>CM029012.1:125114009-125597264 GCA_016801055.1 Panax notoginseng
TTAAAAATTCATCCGTTTGTGGATTTCGGATATTTTCTGCCTGAAATTTGGAAAAACTTAAAGCTATAAAATTGTAGAGATTTCGATTTCGTGTAGAATAGACATAAAATTCATATTTTTTTTGATAAAAAGGCTATTTATTATTAATACTAAAGTTTTAAAAAATAATACTTTTTTATTAAAATTGGGTTGGGACCCACTTTTGTTTTTCAAACTTGTGGGCTGAAATTTTTGTTCCAAATTGGTTGCTCATTTGGTGGGTGGACGTAAGATTGAAAAAAATAAAATAATAATATTATTTTAGTCTCCTATGACGTTCTAGCATTTTCCTATAAATAGGCGCTTAAGTTAGAATTGAAAATCACACTAGAATCAGAGAATTCTTCTTCTATAATCTTGAGCGTATTTCTTTAGAGTTTTAGAAAGTTTTGAGCGTAGAAAACAGTAAAAGTTTTATTCATATCAAGAATCTCTGCTATACTAGTTGGAATACTCTTCTTTTCAAGGTAAGGGATGTTATTTTTATTCAATATTCGCTTGAAATAATATTTTTTCCATGCTCTGTAGTATGTAAGTAATATTATTTCGTTTCAGATTCGAATTCTATACTCGTTTTGTTAAAATTTGGCTTCTATACTCCATGAAATTAGTAGAATATCCTTGATATTTGCGCGTTCATTCTAGTATCTTTTTATGAAAATATTATTCTGAGTATTCTTGATAAGTTTTTAACTTTTTCATGCCGGAGTACTATTCATGGGGTTACTATTCCCAAAGTACTATTCACGGGGTAGGGTATATTCACTCGAGTACTATTCACCCGGAGTACTATTCATGATAAAAATTAATTCGTTTTTGGTCCAAATTATTTTTGGTACAATATTATTCTTGAATTTTTATTCCACAAAGCAGTATCATATTGACAATTTGGACGTTATTGATTTTTGGATAAATTAAATTATAAATCTTTAAAAATTTATCCTTGAACTTTTTTTATTGATTCTTATATCATTGTCATCATCCTCATGTTTATATTATGTTGAAAGTCATCTGTGGCCTGTAGTGCATAGATGGACTTGATATGATTATGACTAGAGATTATTTGGTATAATCATGACCGTAATGTTACAAATGATGTGGTACTATTCACGGGGTACTATTTACTCGAGTACTATTCACCGGGGGTACTATTCATGGATAAAAATTTATTCGTTTTCGGTCCAAATTATTTTTGGTACAATATTATTCTTAAATTTTACTCCACAAAGCAGTATCATGTTGACAATTTGGACGTTATTGATTTCTGGATAAATTAAATTATAAATCTTTAAAAATTTATCCTTGAACTTGTTTTATTGAATTCTTATATCATTGTCATCATCCTCATGTTTATATTCTGTTGAAAGTCATCTGTGGCCTGTAGTGCATAGATGGACTTGGTATGATTATGACCAGGGATTATTCGGTATAATAATGACCGTAATGTTACAAATGATGTGGTAAAAGTCCTCATTGGCCCGTAGTGCATTGGTGGACAGTTGTTGGCATGATCATGATCATTGATGAATACACGAATATCTTTGGCCCGTAGTGCATGGATAATTTATGGTCGTGATACTAAAGAATATCCTTGGCCGTAGTGCAGGGGTGATTTGATGATGTGGATTATTTATTAAGCTGAGTCTCAGCGATAAAAGTGATGAAAAATCTTTTAAATCATAGAAGATAGTAGATTTTATGCTCTACTTGACTCTTCTAATGGGTTGCTTATTCCGCTGCAGTTAAACTTGATGTTTGTTATATTTTATCAGTTTAACATTGTTAATGGCTAACGATAAATTATTCTGCATTATCTTAGTCATAATATTCTTACTGGGCTAGTTGAGCTCACCCTTTTGCTTTCATTGTCCTCTTTAGGAAATGAGAACGTAGCCGAGACTAGTCGGGGAACGGAGTGACGGTCCAGATGACAGCATTAGTAGTCCTCACTATTCTATGAAATAGTGTGATAATAATTGTATTGAGGACACCATTTGAGTTGAATACTGTCTAGAAGATAATATTCGTTTTAAAACTCTCAGTTTATGTTTTGTCGTATTTTACACGATAGTTGTATTATTAAGTTGTATTTAAATTTTGTACCATGTATTTGGCGACTCAAGATGGATGATGTATACCTATTTTGGGGGCGTCACATATTTGCTCGGTTATTTTTGTTAAATTTAATGGAGGAATTAGTCGGAGCCATGATTAAATTGACCTCTTCAAATTTTCGATCTGGAAGCCAGAATGGAGGATATCTTTCACCCATTTGATTTTCCACCAACTTGCCTGCAATTTTTTCCAAGCACCAGCCCATTGAATTTTCCATGCTTCCGCCCGTTGATTTTCATGCCAACTTCATTTACTTCTCTTCCCTCCATTCGGCTATAAAAGGCAGCCAACCATAAGGCAAAAAAACACCAACAATACATACTCTCATCCGAGAGTTTAAGAGATAGGAGAAAGAGAGAAAAGTTTTTTTGTGAAACTTTAGAAAAATAGAGAGAGAAAGAATGCACAAAATAAAACTTTTGTCATTCGAAAAATTATGAATCTAAAGTATAAGGACGAGAGCAGTGTGTCGGAGCATATGAGTGAGTTCAAAGATTTGGTGAACCAACTGTCCACCATGAAGTTGAATCTTGATGATGAGATTCAGGCTCTTTTGCTTGTCAGTTCGTTACCAAACAGCTGGGAGACTTTGGTGGTGTCTCTAAGAAATTCAGCTCTAGAAGGAAAATGATTATGCAGATGGTCAAGGATAGTCTTCATAATGAGGAGACAAGGCGAAAAGAGCAAGGCATAAATTTTGAGAACATCATGCTCTTGTCACAGAGAATAGAGGCAAAAGCAATTTTAGGGGATCTCACAAAGGAGATAAAAGTCATATCAAAAGAGAAAATCATAGGAGCAAGTCAAGAGCAGACAAGGTGAAACATATAGATGCTTCCATTGTAATAAGGAAGGTCATTACAAAAGAAATTGTAGAATCTGGTTAGACAAGTAGAAAAATGGTGAGCAGGGAAAGGTTGAGGAGAAGAAGACTACAGCCACAATTGTGACACCCCCAAATCGGGTACTTCCATTCCCACATGATTGGTGTTCACTATACAAACATCATATATCTATCTACCCATAATAACTGAAAACATAAATAGATAGAATAAATCCTCTCCTTAAGGAGTTATAATATCTGAAATAAATACATCAATCCCAGGTCATACTAACCTTAAATCTTAACTGTGGAAACATAAACAATTAATCGTCTTATACAACATTAACATAAGTCTAAAACAGGAATACATCATCATATAAAACAACTAGTCTTTATCACTTGTTAACCTTGCTCTTGCCTTTGCTAGTAGAAGGTTCGTCGGACCTTTCGTTCTTAACTGCAATGTTATTATTACGCAAGAATGAGCACAATTTCCCACAAGTATAACAATCATAACACAATATAATAACATGCGAGTGAATCAAAGATTTCTAGAATAAAACTCAACTTTTGAATCAAGAATGAATAACAAGAATCAAAAGATTTCTGAGGGTCATAAGACCTTGAACTATGTTCTAGGTTATCAAGGGTTATACTTGAAACCATTAACAGTCATAAGACTATGGACTCTTCTACTCGTACTTAGGGGGATCAGCCCTTAGTACCATACTGTGCACAATATCTTAACGCTAACGCATAAGTAATCCCTATACAGGGTTATTCATCTCAGTTTGACATTAGAGTTCGTACCAAAGGAAGTTTGGTTTGGATAAATCAATAAAGGTTCTGAATTTAGAACGTCATCAACTATGGACTATTCGAATCAATAAGGGTTCACTAGTCTAACAAGGTTCAACAATAAATGATATTTAAATCGAATAAAATTCTTAAGAGGTATACAATAGAACTAGTATTGTATAACAGAATCATACTTTGAAAAGATAAATAATCTTTAATATAACAAATTGAACTTGATTAAAAATACAAGAATTTACTCGACGTAATTTATAAACTTGAATAATGATAACAAGTAGGGTTAGGAAACTTGCCTCGTGCATAGATTACACGTTAATTATACACGTTCCTTGAATTAATCCTATATATCATTTTCATTCACAATACCAGTCAATTATAACGTAACTAGTCATCACAAGTTCATTCTTTTGTCTAAACGTTGGTTATGACTATACTTAGTCAGATTATCACACTTATTGTCACATAATATTACCCTACACGAACAATAAGCTAACTATGCGTTTAATAATTTAATCCATACTTAAATGTGTTATTGACATGTTAAGAATCTATTTTAACATCTCATTATACGTCTAACATAATTTTATGTACATTAGATTAGGTTACTATCATATTCTTAGACTTGAATAATATGGAAAAATTTCATTTCTGGACATTCTGCAAAGTGGCGCTGCGGCACCACAGATAGGCTTGTCCTTGGCGCTGCGCGCGGTGGCGCTGCGGCTTAACCCTTGGCGCTGCGGCACGGGCCTTAAGGCATGGGAATGGCACCGCGGCAAACCAGTAACAGTTCTGCAATTCACAAAAAATTGCAGAACATGGTCAAAACTCCAATTAATTTATTCTTACACGAAATTAGACAATCCCAAACACTATAATACACATATACTTACTACTCAACCCTTCTAGCATGATTTTAACATGTTATAACACATAATTTGCAGAATCAAAACATATAATTTACTGTTCTTGATGTTTTTGAAAGTTTTGAATACAAAACATGAAAATCAACACTACGGGTTCATTATAACACCGAATCTGTTCATTTGAAGTTTGTTTTCTTCGTTTTAACATGCATAATTATATACAAGTGTAAATTAATGATATAACTTATGATTATCGTATTAAATTTGGTATGTAAGGCCATATGACCATATTTTCATACTCTGTAACTTTGAATAAACTATCTACGATCTGTTTTTTATGAAACTGATGCTATGGAATTATACGATATATATAGTAAAACATGTTATACTAACATATTAACACATAATCTTTACTCTTTTTTCAATTACAGAGATTTTACAGAACTTGAAAGCCATTTTTCTTATAAAACTTAAACAACGCAAATAAAAATTGGGTTGAAGAAATTACCCAAAGCGTAGAGTGTAGATTAGTAGGCTCAGATGCTTCTTCAATCACTCACTCTCAATCTCTTTCACAAATTCTCAAATTCTATCTGACAAATTCTCTCTGACTATTTTCCCAGACTTGGCAAACAAATGAAAAAAAATAAGACGTAATAATTTTATTAAAAGGAAACTGAGCGTAGTTGTGGTGGTCAGTTAACCCATCATGGGTTAACTGCTACTAACTTCTCTTAGGGCCTCGTTTGGCTGGCAATAACAGACTCTAAACCATTTAATTTAATGATTCTCTTATACTATAGTTTAAATCTTGTCACACCCAATTATACAATAAATCAAATATCTTGTTTAATTTAATTTGAATAAAATATAATAATTTCTCATTGGTTCACATAATCACATATTTAATTTTCTCATTGATTAATTATGTCAAATTATTAAATCTCTAATTAATTATTAAAATAATATTAAGCTTATTAAATATTTCATTTAATTCAATAAGTTCACATAATTACATAATTTGAATAATAAAAATTCTCCACATTAATTTAATAAATATAACACATATAATTAAATTAATCTACCACAATTTCATCAATTAATTATATAATCTAATAATTAAATCATCGAAAATATTTATTTAATTCAATAAATATTAAAATTAAATTACAAAATCTCGTTTGTCACAACAGTCACCGAAGATGTTGTGATTCTTTCATTTGGAGAAGAATAATGCTTGCATGTTGATGATCAGAAAGTTGATTGGGTGGTTGATACTGGTGCGTCGTATCATGCTACACCTAAGAGAGAATTTTTCATAACTTACAAAGCTGGAGACTTTGAGTACGTGAGAATGAGAAATACTGATCAGTCCAATATTACTGGAATTGGTGATGTTTGCATTAAGACAGGTGTTGGTTGCACTGTTACCTTGAGGGATGTTAAACACGTTCCTGATTTACGTCTCAACTTGATTTCTGGCATGACCTTGGACAGAGAAGGCTATGAGAATCACTTTGGCAGTGGAAAGTGGAAGCTTACCAAGCGCTCTAAGTTTGCTTGTTGTTCGTTGTACAAGACTCGTGTGAAAGTGTGTTTTAGTGAGTTGAATGTAGTTGAGGATGACTTTTTCCCAAACTTATGGCATAAGAGACTTGGTCATATGAGTGAGAAAGGGTTGCAGTTATTAGCCAAAAGGTCACTCATTCCTTTTGCTAAAGGTACTGTTTTAAGCCTTTGTGATTATTGTTTATTTGGGAAACAACATAGAGTTTCTTTTAGTTGTAAGACCCCAACTTTTTATAAAAAAAAGATTTAATTTTTCTATTTATTATTTTGAAATAGTAAGGGGTTGATTTAATTAATGTGGTTAGTTATGGGTAAAATGCGTAAATATTTTTTAATAAGCAAGTGGTTATAAAAAATTCATTGTTGTCGGGGAATATTCGTTTGGTCGTGGAATATTCTTGCTATCGGAGAATATTCTTACGACGGCGCAGCTATTTGTGGGCCCCATAACGAAAAGCTGTTGGATGAAGAAAATGATAAGTATGAGCTTTAATAAATAACGGCGTAGTTGTTACCGTTAACACTGTTGGAATACCCGGTGATTAAAATACAGTAATACGCGGTGTTGCACAGTAGCACACGGTATTGCACCAATTATTGATTCTTACATAAGAAGTCACTACTCAATAATTGTTACAGTAATTACTGTTCAATATTTTATTTTATTGATTCAATAATTGCTGCGTTGATATTTTATATTGTTGATTCAATAATTATCATTGCAAAGTATTTCAAATTATCAGATCAATAATTTATATTATTTGAATAATATTATTACATAGCATTATTGACAATGTCAAAGGAAGTTCTGTCTAGGAGAGATTATTTAATTGCGCGCCAGTAAGGAAAAATCTTTACCGGAAGACCCCCTCTTTCCTGGGAACGACCTGGTTGTCATTATTGTGATTCTATAATATTATTTGTGAATAATTAATTATTGATATATATGATAAGAAAAATATTTATTTTATGTGGATATAAATGGAGGAATTATTAGAAAAGTGACAATTATTGAAAATTGATATTTTATCTTTTTTGATAAAATAATTCATTCAAATATATTATTATATTACATTATAAATGTATAATGTGATAATATAATAATATAATAATGGTGATATTTTTACAATGAATGTGTGATATATGAATAAATGAGGAGGAAGAGTATTTTTGTTACAATAAATGCTAAAAACATGTTAAACATGTTGGTTGACCCCATTTTGACTGAAATTTGATTATAGCCTATAAAATCGTCCGTATGTGGATTTCGATCAATTTCTGTTTAGAATTTAAAAAAACTTAAAGCTACAAAGTTGTAGAGAATTAAATTTCCTATGGAATGGACATAAGATTCGAATTTTTCTGATAAAAGGGTATTTATTATGAATTATTGAAGTTTCGAAATAATTAATTTTTGGAGTTTAAAATATTTATTTTAAGAAAAACATTTTTTGCAATTGGGTGGGCGCCACATGTGTTGTAAATGTGCTGAATTTAGATTTCAAGAGGTGGGCGTGAAAAAATTTAATAAATATTATTATTTTATTAAATTTTCTGCTTTGGTGTTCTAAGCATTTTTCTATAAATAGTGTGCTTAGGTTAGAATTAAAAATCACACCAGAAACTGAAATTTTCTCTCTCTATATATCGAGCGTATTTTTGTGAGTATTTAAATATTTTGAGTGTTGCTATACGGTGCAAGTTTTCTTCAGCATTATATCCGATATTCTAATAAGAAGTACTGCCCTTTTGAGGTAAGTGATGTTATTTTCTTCATAAATGATGTTATTCTTTCAATATCATTATATCGAAATATTGGTATGAATTTTATTATAAAAATTTTATCTTTTTATGTCGAGGTTACTATTCACGAGTTACTATTCATGAGTTATTATTCCCAAGTTACTAATCACGAGTACTATTCACGAAGAATGATGATTTTTCTTGTGTAATTTCTACCTTTTAGTGTCGGGGTTACTATTCACGTATATGGTACTATTCACGTATATAACACTATTCACGTATACAACATAATTCACAGAAAAATTAAATTTTCTTTTCTGTGTCCAAGTTGTTTGTTATGGTTCCTATCTTTGATTGGATCTATGTTTTGATCTTCATTCTTGAATTTTGCTCCACAATTGATTATTATGGAGTATTTTTAAACTTGGATAAACTAAAGTACGAATCCCTAATCTTTGTCATTTTATCTCACTGGATTCGTTTTCTTTAAAATATTTTCATCATTCTCTGTCCTAAATGGTGATATAACTGAATATCTTTAGCCTGTAGTGCAAAGATGAACGATTATATGATGAATATCTTTGTCCTGTAGTGCAAAGATGAACATGACCAACTTGGGATATGAATGAATATCTTTGGCCCGTAGTGCAAAGATGAATATTTTGGTCAAGATGTATATTGATTGATGTCACAGGGATAAAATATCGATGATGGACTTTTAAATCATAAAAGATAGTAGACTTTATTCTCTACTTAACTCTTCTACTGAATTGTTATTTCCGCTGCGAATATTGATCTAAAACTTGTTGTCAATTATATTCTATTAGATTTTTTCCTGTTGAAGACTAAGGATAATTTATTGTACATTATCTTATTCATAATATTCTTTACTGGGCTAGTTGAGCTCACCCTTTTCCTTTTTGTTCCATTTTTCTTCTCAGGAGAAGAGAATAGAGCGGGAACTAGTCGGGGTGTGGAGTGATGGTTCAAGATAGTTGTTTTAGTAGTCCTCACTATTTTGTAAGATAGTGTATCAATAATTATAATAAGGACTCCATTTGAGTTTGAATACTGTCTAGATGACAATATTTGTATTTAAACTCACAGTATATGTGTTATCATATTTTACACGACAATTGTAATAATAAAGTTGTAGTTGTTTTCTGTACTATGTATTTGGCGACTTAGAATGGGTTAGGTGGAATGGACCTATTTTGGGGGCGTCACATTAGTAGTTCAGCTAAAAAAAATTAGAGCTACTGTAGAGAGTATATTCTGATGTATGTGGACCCATTGAGGTTGAGTCTTTGGGTGGAAATAAGTACTTTGTTACCTTTAGTGATGATGCTTCGCCGAAGGTGTGGGTATTTTTGTTGAGAACAAAAGACCAGGTATTACAACATTTTCAAAGTTTTCATGCTATGGTTGAAAGGGAGACTGGAAAATCGTTGAAGTGTCTTCGTAGTGACAACGGAGGGGAATACACTTCAAAGGAATTCACTGAATATTGTAGTAAACATGGCATTCGGCATGAGCAGACTGTTCCTGGTACCCTACAGCATAATGGTGTGGCTGAGAGAATGAACCGCACTATTATTGAGAGAGTGCGATGCTTATTGAGAATGGCTAAACTTCCTAAGTCATTCTGGGGAGAAGCTGTCCGTACTGATTGTTATCTGATTAATAGATCTCCATCAGCACCGTTGGATTTTCAGATTCCAGAAAAGATTTGGAGTGGTAAGGATTTGTCTTATTCTTATTTGAGGGTATTTGGGTGCATGGATTTTGCACATATCCCAAAGGAACAAAGATCGAAACTTGATGATAAATCTACTTTATGTGCATTTGTTGGCTATGGAGATGCAGAGTTTGGATATCGATTATAGGATCAGTGCAGAGAAAATAATTCAGGAGCAGAGATGTAGTGTTTCATGAGCACCAAAATTATGAGCATTTTGATAATGCTACACATCCCAGAGATAATAAAGTTTCAGACCTCAGCGAAGTTCCATCTCCAGTACAGAATGCCACAGTTGGAGAAGGAGGTCAGAATGAAGATATGACTGATACAGATTTACACGATGGTGATGGGTCAGATGCAAAGAGTGTTGACCAGGGGGAGAAACCTGATATTGAACAACCTCAGCTAAGAAGATCCACTAGAGAACGTGTGCCATCAGTCAGATATCCTTCATCTGAATATCTTTTAGTTGTTGAGGAGGGGGAACCAGAGAATTTTCAGGAAGTCAATACTCATAAAGAGAAGGGCAATTGGCTAAGAGCTATGCAGGATGAGATGAATTCTTTGGACAAGAATCACACCTATGAGTTGACTACACTTCCGAAGGACAAGAAAGTATTGAAGAACAAATGGGTGTTTAAGCTTAAGAAGGATGGTGAAAAACTAGTGAAGTACAAGGCTCGATTAGTCGTCAAGGGTTTTGCTCAAAAGCAAGGTATTGACTTCGATGAGATTTTTTCTCCAGTTGTGAAGATGACTTCTATTCGAGTAGTGCTGGGATTAGTAGCTAGTATGGATCTTGAGCTTGAGCAGTTGGATGTGAAGACTGCTTTTCTTCATGATTATTTGAAGGAAGAAATCTACACGGAACAGCCAGAGGGATTTGAAGTTAAAGGGAAAGAACACTTGGTTTGCAAGTTGAAGAAAAGTTTGTATGGCCTGAAACAAGCCCCAAAGCAGTGGTACATGAAATTTGATTCATCATTTATGGTGAATCAAGGTTACAGTAGAACAGTTGCAGATCATTGTGTGTATGTTAAAAGGTTCCCGAATGGTAACTTCGCTATTCTGTTACTATATGTAGATGATATATTGATAGTTGGGTAGGATGCTGATATGATTCGCAGGCTTAAGGGTGAGTTGTAAAAGTCTTTTGATATGAAGGACTTAAGTCCAACTAAATAGATTTTGTGTATGAAGATTGTTCGTGATAGGAAAGCCAAGAGGTTGTGGTTGTCACAAGAGAAGTATGTTGAGCGGGTGCTTGCAAGGTTCAACATGAGTGATGCTAAACCAATTAGCACACCACTGGCTAGTCATATTAAGTTCACAAAGTACATGTGTCCTTCTACCAAAGAAGGGAGAGATGATATGGCAGCAGTTTCCTACCCTCTGCTGTAGGGAGTCTTATGTATGCAATGGTTTATACGCGGCCAGATAATGCTCATGCAGTTGGCGTTGTGAGAAGGTATTTGTCAAATCCTGGCAGAGAACATTGGGAATCAGTTAAGTGGATTTTTAAATACTTGAAAGCTACTTTCAGTTTATGTTTGGGTTTTGGTGGTACGAGTACAGTCTTGGAGGGTTTTACAGATGCAGACATGGTAGGTTCTGAAGAGAAGAAGTCTACTTCGGGGTATTTGTTTATTTTTGCAGGGGGAGCAGTATCATGGCAGTCTGAGTTGCAAAAATGTGTTGCTTTGTCTATAAATGAGTCAGAATACATCACTGCTACTGAAGCAGGTAAGGAAATGTTGTGGTTAAAACAGTTTCTCCAAGAGTTGGGTTTAAAACAAGATGATTATGTGGTTTATTGTGATAATCAGAGTGCAATTGACTTGACCAAGAATGCCACGTATCATAATCGGACCAAGCATATTGATGTTCGTTATCACTGGCTTTGAGAAGTGATGGAAAAGGAATTGATGAACGTGAAGAAAGTTCATACCGACGAGAATCCCTCAGACATGTTGACAAAAGTTGTCACTCGCGACAAGCTGGAATTTTGCAAGGAATTGGTCGGCATGGATTCCAAGTGACGGGATCACAAAGATTACCTCCTCTAATGGGTTCAGAGGGGGATATTGTTGGTCAAAGTTCCTTCACCCATTTGATTTTCCACCAACTTGCCTGCAAATTTTTTCCATGCACCAGGCCATTGAATTTTCCATGCTCCCCGCCCGTTGATTTTCATGCCAACTTTATTTACTTCTCTTCCCTTCTATTTGGCTATAAAAGGCAGCCAAACATAAGGCAAAAAAAAACCAACAATACATACTCTCATCCGAGAGTTTAAGAGAAAGGAGAAAGAGAGAAAAGTTTTTTTGTGAAGCTTTAGAAAAATAGAGAGAGAAAGATAGTTCAAATAAAAAGGTGTTTTATTTGGGTTCCATCACATAGTTATTGTGGTGAAGTAATTTGGGTTTGTACTCAAATTAATATCTTTGTATTCTCTCATATTATTGTAGTGAATTCTTCAGAGTTTGTCCCGTGATTTTTACCTCTTAGTTTTAAAGGGTTTTCCACGTAAAAATCTTGGTGTCTCGTGGTTGGATATTTTCTACTTATTATTTCCCTCAGTGATTATTATTTTGGTGGAACTACAAATTTAATCTATTTGGCATGTGCTGATATTTTATCCGTCTAATTTATCAAAGACAACAGTATTTGGGAGGTGATTTTTTTCCCAACAACTCCTTCATTGCTGTCCAAAAATTAAGTGTACCTTTATTCCATACGTGGGTTTTATGTCTTATTATGAGTTAATGTAGTTACATTTTGGTCCAGATAAATAATACTAGTTTGCATGACATAAATACCGGTAACATTTTCCTCTAAACAGGTGCTTATAGGGTTGCACAGTGATGTATTTATAACTTTTGTGTTGTTTAAGCTTAATTATGATATCCATAAATATTTTATCATTCATTTAAAGGCATTTTGTTAAGTAGATTTCACTCCTCCCATGATTTTATGGTAGTTAATTTTTTTCACATGACTATTAATGACTAGTCTTTAGATGATCTTATAGTGAGCTTTGGTTTGAGTTCTTTGGTTAACCGGTTTGAGTTTGATGCATGGCTGGTTTAAAACACATAAAGATAGATCGTGTGAAGAAATTTGAGTATTGTTTACCATATGAGTTCATTTACAATTTTATTTCAGATTTATGATGCTACATTGTTGTTTTTTGTTCCTGGGTTTTTTAGTACTTCGATAATAGAAATTTGAGTTCTGTTTATTGATGTTTTGTTCATTTTGAGTACTTTAGATTACTTGTTTCGGAGCATTTGATGCTTTTTGCTTAACACATGATAATATGTGTTTACATGTTATTACTGCTTTATTCTTTTGAGAAATATGGTTTTGGATTTCCCAAGTAATCCGATCTAGTATTGTTGAATCTTTGTTCTAAGAATATGGATGTATTTCCTTATGCTCTTTCGAGGAATATGGTTTTTGGATCCTTCTGAAGTATTGTTGATATGAATTATCATTACGTGGATCCTTATGAAAAAATGTTTTTGTTTGAGGTTTGATCTCAGTTATGTGGCATCTACACCATTCATGTTTGTGTGCCTCTAGAGGAATTTCTGCATGCCAGATTTAGTTTTAGGAAATAGTAAAAGATTTTTAAATAAAAAGAACATTGTTGTTTGAGAAAAAATCATTTTAAGCATATATCTTGTTTCTTCTAATCATTCTTTTAGAACACTAACCAGTGTTTTCTTATTTCTCATTGGCCATTATTGGTGCTTCATATTGGCTATTGGATCAACAATTAATATATGATTGTTTTCTCTTAAGTTGTTGATTAGAGTAGTTGGATTCAAATTGCTTGAGGTTTATAAGGTGTATCCATGTACTGTCGTTTCATATGGATGCATCATGCATGTTGTACAATCTGATAAATTAATTCTACTTGATTATTTTAATTCATCAAGTGAAATGGAAACTCATAAATTGATGTTATTGGTGGTGGTGATGACAATGTTGTATATTGGGTTGGATCTATTTCGGCTAGTAATGGTTTAATTATGCAAGTAAAGAGAGATAATATTGCATTAAGAATCTCTAACTTGGAATAAGATTGTAGTTGATATGGTTAGAGAATTTGTTTAGTGTTTATTTAATGAAATTGTGGATGATTGTTATGATATGATATTGAATTAGTATCTTTTTATTAATGTCCTTTTTAATAATCTTTACATTTGATTTTCCAAATACATTCATAACTTGTTTTAACTTAATTTCTTACTTATAAGTCAAATTGATACTGAACGCTTTTACTTATAAGTCACAACTTACAATAACTTATAAGTTAACTTGTATTTTAATTTTCAGTCATTTTAAAATAAGTCGTTGTTGAACGGGATCTTAAACAATTGATTTTAAAGTAAAATTTATTTTTCTAAAAATATCCTTTAACATAAAATCTAATTTTTCTAAAAATATCCTTAAGTTACAAGTGTAATAGTGGTGATGTACTCAATGAACCTGTAATACACGAGAATTTCCAAATGAATATATTAATAGAAATAATATTTATGTGAATATAAGTGTTAATATTTTGTAAGTTGAATAATTCAATTGATTCGTATTAGATTAATACGCATTGAGAAGTGTGGAGTTGACAATGAGAATTGTGTAATGCCTTGTGTGGCATAATGTGAAATGAGAAAATTCACTAAGCAAGTTAAAAAGGGAATTAGGAAAATTAATCGTGTTTGATCATGTGATTTCATATAAGTAATGAATACACTCTTAGATTGGCAATATCTAAGGGTGAAAACGAGTCGAACCGGAGCGAACAGAGAGCTACTAGAATTCGACTCGAAATGATAAATTCGTACTCGAATTCGAATTATATTTAAAAAATCCTACTCAGATTTGACTCGACTCGAATATTTATTACTCGAATTCGATCCGACTCAACTCGAATATTTATTCAAACTACTCGCGAGCTTCAAATTTAAGCTCGAATTCGAGTCTCCACATAATAATTAGTTTTATAATAAATATAATTATAAATTTAATTTGTTATTTTACTTAAAAATGAGAAAATATATTTATTATTACACTTTACAAATATAAAATCACAATTAAAATTAAAAACAAAAAAAAATAATAACTAATTATCCTAATTTGATTGAAATTTGTATATATTATAAGAGAATGTATCGAACATATAATCGAATATGTATTAACCGAGTATGTATCGAATCACAATCAAGAATTTGAGTTGTTTGAATCTTAAACGAGTTGAGTATAACCTTGCTCAGATTCTATTCATATTTTTATTCGAACTATTTTTAATGCTCGAATTTGGATCATATTATTAACGAATCTGAGTCTCGCTCGTATTTTTTCGAGTCGATCTCGAATCGAGCTCAAACTGTGGTGGCTCGTTTACAGCCTTAGCAATATCACTCATGAGGACATTAATTCATGTCGTGTAAAAATAGTATGGCGATAAAGGTTGGAACTGGCTTGAAGCTAAACTAGTTTGTTACTGTCAGGGTACGACGCAGCTGCGCCCTCCCAGTAGTACAAACTGGCATAGCTGCGCCAGTGATCAGTTAGAGAAAATTGTTTTCTTCTGTAGCAATGAAATGGAACACTTATGCATTATGTGTGACATTAATAAACCATAGGGTAAAAGTACGTTATGTTGATATTAATCGACGAAGAAATTATTAAGTAAGCAATTAATTAATATTAACTGTTAATGGTTGTTGTAGAATATTGATTTATTTGATAATGATAATTAATTAATGATTTGTGGTTATTATTGTTGGCAATATGTCTATAAATATAATAAGAATTATATAGTTAATTAATGGTTATAGAGATCCATAATTACATTAATAAATAAGGAACGAATTAATTAATGTTGGTGTTAATTAATCAAGGAAGTGAATAATTTATTTGACATAAAACAAATAAGTAAGTTATTAATATAATAAGATTATATTGATTGTTATGTGCAAGTGTGCAATAATTAAATATATTATATATATCTGGATTTCAACTGTATTATATAGTGTAGTACGACACTTATTTGACTATACTATATATAGTAACCATATATCAAGATTTATTGAAACTACATAATATAAATACATCATGATAGGTGTATGTGACAATATGTATGTGGGTATATATTAAAATAATATACCATGAACATATTGAAAACTATTATTTTAATAAAGTATACCGGTGTGATAAAATGTACATGGATTATATGATGTGAGTATAAAATTTATCTTTAAATTTCTAATATGGTAATAATTGTATCTTGATATTACATTATGGGAATTAAAAGAACCAAACCAAGCTTTACATGACCAATTGCTGAGATTTTTCTCTCTTGTCCCAAATTTAGTGTCACAAAGTACATGAATTGTGGCTGGAAGCTAAAACACGTAATTTCCAAAAGGCTAGACTTAGGTGATGATGGCTGAGCATTTGGGTGGTTGGCCAACCCTTGAGTGACCATTGTTTCCTTCCAAAACACCATGGATACTACCCTTCATGCAAACCCTAATTTCAGTCTAAACTCCTTCTATAAATAGCAGACTGTAAGACCCCAACTTTTATAAATAAAGATGAATTTTCTATAAATATCATTTTTGAATATTATGGAGTTAATTTGATATAATGTTATAGTTGTGGGTAATATTTATAAATTTTGCAAAGTACGCAAGTTGTTATATAATATTCGATTGGTCGGGGAATATACGTTTTAACAAGGAATATTCGTACAACGACACAATCATTGGTGGACCCCACAACAGAATTATTGTCGGATTGAGAAAACGACAAAAATATTTTATTAAAAATAACGGCGGAAGTTTTACCATAGTTACTGTTGAACTACTCGGTAGTAAAAATACAGTAATACGTGTGGTTGCATAGTAGCACACGGTATTGAGTATTAATGCTTATGTGAGAAGTCACTCAGTTTGATTCAATTATTGTCAGTTAATAATATGAATTATTTAGCGATAATGACGTTTTGTTTTATTCGTATTATTAACGTAATAAAACAGAAACATCTTTTGTGATGCCCCCAAAATAGGTATACAACACCCATTCTGAGTCACCAAATACATGGCACAGAAAGCAAACTACAACTTCAATAATACAATTGTCGTGCAAAATACGACAACACATACTGTGAGTTTAAATACAAATATTGTCTTCTGGACAATGTCCACACTCAAATAAATCCTCATTACAATTATTCAAACACTATTTTACAGAAATAGTGAGGACTGCTAAAATATCTTTCTAGAACCATCACTCCATACCCCGACTAGATCCTGCTATGTTCTCACCTCCTGAGAAGAAAAATGGAACAAAAAGGAAAATGGTGAGCTCAACTAGCCCAGTAAAGAATATTATGACTAAGATAATATATAACAAATTATCGTTAGTCTTCAACAGGGAAAAATTTGATAGAATATAATCGACAACAAGTTTTAGATCAACAACTGCAGTAGAAACAACAAACCATTAGAAGAGTCAAGTAGAGAAAGAATTCTACTATCTTCTAAGATTTAAAAGTCCATCATCAATATTTTATCCCCGTAACATCGATTAATAATCATCTTTAACCAAATATTCATCTTTGCACTACAGGCCAAAGATATTCATTTGTATCACCAGTCGGTCATGTTCATCTCAACACCTGTTCATCTTTGCACTACAGGCCAAAGATATTCATCAAGTAATAATACATCTTTGCACTACAGGCCAAAGATATTCAGTAATATCATCATTTAGGACTGAGGATGATGAAAAATATCTTAAAGAAAACGAATCCAGTGAGACAGAAGGATAAATAATAGGGATTCGTATAACAGTTTATCCAAGATCAATAATATTTCATAATAATCAATTGTGAAGCAGAATTCAAAAATAAAGATCAAATTATGGATACAATCAAAGATAGTAACCATAATAGACAACTTGGATAAAAAGGAAAATTTTATTTTTCGGTGAATAGTGCCGTATTCGTAAATAGTACCGTATACGTGAATAGTGTCGTATACGTGAATAGTAACCCCGACACAAAAAGTTCCAAATTTGATAAAAACTCATATCAATATTTCAGCATAATGATATTGAAGAAAATAATATCATTAAGAAGAAAATAATATCCCTTACCTCAAGATATCAGTACTTCTGGTCGGAATACCGGTATAAGGCTGAAAGAAACTTGCTCTGATGAATAGAAACTCTCAAAGTATCTAAATACTCACAAAATATACTCAATAATCTAGAGAGAGAAAGAGAGAAAATTTGTTTCTGGTGTGATTTTCAATTCTAACTTAGCCCTTTATTTATAGGAAAATTTTAGTAGGTTTGACCTGCAACCTGATGGCTTTACCTACTACTATTCCCACCCGCCACATTTGAAATATAATTCAGCACATTTCTTCACCAACCACAAGTGGGGCCCACCAATTCTAAAATTTTCCATCAAAATGATAAACTCCGAAAATTCAACAATTTCTGAACCAGTCATCTTGTAAAATTCATAACAAATCATACATTCATTTTTAACGGTTCAAAATTTATGGACATGTACTCAACTTCTATATGTATAACATATCCAAAATTCACAACGATCCAACGGTCGGATTAAAAATTATAACCCCCGCAATATATCTCAAAAACCCTAATTTGATTTTCAATACCTCCGTTCAGACAAAAATACAGATAAAACACCTCAACATTAACTCTTTTATTTTTAACCACAAAAATATATCCCTCATTTATATCCACATAAAATAAATATTTCCTTATCATATGAATCAATAATTAATTATTCACAAATAATATTACAGAGTCACAATTATGACAACCAGGCCGTTCCCAGGAAAGAGGGGGCTTTTCAATAATGATTTCTCCTTACTGGCGCGCAATTAGATGACCAAACCTCTCCTTAGAAAGAACTTTCTAGACATTGTCAATAATGTTATCTAATAATATTATTCAAATAATATGAATTATTGATCTGATAATGGAAAATACTGTGCAGCAACAATTATTGAAACAACAATAATATAAATTATCAACGCAGCAATTATTGAATCAATAAAATAAAATATTGAATAATAACTACTGTAGCAGTGCCTTCTTACGTAAGAATTAATAATTGGTGCAATACCGTGTGCTACTGTATTTTAACCACCGGGTATTCTAACAGTATTAACGGTAACAACTACGCCGTTATTTATAAATAACTTATACTTGTCGTTTTCTTCATCTAATTGCTTTCCGTTATGGGGCCCACACAAGGCTACGCCGTCGTACGAATATTCCCCGATAACAAGAATATTCCACGACCAAACGAATATTCCCCGACAAAATGAATATTTTATAACCACTTGCTTATTTTACAAAATTTGCACATTTCACCCATAACCAAAGTATTATATCAAATTAACCCCTTATTATTCACAATAATATTTAGAGAAAATTTGATTTTATTCATTAATAAGTTGGGGTCTTACAACCTCCCCTCCTTATGAAATTTCGTCCTCGAAATTGACGTACGTACCTGATATTTCGAAAAGGTGAGGATACCTCGCTTTCATTTCTGATTCCAACTCCCAGGTCATTTCTTCAATAACATGGTTTCTCCACAAAACCTTAACTTGTGGCATAACCTTCGTGCGTAGGACATGCTCTTTCCTATCTAAGATCTTAACAGGTACCTCCTCGTACGTTAAATCTTCAGCTATCTCGTCTGGTTCTAACTCAATAATGTGGTTCGGGTCTTTAACATATTTACGAAGCATAGATATGTGAAAAATATTATGAACACGAGACATGCTTGGAGGTAATGCGAGTCTATATGCCACATTTCCTATTCGCTCAAGAATCTCAAATGGACCAACAAATCTTGGATTGAGCTTTCCTCTCTTTCCAAACCTTGTAACTCCCTTCCATGGTGCAACACGTAACAATACATGATCCCCAATATTAAATTCCACGTCCTTCCGATGAAGATCCGCATAACTCTTTTGTCGATCCTGTGCCGTTTGTATACGTTGTCGAATCGTTTGGATCTTCTCTGTAGTCATGCGTACCAACTCTGGTCCCAACAATGTTGCTTCACCCACCTCGTCCCAGCATACTGGAGAACGATATTTTCTTCCATACAACGCCTCGAATGGAGCCACACCTATGCTCGCCTGATAACTGTTGTTGTAGGAGAATTCCACCAATGGTAGGTACTTATCCCAACTCCCTTTGAGATCTAGGACACAGAGTCTTAATAGATCTTCAAGCCTCTCTGATTGTCCGTCCGTTTGAGGATGGTATACTGAACTGAATCGTAAATCCGTGCCCATAGCTTTCTGCAAGCTAACCCAAAATCGTGAAGTGAATCTTGGGTCACGATCCGAAACTATGGATACTGGCATGCCACAATCTCACAATCTCGTTCACGTACATACTAGCAAGACGTTCAAGGGAATAAGTCTCACGTATCGGCAAGAAATGAGCGGACTTGGTTAATCTATCAACAATAACCCAAATCGCATCTATAAGAAACCTTGGGAAGACCCGTAACAAAATCCATAGTAATGTGTTCCCACTTCCATTTTGGAATCTCAAGTGGTTGCAATGGACCCTTTGGTACTTGATGCTCTGCTTTTACACGTTGACAAGTTAAACATCTCGAGATAAACTCCGCGATCTCTCTTTTCATATTGCTCCACCAAAATGTATGTCGAAGATCGTGATACATTTTGGTACTCCCAGGATGGATTGCAAACGGTGTGTTGTGTGCCTCCATCATTATTCTATGCTTCAAGTCAAAATCGTTAGGAACACAAAGTCTGGAGTTGACTCGAAGTATTCCTTATTCATCGATTCTTACTTCTGAAATAACACCTTCTTGCACTTTCTTCTTCATACGCATCAGCTCTACGTCCATAGCTTGAGCAGCTTTAACTTTATCGATTAAAGTCGGTTCTACTCGTATATTTGATATCATCATGTGGATACTTGGAGCCTTCATCTCTATCTCCATCCTTTGAAAGTCATACAAAATGGGCCTTTGTGTTAACAACATTGCACTCGTACCCGCGTATGATCTTCTACTCAATGCGTCAGCTACTACGTTCGCTTTTCCAGGATGATATTGGATGGTATGATCATAATCTTTCAACAGCTCAAGCCAACGTCGTTGCCGCATGTTGAGTTCCTTTTGGGTGAAGAAATATTTGAGGCTTTTATGATCCGTATAGATATCCACTTTCTCCCCATACAGGTAGTGTCTCCAAATCTTCAAGGCGAAAACGACTGCTGCCAACTCCAAATCATGAGTAGGATAATTCCTCTCATATTCTTTGAGTTGTCGTGAGGTATAGGCTATGACTTTCCCATGTTGCATGAGAACACATCCTAACCCTTTGCCTGAAGCATCGCTGTAGATAACAAATCAATCCGAGCCAGATGGTATTGTCAGAATAGGTGCTGAAATGAGTCTCCTCTTGAGTTCTTGGAAACTCTTCTCGCATTCCTCACTCCATATGAATTTTGTATCTTTCTGAGTCAGCTGAGTTAACGGAGTAGCGATTCGAGAAAATCCTTCCACAAATCTCCGATAATAACCAGCTAAGCCCAGAAAGCTACGTACTTTGGTTACCGACTTCGGTTGCTCCCAACTTTGTATGGCTTCAATCTTCGCCGGGTCGACAGATACTCCATGTTTTAACACCACATGCCCAAGGAATGCTACTTCCTTAAGCCAGAACTCGCATTTCTTCAGTTTGGCATATAGCTTGTTTTCACGAAGCCTTTGCAATACCAGCTTCAAATGGCGCTCATGATCTTCACGGCTTTTTGAATAGATGAGGATGTCATCAATAAAGACGACAACGAACTGATCTAAATATTCTTTGAATACACGGTTCATCATATCCATGAATGCAGCAGGAGCATTAGTCAATCCAAAAGACATTACTAAGAATTCATAATGCCCGTACCGAGTTCTGAAGGCAGTCTTTGGAATATCCTCAGTTTTAATCTTCAGCTGATGATATCCAGAACGAAGATCGATCTTTGAAAAGAATTGTGCTCCTTGCAACTGGTCAAACATGTCATCAATGCGAGGTAGCGGATACCTATTCTTGATAGTGACATGATTCAATTCTCGATAGTCGATACAAAGTCGCATACTCCCGTCTTTCTTTTTTACGAATAAAACAGGAGCACCCCAAGGAGACGTACTAGGACGAATAAAACCGATGTCCAACAACTCCTGTAGTTGGACTTTTAACTCCTGAAGTTCAATAGGAGCCATTCGATATGGAGTTTTAGAAATGGGCTTTGTACCGGGTTCAAGGTCAATAAAGAATTCAACTTCACGTTCTGGGGGTAGACCAAGAAGTTCTTCAGGAAATACATCGGAAAATTCTCTAACAATAGAAATATTATTCAAATCTGATTTGTCTTTGTTCAAATCCATAACATGGGCTAAGAAAGCTTGACATCCGTTTTTCAATAAACGAATAGCTTTGTGGCTTGATATGACAGTGACTGATTTTAGTGGTTTAGTAGTTTGAATTCGTATGACAGGTTGGTTAGGAATATGAAAACTAACAACCTTACGAAAACAATCAATTTTAGCATGATGAGTGGTTAACCAATCAATTCCTAAAATCACATCAAAAGCAAGTATCTTTAAAGAGATAAGATCAACAGGAAGTGTGATAGTGCCAACTTGGATCATGCAAGATTTATAAACTGTAGATGTAACGAAGGTTTCACCCAACGGAGTTTCAACAGATAAGTTAAAGTCCAATTTCTCCGGAGTCAAGTTTAAACGTTGAGCACAAGCAGGAGAGATAAAAGAATGGGTAGAACCGGTATCTAGTAAAGTATAAACTTCGTAAGAATTCAAGATTAGCTTACCCGTGATCACCTCGTTTGGGTTTCTCGCGTTTTGGCCAGTCACGACAAACGCCCTTCCAGGAACCGCTGATTTCGACTTATCCGGGATAACTTTTGGAGTCACCATCCCCGCTGAACTTAGTTTTTCTACAGAACACTCTCGAGCTATATGACCCTCCTTTCCACAGTTATAACATACCTTGGATTGTTGTGGGCAGTTTGGGCTGATATGTCCCTCTTTCCCACATTTGTAACATACGACCGGTGGTCGTTCTCCTCCCCTAGAAATAGTTGATGTTTGTGCTGACATCTTCACGTTATCATTGTTATACCTTCTCTTCTTGAAATCTCCTCCCGACTCGCTCCTTCTATTATCACGACCACGATTACCACCAGAGTGGTTACCGCTTTTGTCCGAATGTTTTCCTCCCTGCTGGTTTTCATTGCTTCGATGACTGCCGCCACCGGTATGACCCTGGTTGTGGTCCCTCGGTTGCACATACTCATTATCTCGCTCTAATAATTGAGCCCTGTTTACAACATCTGAATATAAAGAAAATTTATGAGAGATAAAATATTGTCGAATCTCGGGTTTTAGACCTCTCAGAAACATCCTTGTCATTCGTTCCTCATTTTCGACCAAATGAGGTGCAAACCTGGATAACTCTGTAAACTTCGCCTCGTACTGGGACACCGTCATGTTATTTTGTTCCAGTCTGATAAACTCTACCTCCTTCATATGACGAATACTTTCAGGAAAGTACTTGTCATTGAACAGTTTTTGAAATGTTTCCCAGGACATGTTGAGTGCGTCAGGCTGGGTACGCTTCACAGACTCCCACCAGTAGTCTGCCTCACCGCGGAACATAAAGGTGGCGAATGGAACCTTCTGTTCCTCTGTGCATCCCAAGACATCGAATATCTTGGTAATTTGCTTGACCCACATTTCCGCCATGATCGGATCCGGCTTTCTCTTAAATTCTGGTGGTCCCAATTCTTTGAACTGCTTAGCTGTGACAAACCGCGCGTTTTTATCATTTCCACTCGTAGCATGAACTGTAAAAAGCTCCTAAACATTCCATCATTCATCGTTTGCTCGGTAACGTTGTTTACAGGAGGAATATTGCCTTCCTGTTGCACGTTCCCCTGGGTGGTGATCAAAGGCGTCTCCACGGTCTGATTTACTCTATTATTAACGTTCTCAGCTGCCATTCTTAAATACTGCCATAAAACAAGGGTTAATAGTCATGTCATATATTATCCCTATACTCTGACCGACCAAATAAACACCAAATAAACTTAGTCAGGTCATACTAGCGAAGGAATTTCCCGTCTCTCCCCTCCTAGTTCTCGTCTCTCATCTTAGCCAGGGATCATATCCCTAAGCTCTGATACCAACTGTGACGCCCCCAAAATAGGTATACAACACCCATTCTGAGTCGCCAAATACATGGTACAGAAAGCAAACTACAACTTCAATAATACAATTGTCGTGCAAAATACGACAACACATACTGTGAGTTTAAATACAAATATTGTCTTCTGGACAATATCCACACTCAAATAAATTCTCATTACAATTATTCAAACACTATTTTACAGAAATAGTGAGGACTGCTAAAACATCTTTCTAGAACCATCACTCCATACCCCGACTAGATCCTGCTATGTTCTCACCTCCTGAGAAGAAAAATAAAACAAAAAGGAAAAGGGTGAGCTCAACTAGCCCAGTAAAAAATATTATGACTAAGATAATATATAACAAATTATCGTTAGTCTTCAACAGGGAAAAATCTGATAGAATATAATCGACAACAAGTTTTAGATCAACAACTGCAGCGAAAACAGCAAACCATTAGAAGAGTCAAGTAGAGAAAGAATTCTACTATCTTCTAAGATTTAAAAGTCCATCATCAATATTTTATCCCTGTAACATCGATTAATAATCATCTTTAACCAAATATTCATCTTTGCACTACAGGACAAAGATATTCATTTGTATCACCAGTCGGTCATGTTCATCTCAACACCTGTTCATCTTTGCACTACAGGCCAAAGATATTCATCAAGTAATCATACATCTTTGCACTACAGGCCAAAGATATTCAGAAATATCATCATTTAGGACTGAGGATGATGAAAAATATCTTAAAGAAAATGAATCCAGTGAGACAGAAGGACAAATAATAGGGATTCGTATAACAGTTTATCCAAAATCAATAATATTTCATAATAATCAATTGTGAAGCAGAATTCAAAAATAAAGATCAAAACATGGATACAATCAAAGATAGTAACCATAATAGACAATTTGGATAAAAAGGAAAATTTTATTTTTCGGTGAATAGTGCCGTATTCGTGAATAGTACCGTATACGTGAATAGTGTCGTATACGTGAATAGTAACCCCAACACAAAAAGTTCCAAATTTGATAAAAACTCATATCAATATTTCAGCATAATGATATTGAAGAAAATAATATCATTAAGAAGAAAATAATATCCCTTACCTCAAGATATCAGTACTTCTGGTCGGAATACCGATATAAGGCTGAAAGAAACTTGCTCTGATGAATAGAAACTCTCAAAGTATCTAAATACTCACAAAATACACTCAATAATCTAGAGAGAGAAAGAGAGAAAACTTGTTTCTGGTGTGATTTTCAATTCTAACTTAGCCCTCTATTTATAGGAAAATTTTAGTAGGTTTGACCTGCAACCTGATGGCTTTACCTGCTACTATTCCTACCCACCACATTTGAAATATAATTCAGCACATTTCTTCACCAACCACAAGTGGGGCCCACCAATTCTAGAATTTTTCATCAAAATGATAAACTCCGAAAATTCAACAATTTCTGAACCAGTCATCTTGTAAAATTCATAATAAATCATACATTCATTTTTAACGGTTAAAAATTTATGGACATGTACTCAACTTATATATGTATAACATATCCAAAAATCACAACGATCCAACGGTCGGATTAAAAATTATAACCCCCGCAATATATCTCAAAAACCCTAATTTGATTTTCAATACCTCCGTTCCGACAAAAATACAGATAAAACACCTCAACATTAACTCCTTCATTTTTAACCACAAAAATATATCCCTCATTTATATCCACATAAAATAAATATTTTTTTATCATATGAATCAATAATTAATTATTCACAAATAATATTACAGAGTCACAATTATGACAACCAGGCCGTTCCCAGGAAAGAGGGGGCTTTCCAATAAGAATTTCTCCTTATTGGCGCGCAATTAGATGACCAAATCTCTCCTTAGACAGAACTTTCTAGACATTGTCAATAATGTTATCTAATAATATTATTCAAATAATATGAATTATTGATCTGATAATGAAAAATACTGTGCAGCAACAATTATTGAAACAACAATAATATAAAATATCTACGAAGCAATTATTGAATCAATAAAATAAAATATTGAATAATAACTACTGTAGCAGTGCCTTCTTACGTAAGAATCAATAATTGGTACAATACCGTGTGCTACTGTATTTTAACCACCGGGTATTCCAATAGTATTAACGGTAACAACTACGCCGTTATTTATAAACAACTTATACTTGTCATTTTCTTCATCCAATAGCTTTTCGTTATGGGGCCCACACAAGGCTGCGCCGTCGTACGAATATTCCCCGACAACAAGAATATTCCACGACCAAACGAATATTTCCCGACAAAATGAATATTTTATAACCACTTGCTTATTTTGTAAAATTTGCACATTTCACCCATAACCAAAGTATTATATCAAATTAACCCCTTATTATTCACAATAATATTTAGAGCAAATTTGATTTTATTCATTAATAAGTTGGGGTCTTACATCTTTTTATTTAAAACAGAATACTTTATTAAAGTTATTCTATAAATAGAATATATTATATTTTATTTAAAAAAAATTTCTTTAAATATGGACCGTCAGATTAAAGTAATCAATCTGGACCGTTCATGGATTAGTTACTATGCATTCTATTTTTCTATAAATAGCAGCTCATTCCTTCATTATTTCTTACGAATTCACTGAACTCTAGAGAGAGAAACTATAGAGAGAAACTATAGAGAGAGAGAGAAGAAGAGTATTCTGCTACTTAACTACTTTCTTATTTCAGCTCTTCTTTAAAATGGTAAGGGGTGTTATTCTTTCTTATTCATGAAGAGAACTGTTGTTATTCCATTTCTTATTATTCTGTTGGAATAACCTGTATACGCGGTCTACCCTATACTTGGTGACATTCTTCTATTATTCTGTTGGAACATCCTGTCTGTGTGTTTTACACCGGACCTGGTTCCGTTTTTATTATTATTCTGTTGGAACATCCTGTCTGTGTGTTTTACACCGGACCTAGTTCCGTTTTTATTATTATTCTGTTGGAACATCCTGTCTGTGTGTTTTACACCGGACCTGGTTCCGTCTTTGTTATTATTCTGTTGGAACAATCTGTCTGTGAGTTTTACACCGGACCTGGTTCCATTATTTATTATTCTGTCGGAATATCCTGTCTGTGCGTTTACGCCGAACCTGGTTCCATTATTTATTATTCTATTGGAATAACCTGTCTGTGCGGTCTATCGTATGCATGGTGATTTCTTTTGCTATTCAATTCTTTATTGTACTCAGTTGGTTAAGTTTTGACTTCTATACTTCATGAAATTTGTGAAATATCCTTGATAATTGCGTTTCATCCAGTATCTTTTCGTGAAAATATTCTTCTAAGCATTCTTGAATTTTACTCCACAAAGCAGTATCATGTTGACAATTTGGACGTTGTTAATTCTTGGATAAATTAATTCTTGAACTTGTTTTATTGAATTCTTATATCATTGTCATCATCCTCATGTTTATAAAATGTTGAAAGTCATCTGTGGCCTGTAGTGCATAGATGGACTTGGTATGATTATGACCAGAGATTATTCGGTATAATCATGACCGTAATATTACAAATGATGTGGTAAAAGTCCTCATTAGCCCGTAGTGCATTGATGGACAGTTGTTGGCATGATCATGACCATTAATGAATACACGAATATCTTTGGCCGTAGTGCAGGGGTGATTCGATGATGTGAATTATTTTATTAAGCTGAGTCCCAGCGATAACAGTGTTGAAAAATATTTTAAATCATAAAAGATAGTAGAGTTTATTTTCTACTTGACTCTTTTAATGGATTGCTTGTTCCGCTGCAGTTAAACTTGATGTCTATTATATTTTATCAGTTTAACATTGTTGAAGGCTAATGATAATTTATTCTGCATTATCTTAGTCATAATATTTCTTACTGGGCTAGTTGAGCTCACCCTTTCTTTCACTGTTCTCTTCAGGAAATGAGAACGTAGCTGGGGCAAGTCGGGGAACGGAGTGATGGTTCGAATGATAGTATTAGTTAGTAGTCCTCACTATTCTATGTAATAGTGTGTTAATAAATGTAATGAGGACTCCTTTTGAGTATGAATACTCTCTAGAAGATAATATTTGTATTCAAACTCACAGTTTATGTTTTGTCGTATTGTACACGACAGTTGTATTAGTAAGTTGTATTTGTATTCTGTACTTTGTATCTGACGACTCAAGATGGGTGATGTATACCTAATTTTGGGGGCGTCACAGTTGGTATCAGAGCTTAGGGATATGATCCCTGGCTAAGATGTGAGAATAGAACTAGGAGGGGAGAGACGGGGAATTCCTTCGCTAGTATGACCTACCTAAGTTTATTTGCATGGTATTTAATTGGTCGGTCATAATATAAGGATAATATATGACATATCAATTAACTTTTATTTTGTGGCAGTATCTGAAAATGGCATCTGAGAATGTTGAGAATATCAATGGAGCACAGGCGACTGTTGATTCACCACATATCAATAATCAGGATAATGTGCATCAAGAAGGTGACAATCCTCATGCAACTGACCAGATGATGAATGATGGAACGTTTAGAAACTTTATGCAGTTCATGCAACAGCAGGCGAGAGCGGCTCCTGTCCAAAATATAGGTGAAAACACTGAAAACTCTCGGACGGTCACCGCTAAACAGTTCAAGGAGCTGGGACCACCAGAGTTTAAGGGAGAGCCAAAACCACTTATAGCGGAAACATGGATAAAGCAGATTACCAAGATATTTGATGTCTTGGGATGCTCCGAGGAGCAAAAGGTTCCCTTTGCCACCTTTATGTTGCGAGGAGAGGCAGATTACTTGTGGGAATCGATTAAGCGTACTCAACCTGCCGCACTGAAGATGTCTTGGGAGAAGTTCCAAGAGCTGTTCAACGACAAATACTTTCCTGAAAGTATTCGTCACATGAAGGAGGTGGAGTTTATCAAGTTGGAGCAAATAATATGACCGTGTCGCAGTACGAAGCCAAGTTTGCTGAGTTGTCCCGGTTTGCGTCCCACTTGGTGGATAATGAAGAGCGAATGACGCGAATATTTTTGCGAGGTTTGAAACCTGAGATACGTCAACATCTTGTTTCTCATAAACTGTGTTTGTATTCAGATGTTGTGAATAGGGCTCAGTTAGTGGAGCGCGATAACGAGTCAACGCAACCAAAAGAGAGCAATCGACAAAATGATAATACCAGTGAGAGCAGTCATCGAAGCGGTGACAACAAGCGTGGAGGGAATCAACATGCCAGAAATGGTAACCACTTCGGTGGTAATCAGGGCCAAAACAATAAGAATGGCCATTTCAAGAAGAGGAGATTCAACAATGATGGAATGACGTCAGCACCAGCACCCGTTGTTAAGGAAGGAGAACGACCACCTATCATATGTTTCAAATGCGGAGGGGAGGGGCACATCAGTCCAAACTGCGCGATGCCGTCTAAAGCATGTTATAATTGTGGAAGAGAAGGTCATTTAGCTCGATTTTGTCATTTACCAAAAACAAGTTCAGCCAAAATGGAGACACCAAAGGTCGTCCCAGAAAAGTCAAAACCGATAGTACAAGGGAGAGCGTTTGTTGTGACCTCCCAGAAAGTAAGGAACCCGAATGAGGTCATCACGGGTAAGCTTATCATAAACTCTAACGAAGTCTATACTTTATTTGATACCGGTTCTACCCATTCTTTTATTTCTCCTACTTGCGCTCATCGATTAAATTTGATTCCGGAGAAATTAGACTTTGACTTATCTGTTGAAACTCCATTGGGAGAAACTTTCATTACATCCACGATTTATAAGTCTTGTTTGGTTCAAGTTGGTACCCACACATTACCTGTCGATCTTATTTCATTAAAAATACTTGCATTTGACGTGATTCTAGGGATTGATTGGTTAACTACTCATCATGCAAAAATTGATTGTTTTCGTAAGGTTGTTAGCTTTCATATTCCTAATCGACCTATTATGCGAATTCAAGCAACCAAACCATTAAAATCAATCGCTGTCATCTCAAGCCATAAAGCTATTCGTTTATTGAAAAACGGATGTCAAGCTTTCTTAGCTCATGTCACGGATCTAAACAAAAATACGTCAGTTTTGAATGATATTTCTATTGTTAATAAATTTCCTGACGTATTCCCTGAAGAACTTCCTGGCCTACCCCCAGAGCGTGAAATTGAATTTTGTATCGACCTTGAACCCGGTACAAAACCCATTTCCAAAGCCCCATATCGAATGGCTCCTATTGAACTTCAGGAGTTAAAGATCCAACTGCAGAAATTGTTAGACATTGGCTTTATTCGTCCTAGTACTTCTCCTTGGGGTGCTCCTGTTCTATTCGTGAAGAAGAAAGATGGAAGTATGCGACTTTGTATTGATTATCGGGAGTTGAATCATGTCACCATCAAAAACAGGTACCCATTGCCACGTATTGATGACCTGTTTGACCAGTTGCAAGGAGCACAATTCTTTTCAAAGATCGATCTTCGTTCTGGATATCATCAGCTGAAGGTTAGAACTGAGGATATTCCAAAGACGGCTTTCAGAACTCGGTACGGGCATTATGAATTCCTAGTCATGTCCTTTGGATTGACTAATGCTCCTGCTGCCTTCATGGATATGATGAACCGGGTATTCAAGGAATATTTGGATCACTTTGTGGTCGTCTTTATTGATGACATCCTTATTTATTCCAAAAGCCGTGAAGATCATGAGCAACACTTGAGGCTGGTACTCCAAAAGCTTCGTGAATACAAGCTTTATGCCAAGTTGAAGAAATGCGAGTTCTGGCTGGAGGAGGTAGCATTCCTTGGGCACGTAGTATCAAGTCGTGGAATATCGGTTGACCCGAAAGATTGAAGCTATTCAAAGCTGGGAGCAACCTAAATCAGTGACCGAATTACGTAGCTTTCTTGGTTTAGCTGGTTATTATCGGAGATTCGTGGAAGGATTTTCTCGAATCGCTACTCCATTAACTCAGCTGACTCGGAAAGATACAAAGTTCGGTTGGAGCGAAGAATGTGAGAAGAGTTTTCAAGAACTCAAGAGGAGACTCATTTCAGCACCTGTTCTAACAATACCATCTGGCTCGGAGGGATTTGTCATCTACAGTGATGCTTCGAGCAAAGGGTTGGGATGCATTCTCATGCAACATGGAAAAGTCATAGCCTATGCATCAAGACAACTCAAAGAATATGAAAGGAATTATCCTACTCATGATCTAGAGTTGGCAGCTGTTGTCTTTGCACTTAAAATTTGGAGGCATTACTTGTATGGGGAGAAGGTGGAGATCTTTACGGATCATAAAAGCCTTAAATATTTCTTCACTCAAAAGGAACTCAACATGTGACAACGACGTTGGCTTGAACTGTTGAAAGATTATGATCATACCATTCAATACCATCCTGGAAAAGCGAACGTGGTAGCTGACGCATTGAGTAGAAGATCATATGCAAGTACGAGTGCGATATTGTCAACACAAAGACCCATTTTGTGTGACTTGCAAAGGATGGAGATAGAGTTAAAGACTCCAGGGACCCATGTGATGATGGCGAATATACGAGAACCGACTTTAATCGATAAAGTTAAAGCTGCTCAAGCTACAGACCTGGAGCTGATGCGTATGAGGAAGAAAGTGCAAGAAGGTGCTATGCCGGAAGCAAGAATCGATGAAGAAGGAATACTTCGAGTCAACTCCAGACTTTGTGTTCCTAACAACCCTGATTTAAAGTATGAAATCATGATGGAGGCGCACAACACATCGTTTGCAATCCATCCTGGAAGTACCAAAATGTATCATGATCTTCGTCATACATTTTGGTGGAGCAATATGAAGAGAGAGATATCGTTGTTTATCTCAAGGTGTCTAACTTGTCAACGAGTCAAAGCGGAGCATCAAGTACCAAAAGGTCCATTGCAACCACTTGAAATTCCAGAATGGAAGTGGGAGCACATTACCATGGATTTCGTTACCGGTCTTCCTAGGGTTTCTCAAGGTATTGATGCGATTTGGGTCATTGTTGATAGATTGACCAAGTCTGCTCATTTCTTACCGATACGAGAAACTTATACACTTGAACGTCTTGCTCGTATATACATAAACGAGATTGTAAGACTGCATGGTATGCCAGTATCCATAGTTTCTGACCGAGACCCAAGATTCACTTCGCGATTTTGGGTTAGTTTACAAAAAGCTATGGGCACGGATTTACGATTTAGTTCAGCATATCATCCTCAGACGGACAGACAATCAGAGAGGACTATTCAAACTCTTGAAGATCTATTAAGACTTTGTGTCTTTGACTTCAAGGGAAGTTGGGACAAGTTATTATCATTGGTGGAGTTTTCCTACAACAACAGTTATCAAGCAAGTATTGGCATGGCTCCATTCGAAGTATTGTATGGAAGAAAATGTCGTTCTCCAGTATGCTAGGATGAGGTGGGTGAAGTAACGTTGTTGGGACCGGAGTTGGTACGTATGACTACAGAAAAGATTCAAACGATCCGACAACGTATAAAAACCTCACAAGATCGACAAAAGAGTTGTGCTGATCTTCATCGAAAGGACGTGGAATTTGATGTAGGAGATCATGTGTTCTTACGTGTTGCTCCATGGAAAGGAGTTACGAGATTTGAAAAGAGAGGAAAGCTCAATCCTCGATTCATCGGTCCATTTTTAATCCTCGAACGAGTAGGAACTGTGGCTTATAGACTCGCTTTACCGCCAAGTATGTCTCGTGTTCATAACGTTTTTCACATATCCATGTTACGCAAATATGTGGAAGACCCGAACCACATTATTGAGTTAGAACCGGACGAAATAGCGGAGGATTTGACGTATGAAGAAGTTCATGTTCAAATCTTGGATAAGAAAGAATATATTCTACGCTCCAAGGTTATACCTCAAGTTAAAGTTTAGTGGAGAAACCACGATGTTGAGGAAATGACTTGGGAGTTAGAATCTGAAATGAAATCAAGGTATCCTTACCTCTTCGACATACCAGGTATGTACCCTAATTTCGAGGTCGAAATTTCATAAGAAGGGGAGGTTGTAAGACCCCAACTTTTATAAATAAAGATGAATTTTCTATAAATATCATTTTTGAGTATTATAGAGTTCATTTGATATAATGTTATAGTTGTGGGTAATATTTATAAATTTTGCAAAGTACGCAAGTTGTTATATAATATTCGATTGGTCGGGAAATATTCGTTTTAACAGAGAATATTCGTACAACGACACAATCATTGGTAGACCCCACAACAAAATTATTGTTGGATTGAGAAAACGACAAAAATATTTTATTAAAAATAACGGCGGAAGTTTTACCATTGTTACTGTTGAACTACTCGGTAGTAAAAGTACAGTAATACGTGTGGTTGCATAGTAGCACACGGTATTGAATATTAATGCTTATGTGAGAAGTCACTCAGTTTGATTCAATTATTGTCAGTTAATAATATGAATTATTTAGCGATAATGACGTTTTGTTTTATTCGTATTATTAACGTAATAAAACAGAAACATCTTTTTATATAAAACAGAATACTTTATTAAAGTTATTCTATAAATAGAATATATTATATTTTATTTAAAAGATTTTTTTTTAAATATGGACCGTCAGATTAAAGTAATCAATCTGGACCGTTCATGGATTAGTTACTATGCATTCTATTTTTCTATAAATAGCAGCTCATTCCTTTATTATTTCTTACGAATTCACTGAACTCTAGAGAGAGAAACTATAGAGAAAAACTATAGAGAGAGAGAAGAAGAGTATTCTGCTACTTAACTACTTCCTTATTTCAGCTCTTCTTTAAAACGGTAAGGGGTGTTATTCTTTCTTATTCATGAAGAGAACTGTTGTTATTCCATTTCTTATTATTCTGTTGGAATAACTTGTATACGCGGTCTACCCTATACTAGGTGACATTCTTCTATTATTCTGTTGGAACATCCTGTCTGTGTGTTTTACACCGGACCTGGTTCCGTTTTTATTATTATTCTATTGGAACATCCTGTCTGTGTGTTTTATATCGGACCTGGTTCCGTTTTTATTATTATTCTGTTGGAACATCCTGTCTGTGTGTTTTACACCGGACCTGGTTCCGTCTTTGTTAGTATTCTGTTGGAACATCCTGTCTGTGTGTTTTACACCGGACCTGGTTCCATTATTTATTATTCTGTCGGAATATCCTGTCTGTGCGTTTACGCTGGACCTGGTTCCATTATTTATTATTCTGTTGAAATAACCTGTCTGTGCGGTCTATCGCATGCATGGTGATTTCTTTTGCTATTCTATTCTTTATTGTACTCAGTTGGTAAAGTTTTGACTTCTATACTCCATAAAATTTGTGGAATATCCTTGATAATTGCGTTTCATCCAGTATCTTTTCATGAAAATATTCTTCTAAGCATTCTTGAATTTTACTCCGCAAAGCAGTATCATGTTGACAATTTGGACGTTGTTAATTCTTGGATAAATTAATTCTTGAACTTGTTTTATTGAATTCTTATATCATTGTCATCATCCTCATGTTTATAAAATGTTGAAAGTCATCTGTGGCCTGTAGTGCATAGATGGACTTGGTATGATTATGACCAGAGATTATTCGGTATAATCATGACCGTAATGTTACAAATGATGTGGTAAAAGTCCTCATTAGCCCGTAGTGCATTGATGGACAGTTGTTGGCATGATCATGACCATTAATGAATACATGAATATCTTTGGGCGTAGTACAGGGGTGATTCGATAATGTGGATTATTTTATTAAGCTGAGTCCCAGCGATAACAGTGTTGAAAAATATTTTAAATCATAAAAGATAGTAGAGTTTATTTTCTACTTGACTCTTTTAATGGATTGCTTGTTCCGCTGCAGTTAAACAATATGTCTATTATATTTTATCAGTTTAACATTGTTGAAGGCTAATGATAATTTATTCTGCATTATCTTAGTCATAATATTTCTTACTGGGCTAGTTGAGCTCACCCTTTGTTTCACTGTTCTCTTCAGGAAATGAGAACGTAGCTGAGGCAAGTCGGGGAACGGAGTGATGGTTCAAATGATAGTATTAGTTAGTAGTCCTCACTATTCTATGTAATAGTATGTTAATAAATGTAATGAGGACTCCTTTTGAGTATGAATACTCTGTAGAAGATAATATTTGTATTCAAACTCACAGTTATGTTTTGTCGTATTATACACGACAGTTGTATTAGTAAGTTGTATTTGTATTCTGTACTTTGTATCTGACGACTCAAGATGGGTGATGTATACCTAATTTTGGGGGCGTCACACAGACTCAATTATCAGTTGGTATTGCTTGAAATTTATCTGATAATTCTAAGTAGAGAGTTCAAGTTGCTGAGCAATTGTAGAAGCATATTCAGTGTGTGAGGAGTCCAATTGAAGCTTAAGAAGGTAAATTTCTAATTATGTTCTTGAAATGGGTCTTACTTATTTCTTGAAATTTCTTGAATTCATATGTTAATTGATATGAATTAACATGTTATAAGGTGTTTAGGAAGTTTACTTACATGTATGAACACTTTAATGATGGTTCGGAACTAGCTTAAACCGTTGGAAATCAAGTTAGTAGTTACTCTGCAAAATAGAGTGTACTTACTGCTTCTGAACTCGACGTGGCGCAGCTGCGCCCTGGTTATACTAGGGTGCAGCGCAGCTGCGCCGTACCTCAGAACTAGTTGATGGATTTTGTCATGCTAGGTTGTTGCTAATATGGTATTATGACTTGTATATACATGAGAAATAGGTATGACATGTGTTATAAAGTTTCGTTATGTAGTATGAAATGTCCAACATGATTTAGTAGAGGATCTTTAACAAGGACATTAAGTTTTGAAAACAAACTTTGTTAAAGTTCATGTTCTGCAGATTTTGAGCATAATAGTCTACACACATGACTGATTTCACACATAAATGGGCATGATATATGATTCATAGCTCCTTTGTTCATGATCACCTTATTAGGCTTTGTGTTAGAGAAGTTTTCAAGAAAAAGCTTAATATAGTAAGCTAACATGCATGACTACTACATGATTTATATTCTGATCTTGCGAGAATATTAATGTAAGACCCCAACTTATTAATGAATAAAATCAAATTTTCTCTAAATATTATTGTGAATAATAAGGGGTTAATTTGATATAATACTTTGCTTATAGGTGAAATGTGCAAATTTTGCAAAATAAGCAAGTGGTTATAAAATATTTATTTTGTCGGAGAATATTCGTTTGGTCGTGGAATATTCTTACTGTCGGAGAATATTCGTACGACGGCGCAGCCTTGTGTGGGCCCCATAACGGAAAGCGATTGGATGAAGAAAACGACAAGTATAAGTTGTTTATAAACAACGGCGTAGTTGTTACCGTTAATACTGTTGGAATACCCGGTGGTTAAAATACAGTAGCACACGGTATTGCACCAATTATTGATTCTTACGTAAGAAGGCACTACTCAATAATTGTTACAGTAGTTATTGTTCAATATTTTATTTTATTGATTCAATAATTGCTGCGTTGATATTTTATATTATTGTTGTTTCAATAATTGTTGCTGCACAGTATTTTCCTTTATCAGATCAATAATTCATATTATTTGAATAATATTATTAGATAACATTATTGGCAATGTCTAGAAAGTTCTGTCTAAGGAGAGGTTTGGTCATCTAATTGCGCGCCCGTAAGGAGAAATCCTTATTGGAAAGCCCCCTCTTTCCTGGGAACGGCCTGGTTGTCATAAATGTGATTCTGTAATATTATTTGTGAATAATTAATTATTGATTCATATGATAAGAAAATATTTATTTTATGTGGATATAAATGAGGGATATATTTTTGTGGTTTAAAATGAAGGAGTTAATGTTGAGGTTTTTAACAGTATTTTTGTTGGAATGGAGGTACTAAAAATCAGGGTTTTTGAGATATTTTGCGGGGGTTATAATTTTTAATCCGACCGTTGGATCGTGGTAATTTTTGGATATGTTATACATATATAAGTTGAGTATATGTCCACAAATTTTGAACCGTTAAAAATGAACGTATGATTTATTATGAATTTTACGAGATGACTGGTTCAGAAATTGTTGAATTTTTGGAGTTAATCATTTTGGTGGAAAATTCTAGAATTGGTGGGCCCCACTCTTGGTTGGTAAAGAAATGTGCTGGGATTTTTATTCAAATATGGCGGGTGGGAATAGTAGCAGGTAAAGCCATCAGGTTACAGGTTAAGTCTGCTTCGGCGTGCTAACATTTTTCTATAAATAGAGGGCTAAGTTAGAATTGAAAATCACACCAGAAACAAGTTTTCTCTCTTTCTCTCTCTAGATTATTGAGTGTATTTTGTGAGTATTTAGATACTTTGAGAGTTTCTATTCATCAGAGCAAGTTTCTTTCAGCTTTATACCGATATTCCGACCAGAAGTACTGATATTTTGAGGTAAGGGATATTATTTTCTTCTTAATGATATTATTTTCTTCAATATCATTATGCTGAAATATTGATATGAACTTTTTATCAAATTTAAAACTTTTTGTGTCGGGGTTACTATTCACGTATACGTTACTATTCACGTATACGACACTATTCACCGAAAAATAAAATTTTCCCTTTTTGTCCAAGATGTCTATTATGATTACTATCTTTGATTGTATCCATGTTTTGATCTTTATTTTTGAATTCTACATCACAAATGATTATTATGAAGTATTATTGATCTTGAATAAACTGTTATACGAATCCCTACTATTTGTCCTTCTGTCTCACTGGATTCGTTCTCTTTAAGATATTTTTCATCATCCTCAGTCCTAAATGATGATATTACTGATCATATATTTGGCCTGTAGGGCAAAGATGTATGACTACTTGATGAATATCTTTGGCCTGTAGTGCAAAGATCAACAGGTGTTGAGATGAACATGACTGACAGGTGATACAAATGAATATCTTTGGCCTATAGTGCAAAGATGAATATTTGGATAAAGATAATTATTAATTGATGTTACAGGGATAAAATATTGATGATGGACTTTTAAATCTTAGAAGATAGTAGAATTCATGCTCTACTTGACTCTTCTAATGGTTTGGTGTTTCCGCTGCAGTTGTTGATCTAAAACTTGTTGTCGATTATATTCTATCAGATTTTTCTCTGTTGAATACTAATGATAATTTGTTGTATATTATCTTAGTCATAATATTCTTTACTGGGCTAGTTGAGCTCACCCTTTTCCTTTTGTTCCATTTTTCTTCTCAGGAGGTGAGAACATAGCAGGATCTAGTCGGGGTATGGAGTGATGGTTCTAGAAAGATGTTTTAGCAGTCCTCACTATTTCTGTAAAATAGTGTTTGAATAATTGTATTGAGGACTTATTTGGGTGTGGATATTGTCTAGAAGACAATATTTGTATTTAAACTCACAGTATGTGTTGTCGTATTTTGCACGACAATTGTATTATTGAAGTTGTAGTTTGCTTTCTGTACCATGTATTTAGCGACTCAGAATGGGTGTTGTATACCTATTTTGGGGGCGTCACAGTTGGTATCAAAGCTTAGGGATATGATCTCTGGCTGAGATGTGAGGCAAGAACTAGGAGGGGAGAGACGGGGAATTCCTTCGCTAGTATGACCTGACTAAGTTTATTTGGTGTTTATTTGGTCGGTCAGAGTATAGGGATAATATATGACATGACTATTAACCCTTGTTTTATGGCAGTATTTAAGAATGGCAGCTGAGAACGTTAATAATGGAGTAAATCAGACAATGGAGACATATTTGATTACAACCCAGAGGAACGTGCAACAGGAAGGCAATATTCCTCCTGTAAACAACGTTACCGAGCAAACAATGAATGATGGAATGTTTAGGAGCTTTTTGCAGTTCATGCAAAATCAGACGAGGGAGACTCGTATGCAGAATACAGGTGGAAATGATAACAACGCGCGGTTTGTCACAGCCAAGCCGTGGGTCAAGCAAATTACCAAGATATTCGATGTCTTGGGATGCACGGAGGAACAGAAGGTTCCATTCGCCACCTTTATGTTCCGTGGTGAGGCAGACTACTGGTGGGAGTCTGTGAAGCGTACCCAGCCTGACGCACTCAACATGTCCTGGGAAACATTTCAAAAACTGTACAATGACAGGTACTTTCCTGAAAGTATTCATCATATGAAGGAGGTGGAGTTTATCAGACTAGAACAAAACAACATGACGGTGTCCCAGTACGAGGCGAAGTTTGCAGAGTTATCCAGGTTTGCACCTCATTTGGTCGAAAATGAGGAACCAATGACAAGGATGTTTCTGAGAGGTCTAAAACCTGAGATTCGGCAATATCTTATCTCTCATAAATTTTCTTTATATTCAGATGTTGTAAACATGGCTCAATTATTAGAGCGAGATAATGAGTATGTGCAACCGAGGGACCACAACCAGGGTTATACCGGTGGCGGCAGTCATCGAAGCAATGAAAACCAGCAGGGAGGAAAATATTCGGACAAAAGCGGTAACCACTCTGGTGGTAATCGTGGTCGTGATAATAAAAGGAGCGAGTCGGGAGGAGATTTCAAGAAGAGAAGGTACAACAATGATAACGTGAAGACGTCAGCACAAACATCAACTGTTTCTAGGGGAGGATAACGACCACCGGTCGTATGTTACAAATGTAGGAAAGAGGGACATATCAGCCCAAACTGCCCACAACAATCCAAGGTATGTTATAACTGTGGAAAGGAGGGTCATATAGCTCGAGAGTGTTCTATAGCAAAACCAAGTTCAGCGGGGATGGTGACTCCAAAAGTTGTCCCGGATAAGTCAAAATCAGCAGTTCCTGGAAGAGAATTTGTCGTGACTGGCCAAAACGCGAGAAACCCGAACGAGGTGATCACGGGTAAGCTAATCTTGAATTCTTGCGAAGTTTATACTTTACTAGATACCGGTTCTACCCATTCTTTTATCTCTCCTGCTTATGCTCAACGTTTAAACTTGACTCCGGAGAAATTGGACTTTGACTTATCTGTTGAAACTCCGTTGGGTGAAACCTTCGTTACATCTACAGTTTATAAATCTTGCATGATCCAAGTTGGCACTATCACATTACCTATTGATCTTATCTCTTTAAAGATACTTGCTTTTGATGTGATTTTAGGAATTGATTGGTTAACCACTCATCATGCTAAAATTGATTGTTTTCGTATGGTTGTTAGTTTTCATATTCCTAACCAACCTGTCATACGAATTCAAACTACTAAACCACTAAAATCAGTCACTATCATATCAAGCCAAAAAGCTATTCGTTTATTGAAAAACGAATGTCAAGCTTTCTTAGCCCATGTTATGGATTTGAACAAAGACAAGTCAGATTTGAATAATATTTTTATTGTGAGAGAATTTCCCGATGTATTTCCTGAAAAACTTCCTGGTCTACCCCCAGAACGTGAAGTTGAATTCTTTATTGACCTTGAACCCGGAACAAAGTCCATTTCTAAAACCCCATATCGAATGGCTCCTATTGAACTTCAGGAGTTAAAAGTCCAACTACAGGAGTTGTTGGACATCGGTTTTATTCATCCTAGTACATCTCCTTGGGGTGCTCCTGTTTTATTCGTAAAGAAGAAAGACGGGAGTATGCGACTTTGTATCGACTATCGAGAATTGAATCATGTCACTATCAAGAATAGGTATCCGCTACCTCGCATTGATGACCTGTTTGACCAGTTGCAAGGAGCATAATTCTTTTCAAAGATCGATCTTCGTTCTGGATATCATCAGCTGAAGATTAAAACTGAGGATATTCCAAAGACTGCCTTCAGAACTCGGTACGGGCATTATAAATTCTTAGTCATGTCTTTTGGATTGACTAATGCTCTGCTGCCTTCATGGATATGATGAACCGTGTATTCAAAGAATATTTGGACTAGTTCGTTGTTGTCTTTATTGATGACATCCTCATCTATTCCAAAAGCCGTGAAGATCATGAGCGCCATTTGAAGCTGATATTGCAAAGGCTTCGTGAAAACAAGCTATATGCCAAACTGAAGAAATGCGAGTTATGGCTTGAGGAAGTAGCAATCCTTGGGCACGTGGTGTCAAAACATGGAGTATCTGTCGACCCGACGAAGATTGAGGCCATACAAAGTTGGGAGCAACCGAAGTCGGTAACCGAAGTACGTAGCTTTCTGGGCTTAGCTGGTTATTATCGGAGATTCGTGGAAGGATTTTCTAGAATCGCTACTCCGTTAACTCAGCTGACTCAGAAGGATACAAAATTCGGTTGGAGCGAGGAATGCGAGAAGAGTTTCCAAGAGCTCAAAAGGAGACTCATTTCGGCACCTGTTCTGACAATACCATCTGGTTCGGATGGATTTGTTATCTACAGCGATGCTTCAGGCAAAGGGTTAGGATGTGTTCTCATGCAACATGGGAAAGTCATAGCCTATGCCTCGCGACAACTCAAAGAATATGAGAGGAATTATCCTACTCATGATTTGGAGTTGGCAGCAGTCGTTTTCGCGTTGAAGATCTGGAGACACTACCTGTATGGGGAGAAAGTGGAGATCTATACAGATCATAAAAGCCTCAAATATTTCTTCACCCAAAAGGAACTCAATATGCGGCAGCGACGTTGGTTCGAGCTGTTGAAAGATTACGATCATACCATCCAATATCATCCTGGAAAAGCAAACGTAGTAGCTGACGCATTGAGTAGAAGATCATATGCGGGTACGAGTGCAATGTTGTTAACACAAAGGCCCATTTTGTATGACTTGCAAATGATGGAGATAGAGATGAAGGCTCCAAGTACCCACATGATGATATCAAATATACAAGTAGAACCGACTTTAATCGATAAAGTTAAAGCTGCTCAAGCTACAGACATAGAGCTGATGCGTATGAAGAAGAAAGTGCAAAAAGGTGCTATTCCAGAAGCAAGAATCGATGAAGAAGGAATACTTTGAGTCAACTCCAGACTTTGTGTTCCTAACTATTTTGACTTGAAGCATAGAATAATGATGGAGGCACACAACACACCGTTTGCAATCCAACCTGGGAGTACCAAAATGTATCACGATCTTCGATATACATTTTGGTGGAGCAATATGAAAAGAGAGATCGCGGAGTTTATCTCGATGTGTTTAACTTGTCAACGTGTAAAAGCGGAGCATCAAGTACCAAAGGGTCCATTGCAACCACTTGAGATTCCGAAAAAGAAGTGGAAACATATTACTATGGATTTTGTTACGGGTCTTTCCAAGGGGGTTCTCAAGGTATAGATGCGATTTGGGTTATTGTTGATAGATTAACCAAGTCTGCCCATTTCTTGCCTATACGTGAGACTTATTCCCTTGAACGTCTTGCTAGTATGTATGTGAATGAGATTGTGAGATTGCATGGCATGCCAGTATCCATAGTTTCGGATCGTGACCCAAGATTCACTTCATGATTTTGGGTTAGCTTGCAGAAAGCTATGGGCACGGATTTACGATTCAGTTCGGCATACCATCCTCAAACGGACGGACAATCAGAGAGGACTATTCAAACTCTTAAAGATCTATTAAGACTCTGTGTCCTAGATCTCAAAGGGAGTTGGGATAAGTACCTACCATTGGTGGAATTCTCCTACAACAACAGTTATCAGGCGAGCATAGGTGTGGCTCCATTCGAGGCGTTGTATGGAAGAAAATGTCGTTCTCCCGTATGCTGGGATGACGTGGGTGAAGCAACATTGTTGGGACCAGAGTTGGTACGCATGACTACAGAGAAGATCCAAACGATTCGACAACGTATACAAACGGCACATGATCGACAAAAGAGTTATGCGGATCTTCATCGGAAGGACATGGAATTTAATATTGGGGATCATGTATTGTTACGTGTTGCACCATGGAAGGGAGTTACAAGATTTGGAAAGAGAGAAAAGCTCAATCCAAGATTTGTTGGTCCATTTGAAATTCTTGAGCGAATAAGAAATGTGGCATATAGACTCGCATTACCTCCAAGCATGTCTCGTGTTCATAATATTTTTCACATATCTATGCTTCGTAAATATGTTAAAGACCCGAACCACATTATTGAGTTAGAACCAGACGAGATAGCTGAAGATTTAACGTACGAGGAGGTACCTATTAATATCTTGGATAGGAAAAAGCATGTCCTACGCACGAAGGTTATACTACAAGTTAAGGTTTTGTAGAGAAACCATGCTATTGAAGAAATGACCTGGGAGTTGAAATCAGAAATGAAAGCGAGGTATCCTCACCTTTTCGAAATATCAGGTACGTACGTCAATTTCGAGGACGAAATTTCATAAGGAAGGGAGGTTGTAAGACCCCAACTTATTAATGAATAAAATCAAATTTTCTCTAAATATTATTGTGAATAATAAGTGGTTAATTTGATATAATACTTTGGTTATGGGTGAAATGTGCAAATTTTGCAAAATAAGCAAATGGTTATAAAATATTTATTTTTTCGGGGAATATTCATTTGGTCGTGGAATATTCTTGCTGTTGGGAAATATTTGTACGACGGCGCAGCCTTGTGTGGGCCCCATAACGGAAAGCGATTGGATGAAGAAAACGACAAGTATAAGTTGTTTATAAACAACGACGTAGTTGTTACCGTTAATACTGTTGGAATACCCGGTGGTTAAAATACAGTAGCACACGGTATTGCACCAATTATTGATTCTTACATAAGAAGGCACTACTCAATAATTGTTACAGTAGTTATTGTTCAATATTTTATTTTATTGATTCAATAATTGTTGCGTTGATATTTTATATTATTGTTGTTTCAATAATTGTTGCTGCACAGCATTTTCCTTTATCAGATCAATAATTCATATTATTTGAATAATATTATTAGATAACATTATTGGAAATGTCTAGAAAGTTCTGTCTAAGGAGAGGTTTGGTCATCTAATTACGCGCCAGTAAGGAAAAATCTTTATTGGAAAGCCCTTTCTTTCCTGGGAACGGCCTGGTTGTCATAATTGTGATTCTGTAATATTATTGGTGAATAATTAATTATTGATTTATATGATAAGGAAATATTTATTTTATGTGGATATAAATGGAGGAATTTTTAGAAAAGTGACAATTGTTGAAAAATGATATTTTATATTTTCTGATAAAATAATTAATTCAATGGAGTAAAGATGATCAAATTGAATTAGTTTTCAAATTGAATTTGAATTCTTTTATTTTCTTCAAAAACATGTGATAAATGGGGTGGGTGAGCAAAGTTGGAAAAGCTTGATTCAAGTTAGGTGTGCTGGGAGAAAAAATCACCCATATGAAAGATTTGTCAAGAATGGTAGGCTAACATTTCCTTATAAATAAGATGCTTAGTTAGAAATAAAAATCACACCAGAAACATAAGTTTTCTCTCTCTATATTATCGAGTGTATTATTGTGAGTATTTTTCTTGAGTATAAGAATACTTTGAGCGTAGTTTTTCTGCAAGATTTTCTCAAAATAATATCCGATATTCCAGTCAAATCCAGTTTCTACTAAGGTAAATGATATTATTTTATTGCTTCTATAATTCTTGAAATAATTAGAAATTTTGTTTCATCTAATATCATTTCATAGGAATATTGTTCTGAGCTTTTTATCAAATTTGGAACTTTTCATGACGGGTACTGTTCACGGGTACTATTCATACGGTACTGTTCATGGGTAATGTTCACATAAGAATTTTTTTTCCTCCTTCCAAGTTATCTGTTGTGACCCTTATTCTTGAAATTTAATCCATGTTTTGATCTTCATTCTTGAATTTTACTCCACTATGGTTTATTATGGAGTATTTTTGGAACTTGGATAAACTGTAGTACGAATCCCTAATATTTGTCCTTTTGTCTCACTGGATTCATTTTTTTAAATATATTTTTCATCATCCTCAGTCCTAAATAGTGATATTACTGAATATCTTTGGCATATAGTGCAAAGATGAATGATTAACTAATGAATATCTTTAGCCCGTAGTGCAAAGATGAATAGGTGTTGAGATGAACATGACCAACTGGTGATATAAATTAATATCTTTGGCCTGTAGTGGAAAGATGAATATTTGATTCAAGATGTATATTGATTGATGTTACATGGATAAAATATTGATGATGGACTTTTAAATCATAGAAGATAGTAGAATTCATTCTCTACTTGACACTTCTAATGGATTGTTGTTTCCACTGCAGTTATTGATCTAAAACTTGTTGCCTATTATATTCTATCAGATATTTTCCCTATTGAAGACTAATGATAATTTGTTGTATATTATCTTAGTCATAATATTCTTTACTGGGTTAGTTGAGCTCACCCTTTTTTTAGTTCCATTTTTCTTCTCAAGAGGTGAAAACATAGCAGGAACTAGCCAGGGTATGAAGTGATGGTTCAAAATAGTTGTTTTAGTAGTCCTCACTATTTTGTAAAATAGTGTATCAATAATTGTAATGAGGACTCCTTTTGAGTTTGAATACCGTCTATTAGACAATATTTGTATTTAAACTCACAGTATATGTGTTGTCGTATTTTGCACGACAATTGTATTAATGAAGTTGTATTTGTTTCTGTACCATGTATTTGGCGACTCAGAAGGGGTGATGTATACCTATTTTGGAGGCGTCAGAATGTTTACATGATATAAAGCAATGATACGTTGTTTGAAATTGTGATGTCTACAAACTGATTTGTACTATGAGAATATAGGATAGGTGATGTGTATGAAGTTACAACTAAGTTAGACGTTTATGTGTACGTTGAACTTACCTATATGAATTTATATAACTAATGGGCATCTTAAACATATAATATATTGTAATAGGATCCAAAAGTATTAGTTAAATTATGTGGATAGACTACGCTTAAGGCAAGTATCTGAACTATCCTTTTTCATTGTGCAAGTGTCCTAAAACCTTACTTTACTTTATTCAAAGGATAGCGTAAGCTTATCTATTTGAATGCAAGTTATCCTACTTATTCGTTCAATTAAGCTAGTATGTTTAAACTCTTTCGAAAACTATTATTCATGTTGAACTTGGTATTGTTCTTGAATATTGTGAAAGTGTAACATCCCGAACCTAATATAGGCCCAAAGTGCTACACGCCGCAAGCCCATAGGCCTGCAAGGCAATAATATCAATAACGCGCAGCCCAAAAAAAATAACTTAACAATAATCTTAACTTAAAACCCAACAATAAATATATTTTAAATCAATCCAAATGAAATACTAATAAATACCACTTTAAAATAATGGAGACGTAGCTCCTCGAAACTAAGAGTTTTATCAAAATCCATCAACAAAAGAAAAACATCTAAAACTAAACTCAAGCTATTCCAAGTGTACCAAATAAGGGCTCAGCTTTCAACGACGGGACCTGTAAAAATCTGTAAGGGGGTAAGCGATGAAGCCCAACAAGTAGCAATCCTCTCTATCTAGCCGAATTAAGTACAATTTGCAAAATAATTTTTCAAAATAACTTTTATGTTCAATAACAATAGTACAAAAGCTTTCAAAACTAAAACAATTCAAAAATGATTTCAATGTATATCATATCTCTTTTAATCCATAGCCTTAGCGACTAAGGTTACAATAGCCCTGAAACACGGCCCAAAAGTTCGATAACGTTATGATACACACCCTATTAAGGTATCTATAAAAATGCACGCTCCTCGAAAGGCATCTAAAAGGTGTGCGCCTTATTAGGTCCTATATTAGCTCCGGAACTAAACGTAATCAATAACGGGTTCTATATATAGTTAGACTGAGGATTTTAAAATCTTTTCTCAATATTATCGATAATATAAACGATACTTTTTCACAGTTCAAAATCATATAATGTCATTCAGAGTTAGAAAATAAATACTTGATCCGAATTTTGAAATAAAAGAACATAACAATTTAATTTAAATGGAAGCCTTAAATAAAACATAACGAATGTTGAAACTGTACATTTAGGCATCCGAACAATTAATAAGACATACTTAAAAGTAACGATAATCTTAAAAATACTAGATAGTTCGGAAACCCACTTACCTCGATATTACGAATACGAAAATATTAGCCGAACAAATCCTAAATATAAATTTAGAACAAAAAAAATCATTAGGATAAAATATCCTACCTCAAACATATTTTTATTTCATTATTTATTTATTTTTAACTCAATTTATATTTAGTTAATATACCTGAAATTATAAAGATTTTCCTAAATTATAATTACTTAAATATTCAATATTGAAACTATAACTTTAAAATTAAAATAAATATTTTATGTTATTAGTTTAGAATTATTCTGTTATACTTATTAGTATATAACCGTAGCCATGATTCATAAGTATATATATATTGACACACACACACACACACACCAAAATTTACCTTTTTAATTTTTCTTCTTTTCTTCTTTTCTATTTTGCAGTACTCCAAAGCCAAATAAATTTTTACGTTCTTCTCTCTCTAGTAGTTTAAATATATGTAATTCCTTTGCAAAATAGGTTACTAGGTAAAAGAGTCCTTTTTAAAATTAAAAGTTTGTTAAACTTGAATGACTTTTCTTATCCTTATAGGTTTTAGATATGTATAAATACTTATTAGTTACACTTCTATTATCTAATTATATTTATCTTTTATCTTTTATCTTTTTTTATTTCTTTTTTTTTACCGAATATTACAGAAAGTGTCTATGCCATTTGATTCGGCTAGACTATATGCATGTTTATAAAACTATCCAAACCAATTGACTGGTGCAAAAATCTTGAAAACTGAGTTGAACAACCCTTATGGTAAGGGGAGTGTTTATTGTTGGAAGCCCTAACACACGTGTGAATATTACTGTGTAGTTATGCATAACTTAGAGTATTGTAGACTGATCATCTATAGTACTTGATTCTTTTCGATTATCAGTTTAATGTTGGTAATTCTAGTAGATGTTCATTAGTCCTTAGTGACTGCTCAGTATAAATTGTTTATCCAGTTGGATACATTGATAGCCTTTGAATTCATATATATCTGTTGATTTATATTGAATTATCGTTCTTATTCCAAGAATTTGATTCAAGAATTGTTGATATTCATTATTCGTGATATTTTGCTGAAACCTTGAACTATCTTAGAAATAATACTTCGATATTTCAAACTCGTGTTATAAAACTCTTTACCCTTGTTGTATATTACTTGTTGGGCAATTTGTGCTCATTCTTGCTTATTTAAAACCTTTCAGTTAAGGCGGAACAGGGAAGTGTCTCTGGGAAAGACAAGGGCAAGGGCAAGGCTACCGAGTAGCTTGTTCCTTTATGTTTAAGACTATTATGTTGTATTAAGACTGTTTTCAGACTATGTTTAAGCTTAAGTAGGATTATGTAATAAGTCTTTATTCGATATTATTATGTAATCTTTTAAGTACTGTAGGTTGCGAGACTTGGGGGAATAATTATAATAAATCATTGTATATTATTCTAAATTAGATCTTCCGTTGTGAATGTGTGATTTTAGCTATTATGGTATTACCATGAGAACGTGATTAACTGAATTCGAGTGACCAAGTGGCGGTCCGAATTTGGGGGCGTCACAGCACCTATATACAATATTCCCCCGTTCCCATAATATATAACATTTTAGGTGATTTTATTTTTTTTTCAAAGTATTTGACATTTTATATAATTTAGAAGAATTAGCCACAATCTTTCTAAAATTATCCCTCATGGGAAACTATTACAGATGAGAGTATGAGATAAGTATGGTAAATGTTATTATAGATAATTGATACTATATTTAATGCTATACAATTATTTCCTTAATTCTAGTGCAAAACTCTAAAACGTCCACTACAAGAAAAAGGATTATTTCCGACGGAAGTAACTCCGACGGAATTTGTTCAATCGAGATTAGTATATTTCTAACTGAATATTCAGTCGAAGATAGTTCAGTTGCAAGCAACTCTTCCTCGATGGAATTCAGGCGAAAACATGGCTCATCATTGACGCCAAACTCTCTCGCCAATGCTTACCATAAGGTCGACGAAATCCCTGTTATGTACGACAGAATTCAGTCGAAGTTATATAAGCTCGACGGAACTAATTTTGACAGAAATTTCGTCGACTTTATGTCTTTAAACATGTCTGCTACGCTCCCCTCATTTCATTTCGTCAGTACTCTCTCTCTTTCATTTCTCACAGCTTCATCTCTCGGCTCTGTCTCTCCTCACTGCTACTCTCCCACTCCCCTCTGCTCGTCGGCGGCGAGAACTTGGCCGCCTGAAGAAAACTCCGTTCGAGCATCCGGTCAACGAAGCATAGATTCTTGGCTTGGGTTTTTGAGCAGCCGGTCGATTTCTTCTCAAATTGGTGGTTGTTTAGCTAGCAAACCTTCAATTGTTTGTTAAAAATTCAAGCTAATCAGGTATATTTTGTGACGCCCCCAAAATAGGTATACACAACTGTTGATCGATTTCGCAATCAATGAATACGTGCAAGTATACACGGTCAACAAGTAATAAAGTGATAAGAAAAGTATCGTTCCCACGAGGAATTATGTAATAAAAATTACCAAGTACTAACTCTTAACCAAATCAATTTTATTTAAACAACCATAAATTGTGATTTTTCTAATTAAGAAAACTAAATTAATCAATTAAATCTAGATTACTCTAAAATTAATTCAAATAAATAAAGATTAAGACTTCAATATCCCCAATTATAAACTATAAATCAATTATCCAACTATCCCAATTATTATGCCTACTGAATTGTTAATAGAAATTCTCAAATGCCAAAAGTCCTTTTCCAAGTGATCAATTGACTTCTATTTAATCCAGATTATTCTTGCTATATTCCTATGCAAAACAATTGAATTAAACTCTTTTCAATCCCAATTCCTTATGTGTTACATGCGGTAAACAGATATTTCCATTCTATTCACAAACCTAATTATTCACCATGCAAATAACTAAGTCACATGTTATCATGCCCAGTTCTAACCCTAGAATTCCTCTTCCGATTCCTTCTAGAGTAACAAGGTAATTACTGATCAGATAATTAATCAATAAGCTCAAGACAAGATAAACAATTCACTTTAACATAAATAATTGGAATAAATCGAATAACTAATTCATAGACATAAAAGGTTCAATTGAAATCTTAATAAAAGAGTTAGTTCATAATTAATGAATTAAAATCAAGAATCCACAATTGAATAGACATTAAAAGATAAAAGTATGATAAGAGAAGAGAATAGAATCTGTTGTCAGCAAATCTGATGCTCCCCTCTTGCTCCTGCTCTTGATCTTCAATGATCTCCAAGTTGCTTCAATCTCTAATGGCTAATTAAGAACTAGGGTTTAGATTCTAATCTAATGGAGTATTTTATCTAGTCTAATCTATGTAATCCCCCCTTATTTTATGTGTTACATCATATATTTATAGGTTACAAGTCTAATTTTTAGGTTAGGAACAAACCCAATCCAATTTGGAGTCAAAAAGATGTCAAAATTCGCCTCAAAACGCGTCCAAGCCTTTCCACTGACTTCCCCAGCGCCCCGGCGCTGGGCACGGCGCTGGGATTCTACCCCCCAGCGCCCCGGCGCTGGAAATGAACTACAAATGGGCGCCCCGGCGCTAGAACATTTTCTGACATTTTCTGCTCCGACGTCCTTTGGGAAAATGGCCATAACTTCTTCGTCCGAACTCCGATTTCGATGATTCAAGATGTTCCGGAAAGAGGAGAAGTAGATATACAACTTTCATTCTTTAAGTTTTTCGAAATAAGGTCCGTAGAAATACTCAAATTGACTCTGAAGTGACTGCTGTGTAAATGGTAAGCCGAAAACGCGCATCTAGCCACCCCGAACGTCGATCCATGTAACTTTTGTCCCAATTCCTACAAAACAATATAAAACATGCATGAATAGACACAAACACATAAAAACATCCTAAAAGACTTGAGAACAATAATAAATTAAGCCCGAATGTATCCAATTCATGTGTATAAAACTCACTCATCAAATACTCCCAAACTTAAATATTTGTTTGTCCTCAAGCAAAAACACAAAAATGTTATACAATGCAATGTAATGAAACTAATCTATATGCCTACGAATCCAACAGTAATGACAGAAACAAGTCTATTCAACCGGCCTTAGAGAAATCAAGTAAACATGATAATACATCATATTAAAACAAATCAGTAATTTCCCAATCACTCATCAAATCTTAGACTGTTATCACTGATATAGTGCGTGTGTGCTCCAAAACAATGTTAACTAATATAAAATCAAATTTAACACATAATAGGCCTCTTTAAAGGCATCATACAGTGAAAACTCACAAAATTCACGAACAAGCTAGATCCAACTAAAGTTAAACATCCACCAAGTTCAAGAGTCCAATCCGGGATACTTATGCTTTACTTTTCATTACGGAGGCTTTTTGCTCTTTTCCCGTTTTATTGTTTTTTTTTTAACCATGACTGTGCAATGTCTCATTCCATTAGGCTAACAGTGTCACCCCTTAGCGAGCTTTCGACCAACGACTCCCAGACCATATAAGACCTTAGGGCGCTAGGTTTTAAGATACCCCTTCGGGCGTACTTACTCAAGTAACAAAGGCCCCGAAACAAAACTAGCCACAGTAATTTTTTTTTCTTTTTTTTTTTTTAGCGAAGCTTATATATCCCAAATTTTTCCCCCAAACTTAAGTTTTTATCACAATTTAGCCATCTCCGCCTATTCATGTCTTTCATTCCTTCACATTAGTATTATCCTTAAGAAATTCATTATGTATCAATTTAAACTTAATCAGTCAACATAGCTGTTATTAACGTGCTAACCTTAATTATACCAGTTTCAAACAGGAAAAGATTCAATTCATAACAAGAAATCACATCAAAGTCTTAACAGTCAATACTATACTTGTCTACTCAACTCCAGTCTCATCATTGGCCAAAATAGACTTTTACTATCTAACAGTTGGAATCATGCAAATATAAACTAACTGCAACAAACATAGTAAACTAACTACTATTTTTGCGATTTTTAAAATTTTTTTTTTTTAACAAAAAACTGAATGCAAAAACTAAATGTAAATAACTCGAAAATATAACGAACTATAATGTAAATAACTAACTATATGCAATACGACACTAAAATGCCCCCAAACTTAAACTAGACATTATCCTCAATGGCTACAATAGAAAAAATTAAAGCAGAGGACTTCCCTGAAAATATAGCAATCTTCCTCCTTGTCCGCTAAGTTTGGAGAATAGGCTAAGCACATGGAATAAATTGGGCACCACACTTGAATTTGACTTGAATAACCTGTAAAACCATGATATAAGCACTTTTATTAAATCCTAAATAAATGAAAATTCAAAACTACTAATATAAAACTTAATAAAAACTAAAAATAAAAATTAAACTCGGGTTGCCTCCCAATAAGCGCTTGTTTTATAGTCTCAGCCTGACTTCTTTAATTCTCTATCCAATTCCCCTACGAAATTTGAGGAACCCTCCATCCATCAGAAATAATATAACTTTTGGTAGGTTCCCATTTGTAATGACCATTGAATCTAAGTCACCTAGCATTTTCTTTTTAGATCGGATCCCCATTAAATATGACAAGCAACTAGGTGCTTTCCCCATTGTGTCTGTGATCAGAGTGTGGAATGGAAGCTTGTCAAACACAATGGGCTCTTCCTCTATCTTCTCTTTTTCATCCCACCATGACTCCACAGTTGTACTAGCTCTTATGTCATAAAGAGCTTTGCCGACGACATGACTGCCAATTGGGCATGGTTTTGCAAAACTGCCCGGATTCTTGAACTTTGGTGGAGAAGGTACATGGGACACTAATGAAATCGATTCATCTTCGTTGAATCTTACAGTTAAATCTTCGTTGATCTCCTTTTGTTTGTTCCCAATTGTTTTCTCTCTTTCAACATCTATATCATTTGGCACATCCGGTTGCAGATTTGGTTCGGACTCATCATCAGTTTCGTCATCCATGTCATAGAGCCAAGTGTATTGAGGATGGTTGTTCAACGCTTGTGCTATCTGCCCCAATTGATTTTCCAAATTCTTTATCGACGCACCTTGGCTTTTCATATTCAGTTCTATTTGATTCAATTTTTTGTCTTGTTCCTCGTTCCTTTTTTGAGAAGCTTTAATAAATTTTTCCAAGGCTTCCTCCAAATTTGAATGGTCTTCCTGTTGTAGTGGAGGTGGACACGAGAAATCTGGTGGGTATGTTGGACTTGGAGCATAAAATTGATCTTGATTGTTACTCCATGAAAAATCCGGGTGATACCCCGAATCCTGATGATAATTGTTGGGATAGACATGACTATAGCTCCCTACAAACTTAGTTGATTTGGCATTTATGGCACATTGATATGTAGCATGACTCCCATCACATAACTCACAAACCATAGCTACTTGCTGCGTGGATGGTGGACTCCATGTCTCTATTTTCTTAGCTATTGCGGCCACCTGTGCTGCCAATGCAGAAAGTTTCTCGAGTCTGTCAATCTCCGCTCCCCTTGGTTGAGTCATGTTCGTGTATGGCCATTGATACGTAAAGTCATCCATGGTACCTAAAAAGAGAGAAATATAGGAAGAGAATTAAAAATAAAAATAAAAATATTTAAATTAAGACTAAATTGATTGAAATTAATATTGGTAAATAATTATTAAATTAATTCCCCGGCAACGGCGCCAAAAACTTGTTGATCGATTTCGCAATCAATGAATACGTGCAAGTATACACGGTCAACAAGTAATAAAGTGATAAGAAAAGTATCGTTCCCACGAGGAATTATTTAATAAAAATTACCAAGTACTAACTCTTAACCAAATCAATTTTATTTAAACAACCATAAATTGTGATTTTTCTAATTAAGAAAACTAAATTAATCAATTAAATCTAGATTACTCTAAAATTAATTCAAATAAATAAAGATTAAGACTTCAATATCCCCAATTATAAACTATAAATCAATTATCCAACTATCCCAATTATTATGCCTACTGAATTGTTAATAGAAATTCTCAAATGCCAAAAGTCCATTTCCAAGTGATCAATTGACTTCTATTTAATCCAGATTATTCTTGCTATATTCCTATGCAAAACAATTGAATTAAACTCTTTTCAATCCCAATTCCTTATGTGTTACATGCGGTAAACAGATATTTCCATTCTATTCACAAACCTAATTATTCACCATGCAAATAACTAAGTCACATGTTATCATGCCCAGTTCTAACCCTAGAATTCCTCTTCTGATTCGTTCTAGAGTAACAAGGTAATTACTGATCAGATAATTAATCAATAAGCTCAAGACAAGATAAACAATTCACTTTAACATAAATAATTGGAATAAATCGAATAACTAATTCATAGACATAAAAGGTTCAATTGAAATCTTAATAAAAGAGTTAGTTCATAATTAATGAATTAAAACCAAGAATCCACAATTGAATAGACATTAAAAGATAAAAGTATAATAAGAGAAGAGAATAGAATCTGTTGTCAGCAAATCTGATGCTCCCCTCTTGCTCCTGCTCTTGATCTTCAATGATCTCCAAGTTGCTTCAATCTCTAATGGCTAATTAAGAACTAGGGTTTAGATTCTAATCTAATGGAGTATTTTATCTAGTCTAATCTATGTAATCCCCCCTTATTTTATGTGTTACATCATATATTTATAGGTTACAAGTCTAATTTTTAGGTTAGGAACAAACCCAATCCAATTTGGAGTCAAAAAGATGTCAAAATTCGCCTCAAAACGCGTCCAAGCCTTTCCACTGACTTCCCCAGCGCCCCGGCGCTGGGATTCTGCCCCCCAGCGCCCCGGCGCTGGAAATGAACTACAAATGGGCGCCTTGGCGCTAGAACATTTTCTGACATTTTCTGCTCCGACGTCCTTTGGGAAAATGTCCATAACTTCTTCGTCCGAACTCCGATTTCGATGATTCAAGATGTTCCGGAAAGAGGAGAAGTAGATATACAACTTTCATTCTTTAAGTTTTTCGAAATAAGGTCCGTAGAAATACTCAAATTAACTCTGAAGTGACTGCTGTGTAAATGGTAAGCCGAAAACGCGCATCTAGCCACCCCGAACGTCGATCCATGTAACTTTTGTCCCAATTCCTACAAAACAATATAAAACATGCATGAATAGACACAAACACATAAAAACATCCTAAAAGACTTGAGAACAATAATAAATTAAGCCCGAATATATCCAATTTATGTGTATAAAACTCACTCATCAACAACCCATTCTGAGTCACCAAATACATGGTACATAATCCAAATACAAACTTAATTTATATAACTGTTAAGTGTCGTGCAGAATATGACAAAACATAAGTTGTGAGTTTTAATACAAATATTGTCTCCTAGACAAACTCAAAATAAGTTCTCATTACAATTATTATCACACTATTCTTATAGAATAGTGAGGACTACTATAGCAATCATCTTGGACCATCACTCCATTCCCTGACTAGTCCCAGCTATATTCTCATTTCCTAAAGAGAATATTGGAAGAAAATGGTGAGCTCAACTAGCCCAGTAAGAAATATTATGACTAAGATAATGCAGAATAAATTATCATTAACCTTCAATAATATTAAACTGATAGAATTCAATAAATAACAAGTTTAACTGCAGTGGAACAAGCAATCCATTAGAAGAGTCAAGTAGAGCATGATATGTAAGACCCCGAATTTTATGAAATAAAAGTATTCAATTTTTCTTATAATTACTATTTAGTAAATGGTTAAATTGATAAATGTTAAAGTTAAGGGTGATATATGATTTTTTTTCAAAATACACAAGTGGTTATAAAATAATCATTGTTGTCGGGGAATATTCGTACGACGGCGCAGCTATTTGTGGGCCCATAACGAATAACTGTCGGGTGAAGAAAATGACAAATTTGAGTTTTTACAAATAATGGCGTAGTTGTTACCGTTAACACTGTTGGAATACCCGGTGGTTAAAATACAGTAATACGCGTTATTGCACAGTAGCACACGGTATTGCATAGTATTTTTGAAATTATTGATTCTTACGTAAGAATGCACTACTCAATAATTGTTACAGTAATTACTGTTCAATATTTTATTTTATTGATTCAATAATTGCTACGTTGAAATTTTGTATTATTGTTGTTCAATAATTGTTGCTGCACAGTATTTCCCATTATCAGATCAATAATTCATATTATTTGAATAGTATTATTAGATAGCATTATTGGCAATGTCTAGAAAGTTCTGTCTAAGGAGAGGTTTGGTCATCTAATTGCGCGCCAGTAAGGAGAAATCCTTATTGGAAAGCCCCCTCTTTCCTGGGAACGGTCTGGTTGTCGTAAATGTGATTCTGTAATATTTTTTGTGAATAATTAATTATTGATTCATATGATAATGAAATATTTATTTTATGTAGATATAAATGAGGGATATATTTTTGTGGTTAAAAATGAAGGAGTTAATGTTGAGGTGTTTTATCTGTATTTTTGTCGGAACGGAGGTATTGAAAATTAAATTAGGGTTTTTGAGATATTTTGCGAGGGTTATAATTTTTAATCCGACCGTTGGATCGTGGTAATTTTTGGATATGTTATACATATATAAGTTGAGTATATGCCCACAAATTTTGAACCGTTAAAAATGAACGTATGATTTGTTATGAATTTTACGAGATGACTGGTTCAGAAATTGTTGAATTTTCGGAGTTTATCATTTTGATGGAAAATTCTAGAATTGGTGGGCTCCACTTGTGGTTGGTGAAGAAATGTGCTGAATTATATTTCAAATGTGGTGGGTGGGAATAGTAGCAGGTAAAGCCATCAAGTTGCAGGTCAAACCTACCAAAATTTTCCTATAAATAGAGAGCTAAGTTAGAATTGAAAATCACACCAAAAAAATAAGCTTTCTCTCTTTCTCTCTCTATATTATGAAGCATATTTTGTGAGTATTTAGATACTTTGAGAGTTGCTATTCAGTGCAAGTTTTCTTCAGCCTTATACCGATCAGAAGTACTGCTCTTTTGAGGTAAGGGATTGTAAGGGATAGTAAGGGATAGTAAGGGATTTTAAGGGTTGTTATGATTTTCAGTTTCGTAATTTTTCTGATCTTCAAAAATTCTGGAAAAATTTGAAATAATATTTTGATGAGTTTTCTTGATTGTGTCCAAAAATGGTGATTTTTGGATGTATAGATTGAGAGTTATGAATTTTATGAGAAAAGACTATTTTAAAAGTAATCGCTTATAATTCCTTGTGGTTAACTCCAAAATTGATGAAATTTTTATTGGGAGTACATGTATATGATAGAAGTATACTCTGTAAATTTCAGAATTTTTAGACAAAAGTACAATTTTTGATAAATGTCTAAATATTCGGCTATTTTGGCCATATAAAAAATAGTAAATGACTTTTAAAAATTCTGAGAAAAATATATGTTCACTATGGGACTATATTAAGCTAAATCCCAGAAAAGAAATATTTTTGGAACTGATTTGGTATTTTTCATGAAAATGGTCTAGTTATGAGTAAATGAATTAAATATGTTTTGTGAAGAAAGAAAATTGGAAAATAGGATTTTATGGCTTGAGAATCCTATATGAGGTATATGCAGATTTTTGATGAGGGTTTTGATTATTGGTGATAAAATCTTATGAGTTTGGTATTTTAGAATGATTAAATGCATTATTTAGTAAAGTGTAAACAATTTAAAATAAATTGTTTATAAGCTTAAGAAATATTATTCTTTCAATATCATTATACCGAAATATTGGTATGAATTTTATTGTAGAATTTCTATCTTTTGTGTCGGGGTTACTATTCATGAGTTACGAATATTACTCTTGAGATTAAAACTATCTGTTGATCATATTATTTTTATCATCATATATAACATTTTTATAACCCTGATGTTGAAATTCTCTTTCACTGGAGTGTAAAGATGGGTAGATTATTGGTATGATCATGACTAGGGTTCTCTTTGGCCTGTAGTGCAAAGTTGAATTGTGATTGGTATGATCATGACCATTGAATTTACAATTGAATATCTTTAGCTTAAGTGTAAAGATGAATTGATTAACATGGTTATAATTATGGTGTATATAAATTCTGAAATGATTATATATTTCTTTGAGATATGAATATATTTGGCCTGTAGTGCAAATATTAATTGTTGAGGAATATCTTTGGCCTGTAGTGCAAAGATGAATTGTAGATGAATATCTTTGGCCAGTAATGCAAAGATGAAGTGTTGATGAATATCTTTGGCCTGTAGTGCAAAGATGACTTGTTGATGAATATCTTTGACCCGTAGTGCAAAGATGAAGTTATTAGTATGATTATGAACAGGAACTGTGATTTGGTATAACCATGATGTTTGATGTTTCAGGTAAAGACAGGTGATGAAAATATTCTTTGTCCTGGGTGCGAAGAAAAATTTATAGTCACAATTATGATTATGAGTTATTCATATGATTGTGGAAAGGAACTGTTGAGTGATGTTACATGGATAAAATATTGTTGGTGGATTTTTAACATGGAGAAGATAATAGACTTTATAGTCTATTTGACTCTTCTAATGGATTGCTCGTTCCGCTGCAACTATGGTTGAAATTTTTATCATTTACCATATGTTCTAAATCTCTGATTTATTATTGATGAAGGCTATTGATAATTTAATTATCTTTAGTCATGATATTCTTTACTGAGCTAGTTGTGCTCACCCTTTTGCTTCACAATTCCTTTCAGGTAATAAGAGTGTAGCTGGGTCGAGCGGGGGTAACAAGGGAATAGAACGGTGGTCATCATTTAGTAGTTATATTTGGTGAAGAAAATAGGATGAGGCGAACCCAACGTTGGAAGGGTGTTTTGTCACTATCATACAAGATATCTAATGACATACAACCTCGTGTCATCATAGGACAGGGTTGTGCTCATCCACTTGCTGAGTATATCTATGGGCACTACCTATATAATCTTGGTGTTTGTTTGAAGTATAATTCTCAATTAGAGACAGTGGAGATAATGATAAGTCAAGAGAAGACTCACCATTGGGAAGAATATGATAGTAATCTTTTCGTTTTTCTTTGGGGTCTATTGGGTCAACCAAGGATAATTCTGTGGCCATATGATATCCATCATAACCTAGATGCGTGGCCTCCCATGTACGAAGGTTTCCTTGAGCACTTCCCAAAGATTCTAGTTTCTAAAACAGTTTTTGACTGTACCTTTATGTAAGGTACCTTTGTGAGGTGCTGATACATGATGGTGTCCAATGTCACATTTGGTATATATTTGTATCCAAACTCACAGCATATGTGTTGTTGTATTTTGCACGACAATTGTTGTAATAAAGTTGTAGTTATTTTCTGTACCATGTATTTGGCGACTCAGAATAGGTTGGATGGAATGGACCTATTTTGGGGTCGTTACATGATATCTATTATCTTCTATGATTTAAAAGTTTATCATCAATTTTATCGCTGAGACTCAGCTTAATAAATAATCCACATCATCAATTTTATCGCTGAGACTCAGCTTAATAAATAATCCACATCCACGAATCATCCATGCACTACGGGCCAATGATATTCATTAGTATCACATCCACGAATTATCCATTCACTACGGGCCAAGGATATTCGTATTATCACCAATGGTCATGAACATGCCAAACAATAATTCATCTTTGCACCCTTGGCCGAAGAGAACGCATGGTCATGATCATACCAACATCTGTCCATTAATGCACCACGGGCTAATGAGAACTTTTACCACATCATTTGTAACATTACAGGTCATGATTAACCGAATAATCCCTGGTCATAATCATACCAATCAACAGTCCATCTATGCACTACGGATCAAAGATAACTTTTATCACAATATAAGCATGAGGATGATGACAATGATATAAGCATTAATCAAACGAAATTAAGGATAAATATTAAAGACTTTAAATTTATCCAGAGTTTAAAATGTTCAAATTGTCAATATGATAACTGCTTTGTGAAGTAAAATTCAAGAATAATATAGTATCAAAAATGATTTGGACAAAAAAGAAATCAATTTTTTTGTCATGAATAGTACCCCAGGCGAATAGTACCCGAGTGAATAGTACCCCGTGAATGGTACTTTGGGAATAGTACCCCGTGAATAGTACTCTGACATGAAAAGGTTAAAACTTATCAAGAATGTTCAGAATAATATATCCATGAAAATATATTAGATGAAGCGCAAATTTCAAGGATATTCTACTAATTTCATGGAGTATAGAAGTAATACTTTAACAAAATGAGTGTAGAATTCGGAATCTGAAACGAAATAATTTTACTTACATACTACAGAGTATGGAAGAAAATATTATTTCATACGAATATTGAACAAAAATAATATCCCTTACAATTGTTGAACGAAAATAATATTCCTTACGAATATTGAACGAAGATAATATTCCTTACGAATATTAAACGAAAATAATATTTCTTGCGAATATTGAACGAAATAAAATTTCTTACGAATACGAAAAATAATATCGTAAGCGAATATGAAATAAATAATACACCTTACCTCAAAAGAGAGCAATTCTAACTGATATAGCGGATATATTTTTGAAGAAAATTTTCACTATTTTCTACACTCAAAGCTTCCTTAAACTCAAAAGAAATACGCTCAATATTATAGAAGAAGAATTCTCTAATTCTAGTGTGATTTTCATTTCTAAACTGAGTATCCTATTTATAAGAGAATGACTGGATATTATTTGGACGCACAATAGGAAAGAATCACGGGCAAACGTTCACGGGCGATTTTTTTGAAATTCTTTTAATTTTACTATGCAAACACTATGCATAATAAAATATAATATATTCTATTTTTCATAAAAAATAAAAATTATAATATATATATATATATATATATATATATATAATAAAACTGAGATAACTTCTACCAATAATTTTGAAAAATAGGTAAGTGGGGGTCCAAATAATAAGCAAAATTTATAACAAATACTTCATAAAAATCCCCTCAATATTTTTAACAACATCTATTCATCAATAATATAACTTGCAATATTAACAACCAGATCATTCCTAGAAAAGAAGGGGCTTTCCGATAAGAATTTCTCTCTATTGACACGCAATTAGGTGACCAAACCCCTTTACTCGACAAAACTTTCTAGACATTGTCAATAATGCAAATAATAATATGAATAACTTTGTTGTCTCAATTATTGATTTAATAATATAAAATATTGTGACAATAATTGAATCAATAACGTGAGATACTATGCAATAATTACTGTGGTAATAATTGAGATAAACTGAGTGACTTCTCACGTAAGCATCAATAATCAATATCGTGTGCTACTATGCAACCACGCGTATTACTGTACTTTTATCACCGGGTATTTCAACAGTTAACAGTAAAAATTTTGCCGTTATATTTATAAAAAGATATTTATGTCATTTTCTAACTCCGACAGTAATTCTTTTGTGGGGTCCACCAATGATTGTGTTGTAAAAGTACAGTAATTCTTTTTTATCCGGTGGTAAAAGTACAGTAATACGTGTGGATGCATAGTAGCACACGTTATCGATTATTGATGCTTACGTAAGAAGCCACTCAGTTTACTCAATTATTGCTACAGTAATTGTTGCATAGTATCTCACGTTAATTGATTCAATTATTGTCACAGTATCATCTGCATAATATTTTATATTATTAAATCAATAATTGAGACAATAAAATTATTCATATTATTATTTACAATATTGACGATGTCTAGAAAGTTCTATCGAGGAGAGGTTTGGTCACCTAATTGCGCGCCAATAGAGAAAAATTCTTATCGAAAAGCCTCATCTTTCATGAAAATGATCTGGTTGTTAAATATTGTGAGTTATAATATTAATGGTGAATAATTATTGAGGTATTAAGAATGTGTTTATTGAAGATAAGTGAATTACAAAAGTTAGAGGGGAATAATATAAATTTAGAAAACTTTATGGGTACCAAAGTGTAATAAGTTAAATTAATCTGGACTATTAGTGGTGGTTTTAATAGTAAATCAATCTGGAACGTCGGTGGTGGTTTTAAATGTAAATCAATCTGGACCGTCGGTGGTTGTTTTAAAAGTAAATCAATCTGGACCGTCGATTGTGGTTTTAATAGTAATCAATCTGGACCGTTCGTGAATTAGTTACTATTTAGTCACTTCTCCTATAAATAGAAGCTTAATTCTTCTTTCATTCTCACCAATTCACTGAGACTCACAAGAGAAGCTATAGAGAGATAAACTATAAACAGCAAAAAGAAGAGTATTCTACTACTTCACTATTACAGTATCCAGTCTTCTACTAAGGTAAGTTGTATTATTTTTTTCGTATTCATAAGGAATACTATTTTTTCGTATTCATCCTTTAATATGTCAGAATAACCTGTCTACGCGGATTACATACCGTATGACATGTGAAAATCCATTTGTAGTTTCGTATGTTATTTCTTTTAATATTCTTAAATCTAAACTTACTATGGTAAGTATTGCTTCTATAATCCTTGAAATTAGTGGGATATCCTTGAAATTTTGCGCTTCATCCAGTGTCGTTTCATTGGAATATTGATCTGAACTTTTTTATTAAATATCAATATTTTAACCCGGGGTACTATTCACGGGTTACTATTCACCCAGTTACTATTCACTATAATATTATTCACTCGAGTATTCGGGACACTTTTCATGTCGGGATACTATTCATGAGTTACTATTCACCAGGTTACTATTCACTCAAATATTATTCATTCAGGTATTCGGGATACTTTTCATGTCGGGGTACTATTCACGAGATACTATTCTCGAAGTACTATTCACAGGATACTATTCACCGAAAAATTTATTTCTTTTCTGTCTAAATTATTTTTGATACATGGATATTATTCTTGAATTTTACTCCACAAAGCAGTCTCATGTTGACAATTTGGACATTATTGAATTCTGAATAAATTAAATTATAAATCTTTAAAATTTATCCTTTACTTTCATTTAATTGAATTCTTATATCATTGTCATCATCCTCATACTTATATTGTGATGAAAGTCATCTTTGGCTTACGTGTATAGATTGACTGTTGATTAGTATGATTATGACCAGGGATCATTCGGTATAATCATGACCCGTAATGTTACAAATGATGTGGTAAAAGTCCTCATTGGCCTGTAGTGCATTGAGGGACAGTGGTTGGTATGATTATGACAAGGGAATATTCGATATAATCATGACCATTGATGATTACATGAATATCCTTGGCCCATAGTGCAGGGATGATTCGATGATGTGGTTTTTTTATTAAGCTGAGTATCAACGATAAAGTTGATGAAAACCTTTTTAAATCATAGAAAATAGTAGATATCATGCTCTACTTGAATCTTCTAATCGATTGCTTATTCCGCTGCAGTTAAACTTGTTGTCTATTATATTTTATCAGTTTAACATTGTTGAAGGCTAACGATAACTTATTCTGCATTATCTTAGTCATAATATTTCTTACTGGGCTAGTTGAGCTCACCCTTTTGCTTTCATTATTCTCTTCAGGAAATGAGAACATAGCCGGTACTAGTCGGGGAACAGAGTGATGGTCCGAGATGGCTGCTTTAGTAATCCTCATTATTTTGTGTGATAATAAATGTAATGAGGATTGAATTTGAGTTTGGATATTGTCTATGAGACAATATTCGTGTAAAAACTCTCAGCTCTTATTGTATAATTAAGTTTGTATTTGTATTCTGTACCATGTATTTGGCCACCCAAGATGGGTGATGTATACCTATTTTGGGGGTGTCACAGTTGGTATCAACGCTTAGGGATATGATCTCTGGTTGAGATGCGAGACAAGAACTAGGAGAGGAGAGACGGGGAATTCCTTCGCAAGTATGACCTACCTAAGTTTATTTGGTATTTAATTTGGTCAGAGTATAGGGATAATATGTGACATGTCAATTAACCCTTGTTTTGTGGCAGTGTTTGAAAATGGCATCTGAAAATGTTGAGATCAACAATGAAGCACATGAGACCGTTGATTCACCAACGATCAATACCCAGGATAATGTGCAACAGGAAGACAATAATCCTCAGGTAAACAATAACACCAATCAAATGATGAACGATGGGATGTTCAGAGGTTTTATGCAATTCATGCAACATCAGGCGAGAGCGGCTCATGTTCAAAATGCAGGTGGAAACACTGGCAACTCAACGATGGTCACCGCTAAGCAATTCAAGGAGCTGGGACCATCGGAGTTTTGGGGAAAGCCATAACCAGTTAAGGCGGAGACGTGGATAAAGTAGATCACCAAGATATTCGAAGTCTTGGGATGCTCCGAGGAGCAAAAGGTTCCCTTTGCCACCTTCATGTTAAGTGGAGAGGCAGATTACTGGTGGGAATCAGTAAAGCGTACTCAGCCTGCCGCACTCAAAATGTCTTGGAAAAAGTTCCAAGAGTTGTCCAACGACAAGTACTTTCTCGAAAGTATTCGTTACATGAAGGAGGTGGAGTTTATCAAGTTGGAGCAAATTAATATGACTGTGTTACAGTACGAAGCTAAGTCTGCTGAGTTATCCCGGTTTGCGCCCCACTTGGTTGATAATGAGGGGAGAATGATGCGGATATTTTTAAGAGGTTTGAAACCTGAGATACGTCAATACCTAATTTCTCACAAACTGTGTTTGTATTCTGATGTTGTAAATAGGGCTCAGTTATTAGAGCGCGATAATGAGTGGACCCAACCAAGAGAGAGCAACCAGCAAGTCGATAAAACCAGTGGTAGCAATCATAGAAGCAGTGACAATAAACGTGGAGGGAATCAACATGCCAGAAATGGTAACCACTCCGATGGTAATCATGGCCAAGATAATAGAAGTGGAAATTTTAAGAAGAGGAGATTCAATAATGATGGAAAGACGTCAGCACCAGCACCTGTTGTTAAGAAAGGAGAACGACCGCCGGTCGTATATTACAAATGCGTAGGGGAGGGACACATCAGTCCAAACTATACGCAGCAATCCAAAGCATATTACAATTGTGGAAGAGAAGGTCACCTAGTCCGATTTTGTCATGCACCAAAGTCAAGTCCAGCTGGGATGAAGGCATCAAAGGCCGTCCCAGACAAGACAAAACCGATAGTTTAAGGGAGAGCGTTTGTCATAACCTCCGAAAAAGTGAGAAATCTGAACGAGGTGATCACATGTAAGCTAATCAAAAACTCTTACGAAGCATATACCTTATTTGATACCGGTTCTACCCATTCTTTTATTTCTCCTACTTGCGCTCAACGTTTAAATTTGACTCTGGAGAAATTAGACTTTGACTTATCGGTTGAAACTTCGTTGGGAGAAACCTTTATTACATCCACTATTTATAAGTCTTGTTTGGTTCAAATCGGTACCCTCACATTACCTGTCGATCTTATTTCCTTAAAAGTACTTGCGTTTGATGTGATTTTAGGGATTGATTGGTTAAATACGCATCATGCAAAAATTGATTATTTTCGTAAGGTTATTAGCGTTCATATTCCTAACCAACCTACTATGAGAATTCAAGCGACCAAACCACTAAAGTCAATTACTATCATATCAAGCCATAAAGCTATTCGTTTATTGAGAAACGGATGTCAAGTTTTCTTAGCCCATATCACAGATTTAAACAAAAATACGTCAGATTTGAATGATATTTTCATTGTTAATAAATTTCATGACGTATTCCCTGAAGAACTTCTTGGCCTACTCCCAGAGCGTGAAATTGAATTTTGTATCAACCTTAAACCTGGTACAAAACTCATTTTCAAAGCCCCATATCGAATGACTCATGTTGAACTTCAGGAGTTAAAAACCCAACTGTAAGAATTGTTAGACATCGGTTTCATTCGTCCTAGTACGTCTCCTTGGGGTGCTCCTGTTCTATTCGTAAAGAAGAAAGATAGGAGTATGCAACTTTGCATTGATTATCAGGAGTTGAATCATGTCACCATCAAAAATAGGTACCCATTACCATGCATTAATGACCTATCTGACCAGTTGCAAGGTGCCAAATTCTTTTCAAAGATCGATCTTCGTTCCGGATATCATCAGTTAAAAATTAAAATCGATGATATCCCAAAGACTGCTTTTAGAACTCGGTATGGGCATTATGAATTCCTAGTCATGTCTTTTGGATTGACTAATGCTCCTTCTGCCTTTATGGATATGATGAACCGAGTATTCAATAAATATTTAGATTATTTTGTGGTTGTCTTTATTGATGACATTCTCATTTACTCCAAAAGTCGTGAAGATCATGAGCAACACTTGAGGCTGATACTACAAAAGCTTCGTGAGAACAAATTATATTCCAAGTTGAAGAAATGCGAGTTCTGGCTTGAGGAAGTAGCATTCCTTGGGCACGTGATATCAAATCATGGAATATCTGTTGACCTAACAAAGATTGAAGCAATTCAAAGCTGGGAGCAACCTAAGTCGGTTACCGAAGTACGTAGCTTTCTGGGCTTAGCTGGTTATTATCAGAGATTCGTGGAAGGATTTTCTCGAATTGCTACTCCATTAACTCAGCTGACTCGAAAAGATACAAAATTCGGTTGGAGCGAGAAATGTGAGAAGAGTTTTTAAGAACTCAAGAGGAGGCTCATTTCAGCACCTGTTCTGATAATACCATCTAGTTTAGAGGGATTTGTCATCTACAGCGATGCTTTAGGCAGAGGGTTAGGATGTGTCCTCATGTAATATGGGAAAGTCATAGCCTATGCCTCACGACAACTCAAAATATATGAGAGGAATTACCCTACTCATGATCTAGAGTTGGCAACTATCGTTTTCACACTAAAGATCTGGAGACATTACCTGTATAGAGAGAAAGTGGAGAACTGTACGGATCATAAAAGTCTTAAATATTTCTTCACCCAAAAGGAACTCAACATGCGACAATGACGTTGGCTTGATTTATTGAAAGATTACAATCATACAATTCAATACCATCCTGGAAAACCTAACGTGGTAGCTGACACATTGAGTAGAAGATCATATGCGGGTACGAGTGAGATACTGTCAACATAAAGGCCCATTTTATATGACTTGCAAATGATGGAGATAGAGATAAAGACTCCAGGAACCTACGTAATGATGGCAAATATACGAGTAGAACCAACTTTAATCGATAAAGTTAAAGCTGCTCAAGCTACGGACCTAGAGCTGATGTGTATGAAGAAGAAAGTATAAGAAGGTGCTATTTTGGAAGCAAGAATCGATGAAGAAGGAATACTACAAGTCAACTCCAGACTTTGTGTTCTAAACGACCCTGATTTAAAGTATAAGATCATGATGGAGGCGTACAACACACCGCTTTCAATCTATCCTGGGTGTACCAAAATTTATCGTGATCTTTGACATACATTTTGGTGGAGCAATATGAAGAGAGAGGTAGCAGAGTTTATCTCAAGGTGTCTAACTTGTCAACGAGTCAAGGCGGAGCATCAAGTGCCAAAAGGTCCATTGCAACCACTTGAAATTACAGAATGGAAGTGGGAGTACATTACCATGAATTTCGTTACTGGTCTTCCCAAGGTTTCTCAAGGCATAGATGCGATTTGGGTCATTGTTGATAAATTGACCAAGTCTGCTCATTTCTTACCTATACGAGAAACTTTTTCACTTGAACGTCTTGCTCGTATGTACATAAATGAGATTGTAAGACTGCATGGCATACTAGTATCCATAGTTTCTGATCGAGACCCAAGATTCACTTCACGATTTTGGGTTAGTTTGCAAAAAGCTATGGGCACGAATTTACGATTTAGTTCGACATATCATCCTCAAACAGACGGGCAGTCAGAGAGGACTATTCAAACTCTTGAGGATTTATTAAGACTCTGTGTCCTTGACTTCAAAGGAAGTTGGGACAAGTTCTTGCCATTAGTGGAATTCTCCTACAACAACAGTTATTAAGCAAGTATTGATATGGCTCCATTCGAGGCATTGTATGGATGCAAGTGTCGTTCTCCACTATGCTGGGATGAGATGGGTGAAACAACATTGTTGGGTCCAGAATTGGTACGCATGATAACGGAAAAGATTCAAATGATCCGACAACGTATAAAAACCTCACAAGATAGACAAAAGAGTTATGTTGATCTTCATCGGAAGGATGTGGAATCCAATGTTGGAGAACATGTGTTGTTACGTGTTGCTCCATGGAAAGGAGTTACAAGATTTGGAAAGAGAAGAAAGCTCATTCCTTGATTCATTGGACCATTCGAAATCCTCGATCGAGTAGGAACTGCGGCTTATAGACTCGCCTTACCGCCAAGTATGTCTCGTGTTCATAATATTTTTCACATATCTATGTTACGTATGTAACGACCCCAAAATAGGTCCATTCCATCCAACCTATTCTGAGTCGCCAAATACATGATACAGAAAACAACTACAACTTTATTACAACAATTATCATGCAAAATACAACAACACATATGTTGTGAGTTTGGATACAAATATATACCAAATGTGACTTATGTTCCAACCGTGGACATCACCTCACAATGACACCTTACATAAAGGTATAGTCAAAAACTATTTTAGAAATTAGAATATTTGGGAAGTACTCAAGAAAACCTTCGTACATGGGAGGCCATGCGTCTAGGTTATGATAGATATCATATGGCCACAAAATTATCCTTGGTTGACCCAATAGACCCCAAAGAAAAATGAGAAGATTACTGTCATATTCTTCCCAATGGTGAGTCTTCTCTTGACTTATCATTATCTCCACTGTCTTTAATCGTGAATTATACTTCAAACAAACACTAAGATTATATAGGAAGTGCTCGTATATATACTCAGCAAGTGGATGAGCACAATCATGTCTTATGATGACACGAGGTTGTATGTCATTAGACATCTGGTATGATAGTGGCAAAACACCCTTCCAACGTTGGGTTCGCTTCACCCTAGATGATTCACCAAATATAACTACTAAATGATGACCACCATTCTATTTCCCTGTTACCCCCGCTCGACCCAGCTACACTCTTATTACCTGAAAGGAATTATGAAACAGAAGGGTGAGCACAACTAGCCCAGTAAAGAATATCATGACTAAAGATAAATAAATTATCAATAGCCTTCTACAGTAATAAATCAGAGATTTAGAACATATGGTAGATGATAAAAAATTTCAACCATAGTTGCAGCGGAACGAGCAATCCATTAGAAGAGTCAAATAGACCATAAAGTCTATTATCTTCTCCATGTTAAAAATCCACCAACAATGTTTTATCCCTGTAACATCAATCAACAATTCTGGTCCACAATCATAAGAATAACTCATAATCATAATTGTAGTTCTAAATTCCTCTTCTCATCCAGGACGAAGATAATTTTCATCACCTATCTTTACCTGAAACATCAAAGATCATGGTTACACCAAATCACAATTCCTGTTCATAATCATACTAATAACTTCATCTTTGCACTACGGCCAAAGATATTCATTTGTATCACCAGTGTGACGCCCCCAAAATTAGGTATACATCACCCATCTTGGGTCGTCAGATGCAAAGTACAGAATACAAATACAACTTACTAATACAACTGTCGTGTACAATACGACAAAACATAAACTGTGAGTTTGAATACAAATATTATCTTCTAGAGAGTATTCATACTCAAAAGGAGTCCTCATTACATTTATTAACACACTATTACATAGAATAGTGAGGACTACTAACTAATACTATCATTCAAACCATCACTCCGTTTCCCGACTTGCCCCAGCTACGTTCTCATTTCCTGAAGAGAACAGTGAAAGAAAGGGTGAGCTCAACTAGCCCAGTAAGAAATATTATGACTAAGATAATGCAGAATAAATTATCATTAGCCTTCAACAATGTTAAACTGATAAAATATAATAGACATCAAGTTTACCTGCAGCGGAACAAGCAATCCATTAAAAGAGTCAAGTAGAAAATAAACTCTACTATCTTTTATGATTTAAAAGGTTTTTCAACACTGCTATCGCTGAGACTCAGCTTAATAAAACAATCCACATCATCGAATCACCCCTGCACTACGGCCAAGGATATTCGTGTATTCATTAATGGTCATGATCATGCCAACAACTGTCCATCAATGCACTACGGGCCAATGAGGACTTTTACCACATCATTTGTAACATTACGGTCATGATTACACCGAATAATCCCTGGTCATAATCATACCAAGTCCATCTATGCACTACAGGCCACAGATGACTTTCAACATTTTATAAACATGAGGATGATGACAATGATATAAGAATTCAATAAAACAAGTTCAAGAATTAATTTATCCAAGAATTAACAACGTCCAAATTGTCAACATGATACTGCATTGTGGAGTAAAATTCAAGAATACTTAGAAGAATATTTTCATGAAAAGATACTGGATGAACCGCAATTATCAAGGATATTCCACAAATTTCATGGAGTATAGAAGTCAAAACTTAACCAACTGAGTACAACAAAGAATGGAATAACAAAAGAAATCACCATGCATGCGATAGACCGCACAGACAGGTTATTTCAACAGAATAATAAATAATGGAATCAGGTCCGGCGTAAACGCACAGACAGGATATTCCGACAGAATAATAAATAATGGAACCAGGTCCGGTGTAAAACACACAGACAGGATATTCCGACAGAATAATAAATAATGGAACCAGGTCCGGTGTAATACACACAGACAGGATATTCTGACAGAATAATAAATAATGGAACCAGGTCCGGTGTAAAACACACAGACAGGATGTTCCAACAGAATAATAACAAGACGGAACCAGGTCCGGTGTAAAACACACAGACAGGATGTTCCAACAGAATAATAATAAAAACGGAACCAGGTCCGGTGTAAAACACACAGACAGGATGTTCCAACAGAATAATAGAAGAATGTCACCAAGTATAGGGTAGACCGCGTATACAGGTTATTCCAACAGAATAATAAGAAATGAAATAACAACAGTTCTCTTCGTGAATAAGAAAGAATAACACCCCTTACCGTAAAAGAACTGGATATAAGAGTAGTGAAGTAGCAGAAAACTTTTCTTCTATCTCTATATAGTCTCTCTCTATAGTTTCTCTCTCTAGAGTTCAGTGAATTCGTAAGAAAATAATGAAGGAATGAGCTTCTATTTATAGGAAAATAGAATGCATAGTATCTAATCCATGAACGGTCCAGATTGATTACTTTAATCTGACGGTCCATATTTAAAGAAAAATCTTTTAAATAAAATATAATATATTCTATTTATAGAATAACTTTAATAAAGTATTCTGTTTTATATAAAAAGATATTTCTGTTTTATTACGTTAATAATACGAATAAAACAAAACGTCATTATCGCTAAATAATTCATATTATTAACTGACAATAATGGAATCAAACTGAGTGACTTCTCACATAAGCATTAATAATTAATACCGTGTGCTACTATGCAACCACACGTATTACTGTACTTTTACTACCGAGTAGTTCAACAGTATCAACGGTAAAACTTCCGCCGTTATTTTCATAAAGTATTTTTGTCGTTTTCTCAATCCGACAATAATTCCGTTGTGGGGTCCACCAATAATTGTACCGTCGTACGGATATTCCCCGACAAAAAGAATATTCTCCGACCAATCGAATATAATATGACAACTTGCATACTTTGTAAAATTTATAAATACTACCCATAACTATTATATCAAATCCACACAATAATAAAAAAAAATTATTTCGAGAAAAATTAAATATTTATTCATAAAATCTGGGGTTTCACAATCTCCCCTCCTTATAGAATTTCGCCCTCGAAATTTACGTACGTACTTGGTATGCCGAACATCGAAATTTACGTACGTACTTGGTATGCCAAACATGTGAGGATACCTTGACTTCACTTCAAATTCTAACTCTTGAGGTATAACCTTTAAGCATCGAATATGATCCTTCTTATCCAAGATGTTAACACGTATCTCCTCATACGTTAAATCTTTCGCTATTTCGTCCGGTTCTAAATTAATAATGCGGTTCGGGTCGTCCACATATTTACGTAACATCGATACGAAAAAAAAAATGTTCTGAACACGCAACATACTTGGCGGTAAAACGAGTCTATAGGCCACAGTTCCTACTTCATCGAGGATTTCAAATGGGCCAATTAAATCGAGAGTTGAGATTTTCTCTCTTCGTCGATTCTTGGTTCTAGAATAACGCCCTCTTGAACCTTCTTCTTCACATTTATTAGCTCTTAGTATGTATCTTGAGCGGCTTTAACTTTATCGATTAAAGTCGATTTTAATCGTATATTCGTTATCTTCATGTGGGTTCGAATATTCGCACTTGTAACCGTATACGATCTTCTACACAACGCGTCAGCTACCACGTTCACTTTTCCACGATGTTATTGAATGGTACGATCGTAATCTTCAACAGCTCGAGCCAACGTCTTTGGCGCATAATACGTTCGTTTTAGTTGAAGAAATATTTGAGGGTTTAAGAAATGGGTTTTGTACTGGGGTCAATACAAAATTCAATTTTACGCTCTGGGGTAGGCTAAGAAGTCTTCAAGAATACGTCAAGAAATTTATTAACAATAGAAATATCGTTCAAAACTGTGACCCTCATCCAAGACTTGGATAACACGTCACATTGATACCTATCAACTTGCCATCGTCATTTACAACGTCTCCTACGGAAAGTCTAGCTTCGGTGCATTCCACACCAGGAAGTCAACAGCGAAAGGAACGGGGATTTTTACTTATGGCTTGATATGACAATGATTGACTTTAGTGGTTTGGTTACTTTGAATTTGCATAACAGGTTGGTTAGGAGTATGAAAGCTAACAACCTTACGAGAAGCATGATGAGTAGTGAACCAATCGTTTAAAAAAAATAACATCAAAGGCAAGTATTTTCAAAGAGATAAGATCGACAGGTAACGTGAAAGTGTTGATTTGAACAAGATTTATAAATAGTAGAGGTAACGAAGGTTTCTCCCAACTGAGTTTAAACAGACATATCAAAGTCTAAGTTCTCCGGAGTTAACTTCAAACATTTAACACAACTAGGTGAAATAAAAGAGTGAGTAGAACCGGTATCTAACACGGTATAGACTTCGCAAGAGTTTATGACTAACATACCCGTGATAATTTTATTCAGGTTCCTCGTCACGAAAAAAAAATACTCTCTCTTAAACTACTGGCTTTGGCTTTTCTGGGACGGTCTTTGGTGCCTCCATCCTATCTGAACTTGTCTTCGGTGAACGACAAAATTGGGCTAAGTGACCTTCTCTTCCACAATTATAGCATGCTTTAGATGACATCGCGCAGTTTGGACTGATGTGCCCCTCCCCTCCGCATTTGAAACATATGATAGGTGGTCGTTCTCCTTCCTTAACAACGGGTGCTAGTGCTGACGTCTTTCCATCATTGTTGAATCTCCTCTTCTTGAAATGACCATTCTTATTGTTTTGGCCTTGATTACCACCGAAGTGGTTACCATTTCTGGCCTGTTGATTCCCTTCACGCTTGTTGTCATCGCTTCGATGACTGCTCTCACTGGTATTATCATTTTGCCGACTGCCCTCTTTTGGTTGCGTTGACTCGTTATCGCGCTCCACTAACTGAGCCCTATTCACAACATCTGAATACAAACACAGTTTATGAGAAATAAGATGTTGACGTATCTCAGGTTTCAAACCTCTTAAAAACATCCGCGTCATTCTCTCTTCATTATCCACCAAGTGGGATGCAAATCGGGACAACTCGGCAAACTTGGCTTCGTACTGCGACACGGTCATGTTATTTTGTTCCAACTTGATAAATTCCACCTCCTTCATGTGACGAATACTTTCAGAAAAGTACTTGTCATTGAACAGTTCTTGGAACTTCTCCCAAGACATCTTGAGTGCGTCAGGCTGGGTACGTTTTACAGATTTCCACCAGTAATCTGCCTCTTCACGCAACATAAAAGTGGCAAAGGGAACCTTTTGCTCCTCAAAGCATCCCAAGACATCAAATATCTTGGTGATCTGCTTTAACCACGTCTCCGCCTTATGTGGTTCTGGCTTTCTCAAAAACTCCGGTGGTCCTAGCTCCTTGAATTGCTTAGCGGTGACCAACCATGGGTTGTCATTGTTTCCTCCTTCATTTTGGATAGGAGCCGCTCTCGCCCGTTGTTGCATGAATTGCTCCTTGAACTGCTTAGCGGTGACCGTCCGAGAGTTATTTTGTTGTTGCATGAATTGCATAAAGTCTCTGACCATCCCATCATTCACCATTTCATCGGTGTTATTATTTTCATGAGGATTATTATCCTCTGGTTGCACATTACCCTGAGCATTGATCGTTGGTGATTCAATGGTCTCATGTGCTTCATTGTATCTCAACATTTTCGGATGCCATTTGCAAATACTGCAACAAAACAAGGGTTAATTAACATATAACATATTATCCATATACTTTGACCGACCAATTAAATACCAAATAAACTTAGGTAGGTCATACTAGCGAAGGAATTCCCCGTCTCTCCCCTCCTAGTTCTATTCTCACATCCTAGCCAGGGATCATATCCCTAAGCTCTGATACCAACTGTGACGCCCCCAAAATTAGGTATACATCACCCATCTTGGGTCGTCAGATGCAAAGTACAGAATACAAATACAACTTACTAATACAACTGTCGTGTACAATACGACAAAACATAAACTGTGAGTTTGAATACAAATATTATCTTCTAGAGAGTATTCATACTCAAAAGGAGTCCTCATTACATTTATTAACACACTATTACATAGAATAGTGAGGACTACTAACTAATACTATCATTCGAACCATCACTCCGTTTCCCGACTTGCCCCAGCTACGTTCTCATTTCCTGAAGAGAACAGTGAAAGAAAGGGTGAGCTCAACTAGCCCAGTAAGAAATATTATGACTAAGATAATGCAGAATAAATTATCATTAGCCTTCAACAATGTTAAACTGATAAAATATAATAGACATCAAGTTTACCTGCAGCGGAACAAGCAATCCATTAAAAGAGTCAAGTAGAAAATAAACTCTACTATCTTTTATGATTTAAAAGGTTTTTCAACACTGCTATCGCTGAGACTCAGCTTAATAAAACAATCCACATCATCGAATCACCCCTGCACTACGGCCAAGGATATTCGTGTATTCATTAATGGTCATGATCATGCCAACAACTGTCCATCAATGCACTACGGGCCAATGAGGACTTTTACCACATCATTTGTAACATTACGGTCATGATTACACCGAATAATCCCTGGTCATAATCATACCAAGTCCATCTATGCACTACAGGCCACAGATGACTTTCAACATTTTATAAACATGAGGATGATGACAATGATATAAGAATTCAATAAAACAAGTTCAAGAATTAATTTATCCAAGAATTAACAACGTCCAAATTGTCAACATGATACTGCATTGTGGAGTAAAATTCAAGAATACTTAGAAGAATATTTTCATGAAAAGATACTGGATGAACCGCAATTATCAAGGATATTCCACAAATTTCATGGAGTATAGAAGTCAAAACTTAACCAACTGAGTACAACAAAGAATGGAATAACAAAAGAAATCACCATGCATGCGATAGACCGCACAGACAGGTTATTCCAACAGAATAATAAATAATGGAACCAGGTCCGGCGTAAACGCACAGACAGGATATTCCGACAGAATAATAAATAATGGAACCAGGTCCGGTGTAAAACACACAGACAGGATATTCCGACAGAATAATAAATAATGGAACCAGACAGGATATTCCGACAGAATAATAAATAATGGAACCAGGTCCGGTGTAAAACACACAGACAGGATGTTCCAACAGAATAATAACAAGACGGAACCAGGTCCGGTGTAAAACACACAGACAGGATGTTCCAACAGAATAATAATAAAAACGGAACCAGGTCCGGTGTAAAACACACAGACAGGATGTTCCAACAGAATAATAGAAGAATGTCACCAAGTATAGGGTAGACCGCGTATACAGGTTATTCCAACAGAATAATAAGAAATGAAATAACAACAGTTCTCTTCGTGAATAAGAAAGAATAACACCCCTTACCGTAAAAGAACTGGATATAAGAGTAGTGAAGTAGCAGAAAACTTTTCTTCTATCTCTATATAGTCTCTCTCTATAGTTTCTCTCTCTAGAGTTCAGTGAATTCGTAAGAAAATAATGAAGGAATGAGCTTCTATTTATAGGAAAATAGAATGCATAGTATCTAATCCATGAACGGTCCAGATTGATTACTTTAATCTGACGGTCCATATTTAAAGAAAAATCTTTTAAATAAAATATAATATATTCTATTTATAGAATAACTTTAATAAAGTATTCTGTTTTATATATAAAGATATTTCTGTTTTATTACGTTAATAATACGAATAAAACAAAACGTCATTATCGCTAAATAATTCATATTATTAACTGACAATAATGGAATCAAACTGAGTGACTTCTCACATAAGCATTAATAATTAATACCGTGTGCTACTATGCAACCACACGTATTACTGTACTTTTACTACCGAGTAGTTCAACAGTATCAACGGTAAAACTTCCGCCGTTATTTTCATAAAGTATTTTTGTCGTTTTCTCAATCCGACAATAATTCCGTTGTGGGGTCCACCAATAATTGTACCGTCGTACGGATATTCCCCGACAAAAAGAATATTCTCCGACCAATCGAATATAATATGACAACTTGCATACTTTGTAAAATTTATAAATACTACCCATAACTATTATATCAAATCCACACAATAATAAAAAAAAATTATTTCGAGAAAAATTAAATATTTATTCATAAAATCTGGGGTTTCACAACCAGTTGGTCATGTTCATCTCAACACCTGTTCATCTTTGCACTACTGGCCAAAGATATTCAACAACAGGTCATCTTTGCACTATGGGCCAAAGATATTCATCAACAATTTATCTTTGCACTACAGGCCAAAGATATTTCTCAACAGTTCATATTTACACTACAGGCCAAATATATTCATCAACAGTTCATATTTGCACTACAGGCCAAATATATTATTATCTCAAAGAAATATATAACCATTTCAGAATTTATATAAACAATAATTATAACCATGTTGATCATTTCACCTTTGCACTTAAGCTAAAGATATTCAATTATAAATTCAATGGTCATGATCATACCAGTCAATAATTCAACTTTGCACTACTGGCCAAAGAGAACCTATAGTTATGATCATACCAAAAATCTATCCATCTTTACACTCAAGTCAAAGAGAAATATTATCATTAGGGTTATAAAAATGTTATATATGATAATAAAAATAATATGATCAACATATAGTTTTAATCTCAAGAGTAATATTCGTAACTCATGAATAGTAAATCGTGAATAGTAACTCATAAATAGTAACCCCGACACAAAAGATAGAAATTCTACAATAAAATCCATACCAATATTTCGATATAATGATATTGAAAGAATAACATTACTTAAATTTATAAACAATTTATTTTAATTATTTACACTTTACTAATTAATGCATTTAATCATCATAAAATGCCAACTCTTATAATTTCATCATCAATAACCAAAACCCTCATCAAAAATCTGCATATACCTCATATAGGATTCTCAAGCCATAAAATCATATTTTCTAATTTTCTTTCTTCACAAAACATATTTAATTCATTTACTCATAACTAGACCATTTTCATGAAAAATACCAAATCAGTTCCAAAAATATTTATTTTCTGGGATTTAGCATAATATAGTCCCATAGTGAACATATATTTTTCTCAGAATTTTTAAAACTCAGTTACTATTTTTCATATGGCCAAAACCGCCGAATATTTAGACATTTATCATAAATTGTATTTTTATCTAAAAATTTTGAAATTCACAGAGTATACTCCTATCATATACATGTACTCCCAATAAAAATTTCATCAATTTTAGAGTTAACCACAAAGAGTTATAAGCGATTATTTTTAAAATAGTCTTTCCCCGTAAAATTCATAACTCTTAATCTATACATCCAAAAATCACCATTTTTGGACACAATCAATAAAACTCATCAAAATATCATTTCAAATTTTTCTAGAATTTTTGAAGTTCAGAAAAATTACGAAACTGAAAAACATAACAACCCTTAAAATCCCTTACTATCTCTTACCTCAAAAGAGCAGTACTTCTGATCGGTATGCAAAGCCGAAGGAAACTTGCACTGAATAGCAACTCTCAAAGTATCTAAATACTCACAAAATATACTTCATAATATAGAGAGAGAAAGAGAGAAAACTTGTTTCTGGTTTGATTTTCAATTCTAACTTAGCCCTCTATTTATAGAAAAATTTTAGTAGGCTTGACCTGCAACCTGATGGCTTTACCTGCTACTATTCCCACCCACCACATTTGAAATATAATTTAGCACATTTCTTCACCAACCATAAGTGGGGCCCACCAATTTTAGAATTTTCCATCAAAATGATAAACTCCGAAAATTCAACAATTTCTGAACCAGTCATCTCGTAAAATTCATAATAAATCATACGTTCTTTTTTAACGGTTCAAAATTTGTGGACATATACTCAACTTATATATGTATAACATATCCAAAAATTATCACGATCCAAAGGTCGGATTAAAAATTATAACCCCCGCAAAATATCTCAAAAACCCTGATTTTTAATACTTCCATTCTGACAAAAATACGGATAAAAACCTCAACATTAACTCCTTCATTTTTAACCACAAAAATATATCCCTCATTTATATCCACATAAAATAAATATTTCCTTAACATATGAATCAATAATTAATTATTCACAAATAATATTATAGAATCACATTTATGACAACCAGGCCGTTCCCAAGAAAGAGGGGGCTTTCCAATAAGAATTTTTCCTTACTGGCGCGCAATTAGGTGACCAAACCTCTCCTTAGACAGAACTTTTTAGACATTGCCAATAATGTTATCTAATAATATTATTCAAATAATATGAATTATTGATCTGATAATGGGAAATACTGTGCAGTGACAATTATTGAACAACAATAATATAAAATTTTAACGTAGCAATTATTGAATCAATAAAATAAAATATTGAACAGTAATTATTGTAACAATTATTGAGTAGTGCCTTCTTACGTAAGAATCAGTAATTTCAAAAATACTATGCAATACCGTGTGCTACTGTGCAATAACGCGTATTACTGTATTTTAACCACCGGGTATTCCAACAGTGTTAACGGTAACAACTACGTCGTTATTTGTAAAAACTCAAATTTGTCGTTTTCTTCACCCGACAGTTATTCGTTATGGGGCCCATAAATAGCTGCGCCGTCGTACGAATATTCCCCGACAGAAAGAATATTCCACGACCAAACGAATATTCTCCGACAACAATGATTATTTTATAACCACTTGCTTATTTTGAAAAAAATATTCATATTTCACCCATAACTTTAAACTTTTATCAATTTAACCATTTACTGAATAGTAATTATAAGAAAAATTGAATACTTTTATTTCATAAAATTCGGGGTCTTACAACGTAAATATGTAGAAGACCCGAACCATATTATTGAATTAGAACCGGACGAGATAGCGGAAGATTTAACGTATGAAGAGGTACCTGTTAAAATCTTGGATAAGAAAGAGCATATTCTACGCTCAAAGGTTATACCTCAAGTCAAAGTTTTGTGGAGAAACCATGATGTTGAGAAAATGACCTAGGAGTTAGAATCTGAAATAAAATCAAAGTATCATCACATCTTTGACATACCAGGTATGTACCCTAATTTCAAGGACGAAATTTCATAAGAAGGGGAGGTTGTAAGACCCCAACTTTTACAAATAAAGATTAATTTTTTTCGAAATATATTTTTGAATATTATGGTGTGGTTTTGATATAATGTTATAGTTGTGGGTAATATTTATAAATTTTGCAAAGTATGCAAGTTGTTATAAAATATTCGATTGGTCGGGGAATATTCGTTTTAACAGAAAATATTCGTACGACGACATAATTATTGGTGGACCCCACAACGGAAGTATTGTCATAGATAGAAAACGACAGAAATATCATTTTATAAAAATAACGGCGAAAGTTTTACCGTTAAACTGTTGAACTACAATAATACGCGTGGTTGCATAGTAGCACACGGTATTGATTATTGATGCTTACGTAAGAAGCCACTCAGTTTACTCAATTATTGCTACAGTAATTGTTGCATAGTATCTCATGTTAATTGATTCAATTATTGTCACAGTATCATCTGCATAATATTTTATATTATTAAATCAATAATTGATACAATACAATTATTCATATTATTATTTACAATATTGACGATGTCTAGAAAGTTCTGCCGAGGAGAGGTTTGGTCACCTAATTGCCCGCCAATAGGGAGAAATCCTTATCGAAAAGTCCCCTCTTTCGTAGAAATGATCTGGTTGTTAAATATTGTGAGTTATAATATTAATGATGAATAATTGTTGAAGTATTAAGAATGTGTTTATTGAAGATAAGTGAATTACAAAAGTTAGAGGGGAATAATACAAAATTGGAAAACTTTATGGGTACTAAAGTGTAATAAGTTAAATCAATCTGGACCATTGGTGGTGGTTTTAATAGTAAATCAATCTGGACCGTCGATGGTGGTTTTAATAGTAAATCAATCTGGACCGTCGGTGGTGGTTTAAATAGTAAATCAATCTGGACCGTCGGTGGTAGTTTTAATAGTAAATCAATCTGGACCGTCGGTGGTGGTTTTAAAAGTAAATCAATCTGGACCGTCGATTGTGGTTTTAATAGTAATCAATCTGGACCGTCCGTTCTAATAGTAAATCAATCTGGACCGTTCGTGAATTAGTTACTATTTAGTCATTTCTCCTATAAATAGAAGTTTAATTCTTCTTTCATTCTCACCAATTCATTGAGACTCAGAAGAGAAGCTATAGAGAGAGAAACTATAAACAGCAAAAAGAAGAGTATTCTACTACTTCACTATTGCAGTATCCAGTCTTCTACTAAGGTAAGGGGTATTATTTTTTTTGTATTCATAAGGAATACTATTTTTTCATATTCATCCTTTAATATGTCGGAATAACCTGTCTACGCGGATTACATACCGTATGACATGTGAAAATCCATTTGCAGTTTTGTATATTATTTCTTTTCATATTCTTAAATCTAAACTTACTATGTAAAGTATTGCTTCTATAATTCCTGAAATTAGTGAGATATCCTTGAAGTTTTGCGCTTCATCCAGTGTCGTTTTATTGGAATATTGATATGAACTTTCTTATTAAATATCAATATTTTAACCCGGGATACTATTCACGGGTTACTATTCACCCGATTACTATTTACTATAATATTATTCACCCGATTACTATTCACTCAAATATTATTCATTCGGGTATTCGGGATACTTTTCATGCCGGGGTACTATTCCTAAAGTACTATTCACAGGATACTATTCACCGTAAAATTTATTTCTTTTCTGTCTAAATTATTTTTGATACATGAATATTATTCTTGAATTTTACTCCACAAAGCAGTCTCAAGTTGATAATTTGGACATTATTGAATTCTTGGTAAATTAAATTATAAATCTTTAAAATTTATCCTTTGCTTTCATTTAATTGAATTATTATATCATTATCAACATCCTCATGCTTATATTGTGATGAAAATCATCTTTGGCTTACGTGCATAGATGGACTGTTGATTAGTATGATTATGACCAGGGATCATTCCGTATAATCATGACCCGTAATGTTAAATGATGTGGTAAAAGTCCTCATTGGCCTGTAGTGCATTGAGGGACAATGGTTGGTATGATTATGACCAGGGATTATTCGGCATAATCATGATCATTGATGATTACATGAATATCCTTGGCCCGTAGTGCAGGGATGATTCGATGATGTAGTTTATTTATTAAGCTGAGTCTCAGCGATAAAGTTGATAAAAACCTTTTTAAATCATAGAAGATAGTAGATATCATGCTCTACTTGACTCTTCTAATGGATTGCTTGTTCCGCTGCAGTTAAACTTGTTGTCTATTATATTCTATCAGTTTAACATTGTTGAAGGCTATCGATAACTTATTCTGCATTATCTTAGTCATAATATTTCTTACTGGGCTAGTTGAGCTCACCCTTTTGCTTTTATTATTCTCTTCAGGAAATGAGAACATAGTCGGGACTAGTCAGGGAACGGAGTGATGGTCCGAGATGGTTGTTTTAGTAATCCTCACTATTTAGTGTGATAATAAATGTAATGAGGATTGAATTTAAGTTTGGATATTGTCTATGAGACAATATTCGTGTAAAAACTCTCAGCTCTTGTTGTATAATTAAGTTTGTATTTGTATTCTGTACCATACATTTGGTGATCCAAGATAGGTGATGTATACCTATTTTGGGTGCGTCACAACATCAATCATCAAATATTCATCTTTACACTACGGGCCAAAGATATTCATTTGTATTCCCAGTTGGTCATGTTCATCTCAAAACTTGTTCATCTTTGCACTATGAGCCAAAGATATTCATCATGTAATCGTTCATCTTTGCACTACAGGCCAAAAATATTCAGTTATATCACCATTTAGGACTAAGAATGATTAAAATATTTTTAAAAAACAAATCCAGTGAGATAAAAGGACAAAGATTAGGGATTCGTACTTTAGTTTATCCAAGTTCAAAAATACTCTATAATAATCAATTGTGGAGCAGAAATCAAAAATGAAGATCAAAACATAGATCCAATCAAAGGTAGGAACCATAACAGACAATCTTGGACACAGAAAAAAAAAATTAATTTTTCTATGAATAGTGTCGTATTAGTGAATAGTGCCGTAAACGTGAATAGTAACCCCGACACAAAAAGGTAAAAATTCTACAAAAAAATCGTCATACTTCGTGAATAGTAACTCGTGAATAGTAACTCTGACATAAAAAGGTAAAAATTTTATAATAAAATTCATACCAATATTCTGGTATAATGATATTGAAAAAAATAATATCATTTACGAAAAAAATAACATCCCTTACCTCAAAAGAACTTGCACCGTATAGCAACACTCAAGATATTTAAATACTAACAAAAATACGCTCAATATAAAGAGAGAAAACTTCAGTTTCTGGTGTGATTTTCAATTCTAACCTAAGCACCCTATTTTATAGAAAAATGCTTAGAACACCAAAGTAGAAATTTTAATAAAATATTATTATTTATTAAAAAATTTCCTACGCACAGTAAATCTGATTTTAGAATTTTTACAACACAAGTGGGGCCCATCAACATGAAAAACATGTTTTTAGCATTTATTGTAATAAAAATACTCTTCCTCCTCATTTATTCATATATCGCACATTCATTGTAAAATTATCATCGTTATTATTTTATTATATTATCACATTATACATTTATAATGTAATATAATAATATAGATAAAATATCAATTTTCAATAATTGTCACTTTTCTAAAAATTCTGACAAAATATTGATAAAACACCTCAGCATTAATTCCTTCATTTATATCCGCATAAAATAAATATTTCCTTATCATTTTTATCAATAATTAATTATTCACAAATAATATTACAGAATCACAATAATGACAACCAGGTCGTTTCCAGGAAAGAGGGGTCTTCCAGTAAAGATTTCTCCTTATTGGCCCGCAATTAAATAACCTCTCCTAGACAGAACTTCCTTAGACATTGTCAATAATGCTATCTAATAATATTATTCAAATAATATAAATTATTGATCTGATAATTTAAAATACTGTGCAATGACAATTATTGAATCAATAATATAAAATATCAACGCAGCAATTATTGAATCAATAAAATAAAATATTGAACAGTAATTACTGTAACAATTAGTGAGTAGTGACTTCTTACGTAAGAATCAATAATTGGTGCAATGTCGTGTGCTACTGTGCAACACCGCGTATTACTGTATTTTAATCACCGGGTATTCCAACAGTGTTAACTGTAATAACTACATCGTTATTTATAAAAACTCATACTTGTTATTTTCTTCATCCGATAATTTTTCTGTTATGGGGTGCATAAATGGCTGCACCGTCGTACGAATATTCCCCGACAGCAAGAATATTCCACGACCAAACGAATATTCCCCGATAATAATAAATATTTTATAACAATTGCTTATTTTGCAAAATTTGCACATTTCACTCATAACCAAAATATTATATCAAATTAACACCTTATTATTCAACATAATAATTAGAGGAAATTTGATTTTATTTATAAAAAGTTGGGGTCTTACATTACAGTACTTTCAAGTTTGTTCATTTTATTGTTAGTGTATAAATTTGAAGCTGTAGGATGAATCCGTCAATGAATGTGTAATTACGTGTTTGTGTAATTTGAATGTTTGGAGAGCAAGCTTGTTAATGTTACTGCCTATTTAATTTTTAGCACTGAGTATACATATACAATTGTTGAATTGTATTGTTGAATTATATATACTTGTTGATTTATCGGATTTGTTGATTATTTAGTGTTGGTATTGGAATTGGTATTCTGTCTTCATCTTGTGGATTGCCATATTTTTCAAATGTGTCATATTTGTTATATCCGACTAAATTCTCTACGAATTTCTGTCAGAATTCTACAATTGCAACACGTGTGCCCTTCTTTAGTATATTAATGTATACTTACTTTCTCAATACTAAAATACACTTAGTAACATTTATTTAGTTAGCATTTACTTAGTTAGACACTAATAAACTAAAAAATAATATGATATCATATAATATAGCACAAAATAAATAATTATAAACAGGAATTTAATTTAAGACTATAATTCAAATAAATTAAATTATATGAAATAATATAATATAATATAATACAATTTAAATTAAATATAATTAAATTTAACGTAATGAAATTTTATTAATTTAAATAAAATAGTATAATATAATTCAAAATAAAATAAATAAATTTAATATTATTTAATTTAATTTAAATTAAATTAAATAATATAATATAATGTAAATTAAATTTAAAATAAAATAAATTAATCTGTCATTTAATATAATTAAATTTAATTAATTTAAATAATATAATATAATAAAAAATAAAATAAGATAAAATAAATAAATAATTTAATTTAAATTAAATAATATAATATAATATAATATAATCAAAATAAATTTGATATAATATAATAGAATATAAATTTAAAAAATAATAAAATTAAAATAAATTAATTAATTAAAGTAAATTAAAATAATATAATATAATAAAAAATAATCTAAAATTAATTTAGAATTAAATTAAATTAACTACACTATAATATCATATAATCAAATAAACTAAGTAGCATAAACTGAGTAACACTTACTTAGTTTGCCATAATTTTCAATAAACTCAATAATGTCATGTGTTAATCTTCAATACACTCAATTGACAATCAATTACGATTATACACTTTATAGTACATATATTATTCCATTAACATGTAAATATTTACTGTAAGTAGGAGCTTAGAAACCCGTTTGACATTCACTCATTAGGAGTGAATGTCGAATAATCCCCAGTTTGGGACTGTTACTAGATGTTATGTCTCTCACTTAGGTCGGTGCCAATTCACAAGGTGCGTTTTTATAAATTTTTGAGGAATTTTTAGTTGTTGTCTATGCATGTTCTTCGAGTGCATACTTAGACTAAGTTGTCTTAGTCTATTTCGTGTACTTGGAGACCATGGGGAGGTGCTGCTGAAATTTTCTTAAAATATAATAAACGTGCTCAAGATTGGCACTAGTGAGGAGACGTATCCAGGAACGGGATAGAAGCCTAACCCCTGTAGAGTGGATGTGACGACCCCAAAATAGGTATACATCACCCATCTTGAGTCGCCAAATACATGGTACAAAATCCAAATACAACTGTCGTGTAAAATATGACAAAACATAAACTGAGAGTTTTAAAACGAATATTTTCTTCTAGACAGTATTCAACTCAAATGGAGTCCTCAATATATTTATTATCACACTATTTCATAGAATAGTGAGGACTACTAATGCTATCATCTAGACCGTCATTCCGTTCCCCGACTAGTCCCGGCTACGTTCTCATTTTCTGAAGAGAACAATGAAAGCAAAAGGGTGAGCTCAACTAGCCCAGTAAGAAATATTATGACTAAGATAATGCAGAATAATTTATCGTTAGCCTTCAATAGTGTTAAACTGATAAAATATAATAAACATCAAGTTTAACTGCAGCGGAACAAGCAATCTATTATAAGAGTCAAGTAGAGAATAAAATCTACTATCTTCTATGATTTAAAAGGTTTTTCATCACTTTTATCGCTGAGACTCAGCCTAATAAATAATCCACATCATCCCTACACTACAGCCAAGGATATTCATTAGTATCACGATCACAAATTATCCATGCACTACGGGCCAAGGATATTCGTGTATTCATCAATGGTCATGATCATGCCAACAACTGTCCATCAAAGCATTACGGGCCAATGAGGACTTTTACCACATCATTTGTAACATTACGGTCATGATTATACCGAATAATCCCTGGTCATAATCATACCAAGTTCATCTATGCACTACATGCCACAGATGACTTTCAACAGAATATAAACATAAGGATGATGACAATGATATAAGAATTCAATAAAACAAGTTCAAGAATAAATTTTTTAAAGATTTATAATTTAATTTATCCAGAAATCAATAACGTCCAAATTGTCAACATGATACTGCTTAGTGGAGTAAAATTTAAGAATAATATTGTACCAAATATAATTTGGACCGAAAACGAATCAATTTTTATCATGAATAGTACCCCGGGTGAATAGTACTTGAGTGAATAGTACTTCAGGAATAGTAATCTCGTGAATAGTACTCTGGCATGAAAAAGTTAAAACTTATCAAGAATGCTCAGAATAATATTTCCATGAAAAGATACTGGATGAAGCGCAAATATCAAGGATATTCTACTAATTTCATAGTGTATAGAAGCCAAAACTTTAACAAAACGAGTATAGAATTCGAAATCTAAAACGAAATAATATTACTTACATACTACAGAGTATGGAAGAAAATATTATTTCAAGCGAATATTGAACAAAAATAACATCCCTTACCTTGAAAATAAGAGTATTCCAACTGGTATAGCGGGGATATTCTTGAAGAAAACTTTCACTATTTTTTACGCTCAAAACTTTCTAAAACTCTAAAGAAATACGCTCAATATTATAGAAAAAGAATTCTCTGATTCTGGTGTGATTTTCAATTCTAACTTAAGCGCCTACTTCTAGGAAAATGCTAAAACGCCATAGGAGACTAAATAATAAAATATTATTATTATTATTATTATTATTTTCCTACGCCTACCAAAACCAACCAAGACCAGCCTCCACAATTGAAAAAATTCTAGCACATGTTTTGAAAAAAATAAAAGTGGGTCCCACCCATAATTTTAATAAAAATATTTTAATTTTCAAAACTTTAACAATTCATAATAAATAACCCTTTTATCAGAAAAATACGAATTTTATGTCCATTCCACATGAAATCAAATTCTCTACAACTTTACAGAAGAAAGTTTTTCCAAATTCCAAACAGAAAATATCTGAATTCCACAAACAAACAATTTTCAACACCTCTTAAAATTCATAACAAATCATACGTTAATTTTTAACGGTTCAAAATTTGTGGATATATACTCAGCTTATATATGCACAATATATCCAAAAATCACAACGATCCAACGGTCGGATTAAAATTATAACTCACGCAATAGAGCTTTAAGAACACCGATTTAATTTTTTTAACACCTCCAATCCGATAAAATACTGATAAAATACCTCAACATTAATTCCTTCATTTATAACCACATAAAATAAATATTTTTCTATCCATCATTTATGTCCACATAAAATAAATATTTTCTTATCACATAAATCAATAATTAATTATTCACAAATAATATTACAGAATCACATAATGACAACCAGGCCGTTCCCAGGAAAGAGGGGGCTTTTCGATAAGGATTTCTCCTTACTAGCGCGCAATTAGGTGACCAAACTTCTCCTTGACAGAACTTTCTAGACATTGCCAATAATGTTATCTAATAATATTATTCAAATAATATGAATTATTGATTTGATAATGAAATATCAACGCAGTAATTATTGAATTAATAAAATAAAATATTGAACAGTAATTACTATAACAATTATTGAGTAGTACCTGCTTACGTAAGAATCAATAATTCAAAAATACTGTACAATACCGTGTACTACTGTGCAACAACGCGTATTACTGTATTTTAACGACTAGGTATTCTAACGGTGGTAACGGTAATGATTATGTCGTTATTTATAAAAATTCAAATTTGTCGTTTTCTTCATCCGACAGTTATTCTGTTATGGGGCCCACAAATGGCTGCGCCGTCGTACGAATATTTCCCGACAAAAAGAATAGTTCACGACCAAACGAATATTCCCCGACAACATAAATATTTTATAGCCACTTGCTTATTTTGCAAAATTTATAAATATTACCCCTAACTATAACATTATATCAAATTTACTCCTTAATATTCAAAAATAATATTTATAGAAAATTCATCTTTATTCATAAAAGTTGGGGTCTTATATACTAGGTAAACTAAATACATGCATGTACCACATTCATGATTATTCTTTATCTAATTGGGTATTTTTTTCAATTAAAGATGTCAGCCGACCGAAGTTAGATGTACCATAGGATTAAGATTGATGGGAGGGGATTAGTTGATGCGTACCGTGAAGGGGTGTCCAATTTTATGAACAAAACAATAGAATATGTTGATGATCCGAACGAAAAGATGAGATGCCCGTGTTTCAAGTGTAAGAACATGATATGGAAGACTGCCGATAAAGTTAAATTTGATTTATATTCACGTGGATTCGTGGATGGGTATTCGGTATGGATTCATCATGGGGAATCAGCTGAGTTTAGAGAACGGACAGATAGTACTGTAGACCAATTGGTTCACAGGGATTCGCAATCAGATAACTATGATGCCGTGAAGTTGTTGGTTGATGTGTATGGCCCTACCAATATTGACTGGGCTAAAAACGAGCATGCGTTAAGCAATGTTCATCAAAAGCCAAATGATTCAGCAGCTGCTTTCTACAAGTTGCTATCTGAATCGGGTGTTCCATTGTATCCTGGAAATGACAAGCACACCAGGCTTTCTACAGTTACGAAGCTTTTAGATTTCAAGAATGAGCATAACTGCAGTGAGAGAGGATTCAATGATTTATTTGATATTCTCAGCGAGTTCTTACCTAGGAATAATATGCTGCCCATGAATTACTATGAAGTGAAGAAGATGGTTAAGGGGTTGAATCTCGGGTATGAGAAGATCGATGCTTGTTAGCAGGATTGCATGTTATACTATAGGGAGGACAAAGATAAGGTGCAGTGTGATATCTACAACTAGCCAAGGTACAAGATCACAAAACGTGGGGGGAAGGAGAAACATGTTCTAAAGAAGATTTTACGGTACTTTCCTCTTGTGACGAGGTTACAGCGGCTATTCATGTCTACGCACTCTGCTCAACATATGAGTTGGCATAAAAAAAGGGATGTCGTGTCTGGTCAGTTGACTCACCCAGCAGATGGAGATGAATGGAAGAATTTTGATGCCAATTTTCCACAATTTGCCGACGATGTTAGGAATGTCAGGCTTGGCATGGCTACAAATGGCTTCTGTCCATTTAATAATTTTAGTCAACCTTACTCTGTTTGGCCAGTGATTATGGTAGCTTACAATCTTCCACCGTCAATGTGCATGAGGGATCCGTATCTTTTCTTGACCTTACTTATATCGGGGGATAAGAGTCCTACAAAAGACATTAACGTGTACCTTAGGCCGTTAGTCGATGAACTTAAGATGTTGTAGGAAACAGGTGTTCAGACTTTTGATAAATCTATAGGGCAGAATTTTGTGATGAAGGCAGCCTTGTTGTGGACTATCACTGACTTTCCGGCACTAGGGATGATTAGTGGTTGGTCGACTCATGGTAAGTTGTCATGTCCAGTCTGTATAGGGGATGTGTAAGGCACTCAACTACGTCATGGACGAAAAACTAGTTTCTTTGGAACTGCTCATAGATTCTTGGCTGCTGAGCATATGTGACAACCCCAAAATAGGTCCATTCCATCCAACCTATTCTGAGTCGCCAAATACATGGTACAGAAAACAACTACAATTTTATTACAATAATTATCGTGCAAAATACAACAACATATATGCTATGAGTTTGGATACAAATATATACCAAATGTGACTCATGTCCCAACCGTGGACAGCACCTCACAATGACACCTTACATAAAGGTATAGTCAAAAACTGTTTTAGAAATTAGAATCTTTGGGAAGTGCTCAAGGAAACCTTCGTACATGGGAAGCCATGCATCTAGGTTATGATAGATATCATATGGTCACAGAATTATCCTTGGTTGACCCAATAGACCCCAAAGAAATACGAGAAGTTTACTATCATATTCTTCCCAATGGTGAGTCTACTCTTGACATATCATTATCTCCACTGTCTCTAATTGAAAATTATACTTCAAACAAACACCAAGATTATATAGGTAGTGCTCGTAAAGATACTCAGCAAGTGGATGAGCACAACCCTGTCTTATGATGACACGAGGTTGTATGTCATTAGACATCTTGTATGATAGTGACAAAACACCCTTCCAACGTTGGGTTTCCTTCACCCTAGATGATTCACCAAATATAACTACTAAATGATGACCACCGTTGTATTCCCCTGTTACCCCCGCTCGACCCAGCTACACTCTTATTACCTGAAAGGAATTGTGAAACAGAAGGGTGAGCACAACTAGCCTAGTAAAGAATATCATGACTAAAGATATATAAGTTATCAATAGCCTTTAACAGAACTAAATCAGAGATTTAGAACATATGGTAGATGATAAAAATTTCAACCATGGTTGCAGCGGAACGAGCAATCCATTGGAAGAGTCAAATAGACTATAAAGTCTATTATCTTCTCAATGTTAAAAATCCACCAATAATGTTTTATCCCTGTAACATCAATCAACAATTCTGGTTCACAATCATATGAATAACTCATAATCATAGTTGTAGTTCTACATTCCTCTTCTCATCTAGGACGAAGATAATTTTCATCGCCTATCTTTACCTGAAACATCAAAGATCATGGTTACACCAAATCACATTTCCTGTTCATAATCATACTAATAACTTCATCTTTGTACTACGGCCAAAGATATTCATTAACAAACCATCTTTGCACTACGGGCCAAAGATATTCAACAACAGTTCATCTTCGCACTACAGGCCAAAGATATTCATCAATAATTCATCTTTGCACTATAGGCCAAAGATATTTATCAACAGTTCATCTTTGCACTGCAGGCCAAAGATATTCATCAATAATTCATCTTTGCACTACAGGACAAAGATATTCTTCAACAGTTCACATTTACACTATAGGCCAAATATATTAATATCTCAAAGAAATATATAATCATTTCAGAATTATATAAATAATAATTATAACCATGTTGATCAATTCACCTTTACACTTAAGCTAAAGATATTCAGTTATAAATTTAATGGTCATGATCATACCAGTCAACAATTCAACTTTGCACTACTGGTCAAAGAGAACCCATTGTCATGATCATACCAACAATCTACCCATCTTCACACTCAAGTGAAAGAGAATTTCAACATCAGGGTTATAAAAATGTTATATATGATAATAAAAATAATATGATCAAAATATAGATTTAATTTCAAGAGTAATATTCATAAATTAACTATAATTTGGTCAGAAAAAGAAACCAATTTTGTCGTGAATAGTAACTCGTGAATAGTAACTCATGAATAGTAATCCCGACACAAAAAGGTAGAAATTCCACAATAAAATTCATACCAATATTTTGGTATAATGATATTGAAAGAATAACATTTTTTAAATTTATAAATAATTTATTTTAATTATTTACACTTTACTAAATAATGTATTTAATCATCCTAAAATACCAAACTCATAAGATTTCATTACCAATAACCAAAATCCTCATCAAAAATCTGCATATACCTCATATAGGATTCTCAAGCCATAAAATCCTATTTTTCAATTTTCTTATTTCACATAACATATTTAATTTATTTACTCATAACTAGTCTATTTTTATGAAAAATACCAAATCAGTTCTAAAAATATTTCTTTTCTAGAATTTAGTAGAATATAGTCCCATATTAAACATATATTTTTCTCAGAATTTTTAAAACTCATTTACTATTTTTCATATGGCCAAAACAGCCGAATATTTAGAAATTTATCATAAATTATACTTTTATCCAAAAATTCCGAAATTCACAGAGTAAACTGATATTATATAGATATACTTCCAATAAAAATTTCATCAATTTTGGAGTTAACCACAAGGAGTTATAAGCGGTTACTTTTAAAATAGTATTTTCCCGTAAATTTCATAACTCTTAATCTATACATCTAAAAATCACCATTTTTGGTCACAATCAATAAAACTCATCAAAATATCATTTCAAATTTTTTCAGAATTTTTTGAAGGTCGGAAGAAGTACGAACTGAAAAACATAATAACCCTTAAAATTCCTTACTATCCCTTACCTCAAAAGAGCAGCACTTCTGACTGGATATCGGATATGACGCTGAAAAAAACTTGCACTGATGAATAGCAACTCACCAAGTATCTAAATACTCATAAAATACACTCAATAATCTAGAGAAAAAAAGAGATAAAACTTGTTTCTGGTGTGATTTTTAATTCTAACTTAGCCCTCTATTTATAGGAAAATGTTAGCACGCCGAAGCAGACTTAACCTGTAACCTGATGACTTTACCTGCTACTATTCCCACCCACCACATTTGAATAAAAATCTCAGCATATTTCTTCACCAAACAAGAGTGGGGCCTACCAATTCTAGAATTTTCCACCAAAATGATTAACTCCGAAAATTCAACAATTTCTAAACCAGTCATCTCGTAAAATTCATAACAAATCATACGTTCATTTTTAACGGTTCAAAATTTATGGACATATACTCAACTTATATATGTATAACATATCCAAATATTACCACGATCCAACGGTCGGATTAAAAATTATAACCCTCGCAAAATATCTCAAAAACCCTAATTTGATTTTTAATACCTCTGTTCCGACAAAAATACAGATAAAATACATCAACATTAACTCCTTCATTTTTAACCACAAAATTATATCCCTCATTTATATCCACATAAAATAAATATTTCCTTATCATATGAATTAATAATTAATTATTCACAAATAATATTACAGAATCACATTTATGACAACCAGGCCGTTCCTAGGAAATAGGGGGTTTTCCAATAAGAATTTCTCCTTACTGGCGCGCAATTAGGTGACCAAACCTCTCCTTAGACAGAACTTTCTAGACATTGCCAATAATATTATCTAATAATATTATTCAAATAATATGAATTATTGATCTGATAATGGAAAATACTGTGCAGTGACAATTATTGAACAACAATAATATAAAATTTCAACGTAGCAATTATTGAATCAATAAAATAAAATATTGAACAGTAATTACTGTAACAATTATTGAGTAGTGCCTTCTTACGTAAGAATCAATAATTTCAAAAATACTGTGCAATACCGTGTGCTACTGTACAATAATGCGTATTACTGTATTTTAATCACCGGGTATTCTAACAGTGTTAACGGTAATAACTACGCCGTTATTTGTAAAAACTCTAATTTGTCATTTTCTTCATCCGACAATTATTCTGTTATGGGGCCCATAAATGGCTGCGCCGTCGTACGAATATTTTCCGACAGAAAGAATATTCCACGACCAAACGAATATTCCCCGACAAAAATGAATATTTTATAACCACTTGTGTATTTTGAAAAAAATTCATATATCACCCTTAACTTTAACATTTATCAATTTAACCATTTACTGAATAGTAATTATAAGAAAAATTGAATACTTTTATTTCATAAAATTCGAGGTCTTACAATCTCCCCTCTTTATGAAATTTCGTCCCCAAAATTTAATTACCTGGTATTTCGAAAAGTTGAGAATACCTTGCTTTCATTTCAGATTCTATCTCCCGGGTCACCATGATTTCTCCATTGCTCATCTCCCGTGATAACTTCATTTGGATTCCTCACTTGTTGGGAAGTCATGACAACCGCTCTCCCTTGAACTACCAGGTTTTGACTTGTCTGGGGTAGCATTTGGCGTCATCACTACCGTTGGAATATACTTTTCTATAGGGCATATTCCCCCCTTAACTGCCTCGTCGTACTCCTGATTCATGATCTGAATCATCAATCTTTGATCCATATCGAATTCAGGTTGACCGCTATGTACTGGGTAATTCAAAACTCGATGTTAGCTTCTCCCAATTACTTTCCAAAAAGAGAAATTCATATCATCTATTTTAGGCTTCTTAGATCGGACATATCTTTCCACAATATCTACGTGTCGTGCGGCTTTTGCCCATGCATCACTTATTCTCACTCGTTCAGTTTTTTCTTCTTTCAGCTCAGATTCCATCTTTATAATCTTATACTCTGCCAAAGAATGCTTCTGTTCAAGCATCATATATCGGGTAGCACAAGCTTGAATTGTTGCATCCTTTTGCTCCACAACCGCCTGTCTTTCTTCAGCCTGCTCTTCTAACTCATGAATACGATTTTGAAATTCTACATTTTGATCATATAATACCTCTAACAAACTCTCCTCAGGCACCTCTTCTTCCTCACTCTCAGCTGTTACCTCTGCGACCATTTCGGGTGCAACTATCAATTCTTCACTCACCACATGGATTTCTCTAATTCCTTCTTCATCTGACATCACATTATCATGGTTAGTGATTAGAGGTATCCCCACAGTCTCATTTACACCATTGTTAGCATTCGCAGCTGTCATTCTCAAATACTGCTATAAAACAAGGGTTAATTAAGCAAATTAACGTATCGCATAATATCCATATATTATGACCAACCAACAATTAAGCTTAGGTAGAACACACTACCAAATGATTTACTCATCTCTCCTCTCCAAGTTATATTCCCCGATCTCCCCCAGAGATCATATCCCTAACCTCTGATACCAACTGTGACAACCCCAAAATAGGTCAATTCCATCTAACCTATTCTGAGTCGCCAAATACATGGCACAGAAAATAACCACAACTTTATTACAACAATTGTCGTGCAAAATACAACAGCATATATGCTGTGAGTTTGGATACAAATATATACTAAATGTGACTCATGTCCCAACCGTGGACAGCACCTCACAATGACACCTTACATAAAGGTATAGTTAAAAACTGTTTTAGAAATTAGAATCTTTGGAAAGTGCTCAAGGAAACCTTCGTACATGAGAGGCCATGCACCTAGGTTATGATAGATATCATATGGCCACAAAATTATCCTTGGTTGACCCAATAGACCCCAAAGAAAAACGAGAAGTTTACTATTATATTCTTCCCAATGGTGAGTCTTCTCTTGACATATCATTATCTCCACTGTCTCTAATTGAAAATTATACTTCAAACAAACACCAAGATTATATAGGTAGTGCTCGTAAAGATACTCAGCAAGTGGATGAGCACAACCCTTTCTTATGATGACACGAGGTTGTATGTCATTAGACATCTTGTATGATAGTGACAAAACACCCTTCCAACGTTGGGTTCACTTCACCCTAGATGATTCATCAAATATAACTACTAAATAATGACCACCGTTCTATTCCCATGTTACCCCCGCTCGACCCAACTACACTTTTATTACCTGAAAAGAATTGTGAAACAGAAGGGTGAGCACAACTAGCCCAGTAAAGAATATCATGACTAAAGATAAATAAGTTATCAATAGCCTTTAACAGAACTAAATCAGAGATTTAGAACATATGGTAGATGATAAAAATTTCAACCATAGTTGCAGCGGAACGAGTAATCCATTAGAAGAGTCAAATAGACTATAAAGTCTATTATCTTCTCCATGTTAAAAATCCACCAATAATGTTTTATCCCTGTAACATCAATCAACAATTCTGGTTCACAATTATATGAATAACTCATAATCATAGTTGTAGTTCTACATTCCTCTTCTCATCCAGGACGAAGATAATTTTCATCACCTATCTTTACTTGAAACATCGAAGATCATGGTTACACCAAATCACATTTTCTGTTCATAATCATACTAATAACTTCATCTTTGCAATACGGCTAAAGATATTCATTAACAAACCATCTTTGCACTACGGGCCAAAGATATTCAACAACAGTTCATCTTCGCACTACAGGCCAAAGATATTCATCAATAATTCATCTTTGCACTATAGGCCAAAGATATTCATCAACAGTTCATCTTTGCACTGCAGGCCAAAGATATTTATCAATAATTCATCTTTGCACTACAGGACAAAGATATTCTTCAACAGTTCACATTTACACTATAGGCCAAATATATTAATATCTCAAAGAAATATATAATCATTTCAGAATTATATAAACAATAATTATAACCATGTTGATCAATTCACCTTTACACTTAAGCTAAAGATATTCAGTTATAAATTCAATGGTCATGATCATACCAGTCAACAATTCAACTTTGCACTACTGGCTAAAGAGAACCCATAGTCATGATCATACCAACAATCTACCCATCTTTACACTCAAGTGAAAGAGAATTTCAACATCAGGGTTATAAAAATGTTATATATGATAATAAAAATAATATGATCAAAATAGAGATTTAATTTCAAGAGTAATATTCATAAATTAACTTTAATTTGGTCAGAAAAAGAAACCAATTTTATCGTGAATAGTAACTCGTGAATAGTAACTCATGAATAGTAACCCCGACACAAAAAGATAGAAATTCCACAATAAAATTCATACTAATATTTTGGTATAATGATATTGAAAGAATAACATTTCTTAAATTTATAAATAATTTATTTTAATTGTTTACACTTTACTAAATAATGCATTTAATCATCCTAAAATGCCAAACTCATAAGATTTCATTACCAATAACCAAAACCCTCATCAAAAATCTGCATATATCTCGTATAAGATTCTCAAGCCATAAAATCCTATTTTCTAATTTTCTTACTTCACATAACATATTTAATTCATTTACTCATAACTAGTCTATTTTTATAAAAAATACTAAATCAGTTCCAAAAATATTTCTTTTCTGGAATTTAGCAGAATATAGTCTCATATTGAACATATATTTTTCTCAGAATTTTTAAAACTCATTTACTATTTTTCATATGGCCAAAATAGCCGAATATTTAGACATTTATCATAAATTGTACTTTTATCCAAAAATTCTAAAATTCACAGAGTACACTGATATTATATAGATATACTTCCAATAAAAATTTTATCAATTTTGGAGTTAACCACAAGGAGTTATAAGCGGTTACTTTTAAAATAGTATTTTTCCGTAAAATTCATAACTCTTAATCTATACATCCAAAAATCACCATTTTTGGTCACAATCAATAAAACTCATCAAAATATCATTTCAAATTTTTTCAGAATTTTTTGAAGGTCGGAAGAAGTACGAACTGAAAAATATAATAACCCTTAAAATTTCTTACTATCCCTTACCTCAAAAGAGCAGCACTTCTGACTGGATATCGGATATGACGCTGAAGAAAACTTGCACTGATGAATAGAAACTCACCAAGTATCTAAATACTCACAAAATACACTCAATAATCTAGAGAAAAAAGAGATAAAACTTGTTTCTGGTGTGATTTTTAATTCTAACTTAGCCCTCTATTTATAGGAAAATGTTAGCACGCCGAAGCAGACTTAACCTGCAACCTGATGACTTTACCTGCTACTATTCTCACCCACCACATTTGAATAAAAATCTCAGCATATTTCTTCACCAAATAAGAGTGGGGCCTACCAATTCTAGAATTTTCTACCAAAATGATTAACTCCGAAAATTCAACAATTTCTAAACCAGTCATCTCGTAAAATTCATAACAAATCATACGTTCATTTTTAACGGTTCAAAATTTGTGGACATATACTCAACTTATATATGTATAACATATCCAAATATTACCACGATCCAACGGTCGGATTAAAAATTATAACCCTTGCAAAATATCTCAAAAACCCTAATTTGATTTTTAATACCTCCGTTTCGACAAAAATACAGATAAAATACATCAACATTAACTCCTTAATTTTTAACCACAAAAATATATCCCTCATTTATATCCACATAAAATAAATATTTCCTTATCATATGAATTAATAATTAATTATTCACAAATAATATTACAGAATCACATTTATGACAACCAGGCCGTTCCTAAGAAATAGGAAGTTTTCCAATAAGAATTTCTCCTTACTGGCGCGCAATTAGGTGACCAAACCTCTCCTTAGACAGAACTTTCTAGACATTGCCAATAATATTATCTAATAATATTATTCAAATAATATGAATTATTGATCTGATAATGGAAAATACTGTGCAGTGACAATTATTGAATAACAATAATATAAAATTTCAACGTAGCAATTATTGAATCAATAAAATAAAATATTAAACAGTAATTACTGTAACAATTATTGAGTAGTGCTTTCTTACGTAAGAATCAATAATTTCAAAAATACTGTGCAATACCGTGTGCTACTGTACAATAATGCGTATTACTGTATTTTAATCACCGGGTATTCTAACAGTGTTAACGGTAATAACTACGCCGTTATTTGTAAAAACTCCAATTTGTCATTTTCTTCATCCGACAATTATTCTGTTATGGGGCCCATAAATGGCTGCGCCGTCGTACGAATATTCCCCGACAGAAAGAATATTTCACGACCAAATGAATATTTCCCGACAACAGTGAATATTTTATAACCACTTGTGTATTTTGAAAAAAATTCATATATCACCCTTAACTTTAACATTTATCAATTTAACCATTTACTGAATAGTAATTATAAGAAAAATTGAGTACTTTTCTTTCATAAAATTCGAGGTCTTACAATCTCCCCTCTTTATGAAATTTCGTCCCCAAAATTTAATTACCTGGTATTTCGAAAAGTTGAGAATACCTTGCTTTCATTTCAGATTCTATCTCCCGGGTCACCATGATTTCTCCATTGCTCATCTCCCGTGATAACTTCATTTGGATTCCTCACTTGTTGGGAAGTCATGACAACCGCTCTCCCTTGAACTACCCGATTTTGACTTGTCTAGGGTAGCATTTGGCGTCATCACTACCGTTGGAATATACTTTTCTATAGGGCATATTCCTCCCTTAACTGTCTCGTCGTACTCCTGATTCATGATCTGAATCATCAATCTTTGATCCATATCGAATTCAGGTTGACCGCTCTGTACTGGGTAATTCAAAACTCGATGTTAGCTTCTCCCAATTACTTTCCAAAAAGAGAAATGCATATCATCTATTTTAGGCTTCTTAGATCGGACATATCTTTCCACAATATCCACGTGTCGTGCGGCTTTTGCCCATGCATCACTTATTCTCACTCGTTCAGTTTTTTCTTCTTTCAGCTCAGATTCCATCTTTATAATCTTATACTCTGCCAAAGAATGCTTCTGTTCAAGCATCATATATCGGGTAGCACAAGCTTGAATTGTTGCATCCTTTTGCTCCACAACCGCCTGTCGTTCTTCAGCCTGCTCTTCTAACTCATGAATACGATTTTGAAATTCTACATTTTGATCATATAATACCTCTAACAAACTCTCCTCAGGTACCTCTTCTTCCTCTTCTTCCTCAGTCTCAGTTGTTACCTCTGCGACCATTTCGGGTGCAACTATCAATTCTTCACTCACCACATGGATTTCTCTAATTCCTTCTTCATCTGAAATCACATTATCATGGTTAGTGATTAGAGGTATCCCCACAGTCTCATTCACACCATTGTTAGCATTCGCAGCTGTCATTCTCAAATACTGCCATAAAACAAGGGTTAATTAAGCAAATTAACGTATCGCATAATATCCATATATTATGACCAACCAACAATTAAGCTTAGGTAGGACACACTACCAAATGATTTACTCATCTCTCCCCTCCAAGTTATATTCCCCGATCTCCCCCAGAGATCATATCCCTAAGCTCTGATACCAACTGTGACAACCCCAAAATAGGTCCATTCCATCCAACCTATTCTGAGTCGCCAAATACATGGCACAGAAAATAACTACAACTTTATTACAATAATTGTCGTGCAAAATACAACAGCATATATGATGTGAGTTTGGATACAAATATATACCAAATGTGACTCATGTCCCAACCGTGGACAGCACCTCACAATGACACCTTACATAAAGGTATAGTCAAAAACTGTTTTAGAAATTAGAATCTTTGAAAAGTGCTCAAGAAAACCTTCGTACATGAGAGGCCATGCACCTAGGTTATGATAGATATCATATGGCCACAAAATTATCCTTGGTTGACCCAATAGACCCCAAAGAAAAACGAGAAGTTTACTATTATATTCTTCCCAATGGTGAGTCTTCTCTTGACATATCATTATCTCCACTGTCTCTAATTGAAAATTATGCTTCAAACAAACACCAAGATTATATAGGTAGTGCTCGTAAAGATACTCAGCAAGTGGATGAGCACAACCCTTTCTTATGATGACATGAGGTTGTATGTCATTAGACATCTTGTATGATAGTGACAAAACACCCTTCCAACGTTGGGTTCGCTTCACCCTAGATGATTCATTAAATATAACTACTAAATGATGACCACCGTTCTATTTCCATGTTACCCCCGCTCGACCCAACTACACTTTTATTACCTGAAAGGAATTGTAAAACAGAAGGGTGAGCACAACTAGCCCAGTAAGAATATCATGACTAAAGATAAATAAGTTATCAATAGCCTTTAACAGAACTAAATCAGAGATTTAGAACATATGGTAGATGATAAAAATTTCAAATATAGTTGCAGCGGAACGAGTAATCTATTAGAAGAGTCAAATAGACTATAAAGTCTATTATCTTCTCCATGTTAAAAATTCACCAATAATGTTTTATCCCTGTAACATCAATCAACAATTCTGGTTCACAATTATATGAATAACTCATAATCATAGTTGTAGTTCTACATTCCTCTTCTCATCCAGGACGAAGATAATTTTCATCACCTATCTTTACTTGAAACATCGAAGATCATGGTTACACCAAATCACATTTTCTGTTCATAATCATACTAATAACTTCATCTTTGCAATACGGCTAAAGATATTCATTAACAAACCATCTTTGCACTACGGGCCAAAGATATTCAACAACAGTTCATCTTCGCACTACAGGCCAAAGATATTCATCAATAATTCATCTTTGCACTATAGGCCAAAGATATTCATCAACAGTTCATCTTTGCACTGCAGGCCAAAGATATTTATCAATAATTCATCTTTGCACTACAGGACAAAGATATTCTTCAACAGTTCACATTTACACTATAGGCCAAATATATTAATATCTCAAAGAAATATATAATCATTTCAGAATTATATAAACAATAATTATAACCATGTTGATCAATTCACCTTTACACTTAAGCTAAAGATATTCAGTTATAAATTCAATGGTCATGATCATACCAGTCAACAATTCAACTTTGCACTACTGGCTAAAGAGAACCCATAGTCATGATCATACCAACATGTTATATATGATAATAAAAATAATATGATCAAAATAGAGATTTAATTTCAAGAGTAATATTCATAAATTAACTTTAATTTGGTCAGAAAAAGAAACTAATTTTGTCGTGAATAGTAACTCGTGAATAGTAACTCATGAATAGTAACCCCGACACAAAAAGGTAAAAATTCCACAATAAAATTCATACCAATATTTTGGTATAATGATATTGAAAGAATAACATTTTTTTAAATTTATAAACAATTTATTTTAATTATTTACACTTTACTAAATAATGCATTTAATCATACTAAAATGCCAAACTCATAAGATTTCATTACCAATAACCAAAACCCTCATCAAAAATCTGCATATACCTCGTATAAGATTCTCAAGCCATAAAATCCTATTTTCCAATTTTCTTACTTCACATAACATATTTAATTTATTTACTCATAACTAGTCTATTTTTATAAAAAATACTAAATCAGTTCCAAAAATATTTATTTTCTGGGATTTAGCAGAATATAGTCCCATATTGAACATATATTTTTCTCAGAATTTTTAAAACTCATTTACTATTTTTCATATGGCCAAAATAACCGAATATTTAGACATTTATCATAAATTGTACTTTTATCCAAAAATTCTAAAATTCACAGAGTACACTGATATTATATAGATATACTTCCAATAAAAATTTCATCAATTTTGGAGTTAACCACAAGGAGTTATAAGCGGTTACTTTTAAAATAGTATTTTCCCGTAAAATTCATAACTCTTAATCTATACATCCAAAAATCACCGTTTTTGGTCACAATCAATAAAACTCATCAAAATATCATTTCAAATTTTTTTAGAATTTTTTGAAGGTCGGAAGAAGTACGAACTGAAAAACATAATAACCCTTAAAATTCCTTACTATCCCTTACCTCAAAAGAGCAGCACTTCTGATTGGATATCGGATATGACGCTGAAGAAAACTTGTACTGATGAATAGTAACTCACCAAGTATCTAAATACTCACAAAATACACTCAATAATCCAGAGAGAAAAAGATATAAAACTTATTTCTGGTGTGATTTGTAATTCTAACTTAGCCCTCTATTTATAGGAAAATGTTAGCACGCCGAATCAAACTTAACCTTCAACCTGATGGCTTTACCTGCTACTATTCTCACCCACCACATTTGAATAAAAATCTCAGCATATTTCTTCACCAACCAAGAGTGGGGAAAATTCAACAATTTCTGGACCAGTCATCTCGTAAAATTTATAACAAATCATACGTTCATTTTTAACGGTTCAAAATTTGTGGACATATACTCAACTTTTATATGTATAACATATCCAAATATTACCACGATCCAACGGTCGGATTAAAAATTATAACCCTCGCAAAATATCTCAAAAACCATAATTTGATTTTCAATACCTCCGTTCCGACAAAAATACAGATAAAACACCTCAACATTAACTCCTTCATTTTTAACCACAAAAATATATCCCTCATTTATATCCACATAAAATAAATATTTCCTTATCATATGAATTAATAATTAATTATGCACAAATAATATTACAGAATCACATTTATGACAACCAGGCCGTTCCAATGAAAGAGGGGGCTTTCCAATAAGAATTTCTCCTTACTGGCGCGCAATTAGGTGACCAAACCTCTCCTTAGACAGAACTTTCTAGATATTTTCAATAATATTATCTAATAATATTATTCAAATAATATGAATTATTGATCTGATAATAGAAAATACTGTGCAGTGACAATGATTGGACAACAATAATATAAAATTTTAACGTAGCAATTATTAAATCAATAAAATAAAATATTAAACAGTAATTATTGTAACAATTATTGAGTAGTGCCTTCTTACGTAAGAATCAATAATTTTAAAAATACTGTGCAATACCGTGTGCTACTGTGCAATAACGCGTATTACTGTATTTTAACCTCCGGATATTCCAACAGTGTTAACGGTAACAACTACGTCGTTATTTGTAAAAACTCAAATTTGTCATTTTCTTCATCCGACAGTTATTCTGTTATGGGACCCACAAATGGGTGCGCCGTCGTACGAATATTTCCCGACAGAAAGAATATTCCACGACCAAACGAATATTCCCCGACAACAATGAATATTTTATAACCACTTGTGTATTTTAAAAAAAATTCATATATCACCCTTAACTTTAACATTTATCAATTTAACCATTTACTGAATAGTAATTATAAGAAAAATTGAGTACTTTTATTTCATAAAATTCGGGGTCTTACAATCTCCCCTCTTTATGAAATTTCGTCCCCGAAATTTACGTACCTGGTATTTCGAAAAGTTCAGAATATCTTGCTTTCATTTCAGATTCTATCTCCCGGGTCACCATGATTTCTCCATTGCTCATCTCCCGTGATAACTTCATTTGGATTCCTCACATATTGTGACGCCCCCAAAATTAGGTATACGTCACCCATCTTGGGTCGCCACTTACATGGTACAAAATACAAATACAAACTTAATTATACAAATGTCGTGTAACATACGACAATACATAAACCGAGAGTTCTAATAGGAATATTATCATCTAGACAATATCCATACTCAAGGAGTCCTCATTACATTTATTGTCACACTATTTAACAGAATAGTGAGAACTACTAATGCTATCTTCTGGACCATCACTCCTTTCTCTGACTCGTCCCAGCTATATTCTCACTTCCTGAAGAGAACATTGAAAGAAAGGGTGAGCTCAACTAGCCCAGTAAGAAATATTATGACTAAGATAATGAAGAATAAATTATCAATAGTCTTCAACAATGTTAAACTGATAAAATACAATAGACATCAAGTTTAACTGCAGCGGAATAAACAATCCATTAGAAGAGTCAAGTAGAGAATAAAACCCACTATCTTCTATGATTTAAAAATGTTTTCATCAACTTTTATCACTGAGACTCAGCTTAATAAATAAACCACATCTTCTAATCATCCTTGTATTACGGGCCAAGGATATTCATTAAATCATCAATGATCATGACTATACCGAAAAATCCCTGGTTATAATCATACCAAAAACTGTCTATCAATGCATTACAAGCCACTGAGGACTTTTACCACACCACTTATAACATCATAGTTCATGATTATACCGAATGATCCCTGGTCATAATCATACTAAGTCCATCTATGCACGTAAGCCAAAGATGACTTTTAACATAAAATAAACATGAGGATGAAGACAATGTTATAGGAATTCAATTAAACAAGTTCAAGAATTAGTTTATCCAGGAATTAATAATATCCAAATTGTCAACATGATACTTCTTTGTAAAGTAACAGTCAAGAATGCTCAGAAGAATATTTTCATGAAAAGATACTGGATGAAACGCAAATATCAAGGATATTCCACTAATATCATGGAGTGTAAAAATCAAAACTTTAACCAAATGAGTATAATAAAGAATATATGAAACTGCAAATGGATTTTCACCAGCCATGCGGTAATCCACGTATACAGATCATTTCCACAATTTAATAAGGAATGAATATAAAGGATCATTCACCATGCATGTGACAATCCACATAGACAGGTTATTCTAACAGAATAATAAAGAATGGAATAACAGAAGGATTCACCATGCATGCGATAGAGACCACACAGACAGGTTATTCCCAACAGAATAATAAATGCGGAATAATAAATATGGAACCAGGTCAGGTGAAATTCACACTGACAGGATATTCTGACAGAATAATAAATGCGGAATAATAAATGATGGAACCAGGTCAGGTGAAATTCACACCGACAGGATATTCCGACAGAATCGTAAAGAACGGAATAATAAAAGAATTTCACCAAGTATGCGGTACTTCGCATAAACAGGTTATTCCAACATAATAATAAAGAATGGAATAACAGAAGAAGATCACCAAGTATTGGGTAAACCGCATATACAGGTCATTCCACCAAGTATAGGGTAAACCACGCATACAGGTTATTCCAACAGAATAATAAAGAATGGAATAACATAAGGATTTCACCAAGTATAAGGTATGCTGCGTATACAGGTCATGTATAGGGTATGCCACTTTTACAGGTTATTCCAACAGAATAATAAAGAATGGAATAACAGAAGTTCTCTTCATGAATAAGAAAGAATAACACCCCTTACTATAACAATATCCCTTTACCTTTCAAATAAGAGTATTCCGACTAGTAGGGCGAGGATATACTCGAAGGAAACTTATACTACGATCAAAGCTTTCTTAAACTCTAAAGAAATACTCTCAAGATTATAGAAGAAGAATTATCTCTATAGTTTCTCTCTCTAGAGTTTCAATGAATTCGTAAGAAAATAATGAAGGAATGAGCTTCTATTTATAGGAAAATAGAATGCATAGTAACTAATCCATGAACGGTCCAGATTGATTTACTTTAATCTGACGGTCCATATTTAAAAAAAAATCTTTTAAATAAAATATAATATATTCTATTTATAGAATAACTTTAATAAAGTATTCTGTTTTATATAAAAAGATTTTACTATGCAAAATACTATGCACAATAGAATATAATATATTCTATTTATAGAATAACTTTAATAAAGTATTCTGTTTTATATAAAAAGATATTTCTATTTTATTACGTTAATAATACGAATAAAACAAAACTTCATTATCGCTAAATAATTCATATTATTAATTGACAACAATTGAATCAAACTGAGTGACTTCTCACATAAGCATCAATACCGTGTGCTACTATGCAACCACGCGTATTACTGTACTTTTACTACCGAGTAGTTCAACAGTATCAACGGTAAAACTTCTGCCGTTATTTTTAATAAAATATTTTTGTCGTTTTCTCAATCCGACAATAATTTCGTTGTGGGGTCCACCAATGATTGTACCGTCGTATGAATATTTCTCGTGAATAGTAACTCGTGAATAGTACTTCGACACAAAAAATGTCCAAATACTCGAGTGAACAATACTATAGTGAATAGTAATTTGGGTGAATAGTAACCTGTGAATAGTAACTCGTGAATAGTAACTCCTGAATAGTAATTCCGACACAAAAAATGTCTCAAATACTCGAGTGAACGATACTAGAGTGAATAGTAATTTGGGTGAATAGTAACTCGTGAATAGTGACCAGGTATTTTATGACAAAAAATTCACATATCACCCTTAACTTTAACCTTTTATCAATTTAACCATTTACCAAAATAGAAAAATTGAATACTTTTATTTCATAAAATTCGGGGTCTCACACATATCGGGTAGCACAAGCTTGAATTGTTGCATCCTTTTGCTCCACAATCGCCTGTCGTTCTTCAGCCTGCTCTTCTAACTCATGAATACGATTTTACAATTCTACATTTTGATCATATAATACCTCTAATAAACTCTCCTCAGATGCCTCTTCTTCCTCTTCTTCCTCACTCTCAGATGTTACCTCTACGACCATTTCGGGTGCAACTATCAATTCTACACTCACCACATTGATTTCTCTAATTCTTTCTTCATCTGACGTCACATTATCATGGTTAGTGATTAGAGGTATCCCCACAGTCTCATTCACTCCATTGTTAGCATTCAAAGCTGCCATTCTCAAATACTGCCATAAAACAAGGGTTAATTAAGTAAATTAACGTATCGCATAATATCCATATATTATGACCAACCAACAATTAAGCTTAGGTAGGACACACTACCAAAGGATTTACTCATCTCTCTTCTCCTAGTTATATTCCCCAATCTCCGCCAGAGATCATATCTCTAAGCTCTGATACCAACTGTGACAATCCCAAAATAGGTCCATTCCATCCAACATATTCTGAGTCGCCAAATACATGGCACAGAAAATAAATACAACTTTATTACAACAATTATCGTGCAAAATACAACAGCATATATGCTGTGAGTTTGGATACAAATATATACCAAATGTGACTCATGTCCCAACCGTGGACAACACGTCACAATGACACCTTACATAAAGGTATAGTTAAAAACTGTTTTAGAAATTAGAATCTTTGGGAAGTGCTCAAGGAAACCTTCGTACATGGGAGGCCATGCATCTAGGTTATGATAGATATCATATGGCCACAGAATTATCCTTGGTTGACCCAATAGACCCCAAAAAAAACGAGAAGTTTACTATCATATTCTTTCCAATGGTGAGTCTTCTCTTGACATATCATTATCTCCACTGTCTTTAATTGAAAATTATACTTCAAACAAACACCAAGATTATATAGGTAGTGCTCGTAAAGATACTCAGCAAGTGGATGAGTACAACCCTGTCTTATGATGACACGAGGTTGTATGTCATTAGATATCTTGTATGATAGTGACAAAACACCCTTCCAACGTTGGGTTCGCTTCACCCTAGATGATTCACCAAATATAACTACTAAATGATGACCACCGTTCTATTCCCCTGTTACTCCCGCTCGACCCAGCTACACTCTTATTACCTGAAAGGAATTGTGAAACAGAAGGGTGAGCACAACTAGCCCAGTAAAGAATATCATGACTAAAGATATATAAGTTGTCAATAGCCTTTAACAGAACTAAATAAGAGATTTAGAACATATGGTAGATGATAAAAATTTCAACCATAGTTGCAGCGAAACGAGCAATCCATTAGAAGAGTCAAATAGACTATAAAGTCTATTATCTTCTCCATGTTAAAAATCCACCAATAATGTTTTATCCCTGTAACATCAATCAACAATTCTGGTTCACAATCATATGAATAACTCATAATCATAGTTGTAGTTCTACATTCCTCTTCTCATCCAGGACGAAGATAATTTTCATCACCTATCGTTACCTGAAACATCAAAGATCATGGTTACACCAAATCACATTTCCTGTTCATAATCATACTAATAACTTCATCTTTACACTACGGCCAAAGATATTCATTACCAAACCATCTTTGCACTACGGGCCAAAGATATTCAACAACAGTTCATCTTCGCACTACAGGCCAAAGATATTCATCAACAGTTCATCTTTGCACTACAGGCCAAAGATATTCATCAATAATTCATCTTTGCACTACAGGACAAAGATATTCTTCAACAGTTCATATTTGCACTATAGGCCAAATATATTAATATCTCAAAGAAATATATAATCATTTCAGAATTATATAAACAATAATTATAACCATGTTGATCAATTCACCTTTACACTTAAGCTAAAGATATTCAGTTATAAATTTAATGGTCATGATCATACCAGTCAACAATTTAACTTTGTACTACTAGTCAAAGAGAACCCATAGTCATGATCATACCAACAATCTACCCATCTTTACACTCAAGTGAAAGAAAATTTAACATCAGGGTTATAAAAATGTTATATATGATAATAAAAATAATATGATCAAAATATAGATTTAATTTCAAGAGTAATATTCATAAATTAACTATAATTTGGTCAGAAAAAGAAACTAATTTTGTCGTAAATAGTAACTCGTGAATAGTAACTCATGAATAGTAACCCCGACATAAAAAGATAGAAATTTTACAATAAAATTCATACCAATATTTTGGTATAATGATATTGAAAGAATAACATTTCTTAAATTTATAAATAATTTAGCTTAATTGTTTACACTTTACTAAATAATGCATTTAATCATCCTAAAATGCCAAACTCATAAGATTTCATTACCAATAACCAAAACTCTCATAAAAAATCTGCATATACCTCATATAAAATTCTCAAGTCATAAAATCCTATTTTTCAATTTTTTTACTTCACATAACATATTTAATTCATTTACTCATAACTAGTCTATTTTTATGAAAAATACCAAATCAGTTCCAAAAATATTTCTTTTCTGGAATTTAGTAGAATATATTCCCATATTGAACATATATTTTTCTCAGAATTTTTAAAACTCATTTACTATTTTTCATATGGCCAAAACAGACGAATATTTAGACATTTATCATAAATTGTACTTTTATCCAAAAATTCTGAAATTTACAGAGTACACTGATATTATATAGATATACTTTCAATAAAAATTTTATCAATTTTAGAGTTAACAACAAGGAGTTATAAGCGGTTACTTTTAAAATAGTATTTTTCCGTAAAATTCATAACTCTTAATCTATATATCCAAAAATCACCATTTTTTGTCACAATCAATAAAACTCATCAGAATATCATTTCAAATTTTTTCAGAATTTTTTGAAGGTCAAAAGAAGTACGAACTGAAAAAACATAATAACCCTTAAAATTTCTTACTATCCCTTACCTCAAAAGAGCAACACTTTTGACTGGATATCGGATTTGATGCTGAAAAAAACTTACACTGATGAATAACAACTCATCAAGTATCTAAATACTCACAAAATACACTCAATAATCTAGAGAGAAAAAGAGATAAAACTTGTTTCTGGTGTGATTTTTAATTCTAACTTAGCCCTCTATTTATAAGAAAATGTTAGCACGCCGAAGCAGACTTAACCAGCAACCTGATGGCTTTACCTGCTACTATTCCCACCCACCATATTTGAATAAAAATCTTAGTATATTTCTTCACCAATCAAGAGTGGGACCCACTAATTCTAGAATTTTCCACCAAAATGATTAACTCCAAAAATTCAACAATTTCTGAACCAGTCATCTCGTAAAATTCATAACAAATCATACGTTCGTTTTTAACGGTTCACAATTTGTGGACATATACTCAACTTATATATGTATAACATATCCAAATATTACAACGATCCAACGGTCGGATTAAAAATTATAACCCTCACAAAATATCTCAAAAACCATAATTTGATTTTCAATACCTCCGTTCCGACAAAAATACAGATAAAATACCTCAACATTAACTCTTTCATTTTTAACCACAAAAATATATCCCTCATTTATATCCACATAAAATAAATATTTCCTTATCATATGAATTAATAATTAATTATTCACAAATAATATTACAGAGTCACATTTATGACAACCAGACCGTTCCTAGGAAAGAGGGGGCTTTCCAATAAGAATTTTTCCTTACTGGCGCGCAATTAGGTGACCAAACCTCTCCTTAGACAGAACTTTCTAGACATTGCCAATAATATTATCTAATAATATTATTCAAATAATATGAATTATTGATCTGATAATGGAAAATATTGTGCAGTGATAATTATTGAACAACAATAATATAAAATTTTAACGTAGCAATTATTGAATCAATAAAATAAAATATTGAACAGTAATTACTATAACAATTATTGAGTAGTCCCTTCTTACATAAGAATCAATAATTTCAAAAATAATGTGCAATACCGTGTGCTACTGTATAATAATACGTATTACTGTATTTTAACCACCGGGTATTCCAACAGTGTTAACGATAACAACTACGCCGTTATTTGTAAAAATTCAAATTTGTCATTTTCTTCATCCGACAATTATTCTATTATGGGGCCCACAAATGGTTGCGCCGTCGTACGAATATTCCCCGACAGAAAGAATATTCCACGACCAAACGAATATTCCCCGACAACAATGAATATTTTATAACCACTTGTGTATTTTGAAAAAAATTCATATATCACCCTTAACTTTAACATTTATCAATTTAACCATTTACTGAATAGTAATTATAAGAAAAATTGAGTACTTTTATTTCATAAAATTCGGGGTCTTACAATCTCCCCCTCTTTATGAAATTTCGTCCCCGAAATTTACTTACCTGGTATTTCGAAAAGTTGAGAATACCTTGCTTTCATTTCAGATTCTATCTCCCGGGTCACCATGATTTCTCCATTGCTCATCTCCCGTGATAACTTCATTTGGATTCCTCACTTGTTGGGAAGTCATGACAACCGCTCTCCCTTGAACTACCCGGTTTTGACTTATCTGGGGCAGCATTTGGCGTCGTCACTACCATTGGAATATACTTTTCTATGGGGCATATTCCTCCCTTAACTGCCTCGTCGTACTCCTGATTCATGATCTGAATCATCAATCTTCGATCCATATCGATTTCAGGTTGACCGCTCTGTACTGGGTAATTCAAAACTCGATGTTAGGTTCTCCCAATTGCTTTCAAAAAAGAGAAATTCATATCATCTATTTTAGCCTTCTTAGATCGGACATATCTTTCCACAATATCCACGTGTCGTGCGGCTTTTGCCCATGCATCACTTATTCTCACTCGTTCAGTTTTTTCTTCTTTCAGCTCAGATTCCATCTTTATCATCTTATACTCTGCCAAAGAATGTTTCTGTTCAAGCATCACATATCGGGTAGCACAAGCTTGAATTATTGCATCCTTTTGCTCCACAACCGCCTGTCGTTCTTCAGCCTGCTCTTCTAACTCATGAATACGATTTTGCAATTCTATATTTTGATCATATAATACCTCTAACAAACTCTCCTCAGGTACCTCTTCTTCCTCTTCTTCCTTACTCTCAGCTGTTACCTCTGCGACCATTTCGGGTACAACTATCAATTCTTCACTCACCACATGGATTTCTCTAATTCTTTCTTCATCTGACATCACATTCTCATGGTTAGTGATTAGAGGTATCCCCACAGTCTCATTCACTCCATTGTTAGCATTCGCAGCTGCCATTCTCAAATACTGCCATAAAACAAGGGTTAATTAAGCAAATTAACGTATCGCATAATATCCATATATTATGACCAACCAACAATTAAGCTTAGGTAGGACACACTACCAAATGATTTACTCATCTCTCCCCTCCTAGTTATATTCCCCGATCTCTGCCAGAGATCATATCCCTAAGCTCTGATACCAACTGTGACAACCCCAAAATAGGTCCATTCCATCCAACCTATTCTGAGTCGCCAAATACATGGCACAAAAAATAACTACAACTTTATTACAACAATTATCAGGCAAAATACAACATCATATATGCTGTGAGTTTGGATACAAATATATACCAAATGTGGCTCATGTCCCAAACGTGGACAGCACCTCACAAAACACCCTTCCAACGTTGGGTTCGCTTCACCCTAGATGATTCACCAAATATAACTACTAAATGATGACCACCGTTCTATTCCCCTGTTACTCCCGCTCGACCCAGCTACATTCTTATTACCTGAAAGGAATTGTGGAACAGAAGGGTGAGCACAACTAGCTCAGTAAAGAATATCATGACTAAAGATATATAAGTTGTCAATAGCCTTTAACAGAACTAAATCAGAGATTTAGAACATATGGTAGATGATAAAAATTTCAACCATAGTTGCAGCGGAACGAGTAATCTATTAGAAGAGTCAAATAGACTATAAAGTCTATTATCTTCTCCATGTTAAAAATCCACCAATAATGTTTTATCCCTGTAACATCAATCAACAATTCTGGTTCACAATCATATGAATAACTCATAATCATAGTTGTAGTTCTACATTCCTCTTCTCATCCAAGACGAAGATAATTTTCATCACCTATCTTTACCTGAAACATCAAAGATCATGGTTACACCAAATCACATTTTCTGTTCATAATCATACTAATAACTTCATCTTTACACTACGGCCAAAGATATTCATTACCAAACCATCTTTGCACTACGGGCCAAAGATATTCAACAACAGTTCATCTTCGCACTACAGGCCAAAGATATTCATCAATAATTCATCTTTGCACTACAGGCCAAAGATATTCATCAACAGTTCATCTTTGCACTACAGGCCAAAGATATTCATCAATAATTCATCTTTACACTACAGGCCAAAGATATTCTTCAACAGTTCATATTTGCACTATAGGCCAAATATATTACTATCTCAAAGAAATATATAATCATTTCAGAATTATATAAACAATAATTATAACCATGTTGATAAATGCACCTTTACACTTAAGCTAAAGATATTCAGTTATAAATTTAATGGTCATGATCATACCAGATAACAATTCAACTTTGCACTACTGGCCAAAGAGAACCCATAATCATGATCATACCAATAATCTACCCATCTTTACACTCAAGTGAAAGAGAATTTCAACATCAAGGTTATAAAAATGTTATATATGATAATAAAAACAATATGATCAAAATATAGATTTAATTTCAAGAGTAATATTCATAAATTAACTATGATTTGGTCAGAAAAAGAAACCAATTTTGTCGTGAATAGTAACTCGTGAATAGTAACTCATAAATAGTAATCCCGACACAAAAAGATAGAAATTCCACAATAAAATTCATACTAATATTTTGGTATAATGATATTAAAAGAATAACATTTCTTAAATTTATAAATAATTTATTTTAATTATTTACACTTTACTAAATAATGCATTTAATCATCCTAAAATGTCAAACTCATAAGATTTCATTACCAATAACCAAAACCCTCATCAAAAATCTGCATATACCTCATATAGGATTCTCAAGCCATAAAATTCTATTTTCTAATTTTCTTACTTCACATAACATATTTAATTTATTTACTCATAACTAGTCTATTTTTATAAAAAATACCAAATCAGTTCCAAAAATATTTCTTTTCTGGAATTTAACAGAATATAGTCCCATATTGAACATATATTTTTCTCAAAATTTTTAAAACTCATTTACTATTTTTCATATGGCCAAAATAGCCGAATATTTAGACATTTATCATAAATTGTACTTTTATCCAAAAATTCCGAAATTCACATAGTACACTGATATTATATAGATATACTTCCAATAAAAATTTCATCAATTTTGGAGTTAACCACAAGGAGTTATTACTTTTAAAATAGTATTTTCCCGTAAAATTCATAACTCTTAATCTATACACCCAAAAATCACCATTTTTGGTCACAATCAATAAAACTCATCAGAATATCATTTCAAATTTTTTTAGAATTTTTTAAAGGTCGGAAGAAGTACGAACTGAAAAACATAATAACCCTTAAAATTTCTTACTATCCCTTACCTCAAAAGAACAACACTTCTGGCTGGATATCGGATATGACGCTGAAGAAAACTTATACTGATGAATAGCAACTCACCAAGTATCTAAATACTCACAAAATACACTCAATAATCTAGAGAGAAAAAGAGATAAAACTTGTTTCTGGTGTGATTTTTAATTTTAACTTAGCCCTCTATTTATAGGAAAATGTTAGCACGCCGAAGCAGACTTAACCTGCAACCTGATGGCTTTACCTGCTACTATTTTCACCCACCACATTTGAATAAAAATCTCAGCATATTTCTTCACCAACCAAGAGTGGGGCCCACCAATTCTAAAATTTTCCACCAAAATGATTAACTCCAAAAATTTAACAATTTTTGAACCAGTCATCTCGTAAAATTCATAACAAATCGTACGTTCATTTTTAACGATTCAAAATTTGTGGACATATACTCAACTTATATATGTATAATATATCCAAATATTACCACGATCCAACGGTCGGATTAAAAATTATAACCCTCGCAAAATATCTCAAAATAATTTGATTTTCAATACCTCCGTTCCGATAAAAATACAGATAAAATACCTCAACATTAACTCCTTCATTTTTAATCACAAAAATATATCCCTCATTTATATCCACATAAAATAAATATTTCCTTATCATATGAATTAATAATTAATTATTCACAAATAACATTACAGAATCACATTTATGACAACCAGGCCGTTCCTAGGAAAGAGGGGGCTTTCCAAAAAGAATTTCTCCTTACTGGCGCGCAATTAGGTGACCAAACCTCTCCTTAGACAGAACTTTCTAGACATTTCCAATAATATTATCTAATAATATTATTCAAATAATATGAATTATTGATCTGATAATGGAAAATACTGTGCAGTGACAATTATTGAACAACAATAATATAAAATTTCAACGTAGCAATTATTGAATCAATAAAATAAAATATTAAACAGTAATTACTGTAACAATTATTGAGTAGTGCTTTCTTACGTAAGAATCAATAATTTCAAAAATACTGTGCAATACCGTGTGCTACTGTACAATAATGCGTATTATTGTATTTTAACCACTGGGTATTCCAACAGTGTTAACGGTAACAACTACATCGTTATTTATAAAAACTCAAATTTGTCATTTTCTTCATCCGACAGTTATTCTGTTATGGGGCCCGCAAATGGCTGCGCCGTCGTACGAATATTCCCCGACAGAAAGAATATTCCACGACCAAACGAATATTCCCCGACAACAATGAATATTTTATAACCACTTGTGTATTTTAAAAAAAAATCATATATCACCCTTAACTTTTAACCATTTACTGAATAGTAATTATAAGAAAAATTGAGTACTTTTATTTCATAAAATTCGGGGTCTTACAACATAGTTATAAAAAGATGTCTAGACAGTTCAACAGAAAGGCATAGAAGAAGGGGGTTGTTGGTCACTTTTCGGGCAGCGACCTATTAGGCTAGCTAAATGATCTAACATTTCCACCGCCTGGGAAGGAGCATGGTAAGTTGAGAGCTATAGGATATGGGAAAAGTCATAATTGGACACACTCGCCGATTTGGTTCGAGTTGCCATACTGGGTCACACTAGCACTTCGTCAATGTATAGATGCCATACATACAGAAAAGAATGTATTCAAGAACTTGTTTTACACCGTACTAGATACGAGTGGTAAAATAAAAGACAATGATAAAGCACGTAAAGACTTGGAGGCAATGAATATCAGGCGGGAATTGTGGCTCCGACCTAATAACACAAAACCAAAAGCTCCATTTCGTCTTACCAAGCAACAGGTTGAAAATATTTACAAGTGGCTTAGTGCATTGAAGCTCCCAGATGGATATGCTTCTAACATATCTCGTTGTACTAAGGTTGAGTAGTTGAAAATTACTGGGTTCAAAAGTCACGACTGTCATGTATTCATGCAGAAGTTGATGCCAATTACATTTCGTGAGGTGTTACCCAGGAATATTAATGATACTTTTACCGCACTTTTAAATTTCTTTCGGGATATTTGCTCAACTGTTATAAGGTATAGTGATGTGGAGCAGAAGGAGAAAAATATAGTGTTAACAATGTACAAGCTCGAAATGATCTTACCACCGGGGTTCTTTGACAGCATGGAACATTAGCCCATTCATCTATCATATGAACTTAAGCTTGGAGGACCGGTGCAATATCGATGGATGTATCCATTTGAGAGGTAATATCACATACATTGTGCAATATTCATCATCTTTATAATTAAGTTACTAGGTAATATCACATACTGTCATATTTCAGGTATATGCATCGATTAAAGCAAAAAGTTAAAAACAAAGCTCATGTAGAGGGTTCTATTGCTGAACGTTATACGGAGGAAGAGCTTGTCAACTTCTGCTCGTTGTACTTTGACGACGTAGTCGCAATGAAGCACAACCGTTTAAGTCAGAATGAGGTCACCGATCTATCTGGTCGTGCTGATGATGAGTTGGTTGTATTCACTTATCCAGTTAAACCATTTGGACATGAGACGAAGACTTACCTAATCGATAAAGATATAAATATTGTCTCTACATACGTGCTTCTAAATATGCCTAAAGTATCGTCGTAGATCAAGTATGTATTATTACAAGTTGAAAATGATTTATCTAACTTTAATCAATAATTAAATAATTGCCATATTATTGTACGCAGTTCATTCAAATTGGAAGTGCATGTTTCTAACCTGAGGTTGACTACATCACAGATGGAAGCATTCACTAATGCAAATTTTCACCAGTAGTTTAAGAGAAGGGTCGAAGAAGAGAACACGTATGAGCGTTTTAGAGATGTCATTTTAGGCCCGTAAAAATTTATTAGTTCATTTCTAGGCTGCATCGTGAATGGGTATATATTCAAGGTTGATGACGTGATTGAATTGACATCAATCAACTCTGGCGTTGTCGTGTTGGGAAGTTGTTACGAAGATTCTGAGTCCAATTACTATGGAAGATTAGAGGAAGTTGTTGTGCTCAATTATCCAGGGGCCAAAAAGGTCATTACAATTAAGTGTCGTTGGTTTGATACTTCAAAGGGTGTTAAAGTTGATCGTAATAGAATCATCACAGTAGATATAAAATTCCAAGTTACAGTCTGATGACGTATTTGTGTTAGCCAACCAAGCAACTCAAGTGTACTACGCCCCTAATGTCGTAAATTATAGAAGCCCTTGGTATACAGCTGTGACAACAAAGACTCGATCATTTGATGATACTAATCTGTCTGGAACGGATGACCCGTTGCAAGAATAAGTTAGCAATCCCAACCACGTATTGCAATATGATGGAGACGTGTTGGTAGATGATGTCGTTGACGTACCCGATGTCAACGAAGTGGAAGAAGATGTGGTTGTCAGTCCGTACGTGATGGTAGAAGATGATACTGAGGAAGAAATTGATACAGAAGAGGAAGAGACAGAATAAGAGGATGAAAATGATTTTAATTCTGACGGGTTTGGCGACGTAATACTTCTTCAGAACTTGGTGTTTTGTAAATATTATACAACTAAAATAAATCATTAGAATTATTGTAATGAAATTTTAATAATGTAAATTTATGTATGTTATTTCAGTAGTACAGCTATGCCTAGACATAGCGGTGGAGACGGCCACGATGGATCGGGTGACGGCTCCTAGGGAGGGTCGTCTTCGTCAGCTAGTGAGTTACTAACTATATTAAACATTCATTTACTATAATCTATCAATGTCATAACTATATTAAACATACAGATGCTAGACGTCGACGTTAACGTCAGCGAGGGCCTAACCTTGGTCGATTAGGTCATCCGCTAGCAATTCTTGACATCTGCCCCGTTGATGTCGGGTCATCATGGTAGGTTTTAACTTTAATATATCACTTATGTTCAATTAGAATGATATTATTATGTGATTAATAAATTAAAATGCTCCATACAAATTTTGTTTTCTAGTATTATGGATTCGGTCGCTAAGCAGACCGTACACGCCATATGTCTAGCGCATCTCCCGACTGGCTGCATGCGATTTAGCTAGTACTCGCGTTACGATGCCAGCTTTATGGTGACAGTGTTGCGGGAGTTTCACGTAAGTCGAATTACATATATTAAATCAAGGTTCAAGTTATTTACATATCATTCAAATAATTAATTATATATATGTTAAGTCCATTTGATAGAGGTATTATAGATACGATCCCAGCATCACTGAGGCAGATGGTGATGCCGTTATTATTGCGCACATATCGAAGAACTATTCCGGCTGGCTGTATAAGATGTGTATGAGGGCATTCCAGGTAGTAGAAGAATCGCCCAAGACTACTATACGCCAGCATCAGCCGCCAGCAGTATCAGATGTAGCATGGGCTACCATTTGTACGTATTGGGATAATGCTGCCTTCAAGACCAAGTTTGAGCAGATGAAGAAGAATCGAGGCCAGATACGGGTTGTACATACTTCTGGCTCGCAGTCGTTTTAAGAGGTTAAGTCAGTATGTATTTATATTTAGTTTAATTTAATATTAAACTACAACTATAGTAAAGTAAGATAATATTAATTAATGTACATGATTTAGGCCATGCAAAGTAGATTGGGCCGACCTCTTACTATGATGGAGTTTTGGGATAGAGTCCATACGCCGAAGGAATCTACTTCGGGATCGACGATGTCTCCAGCAACACTTGCTATATGGGTAATACATTTACTATAATCTTTGTAATTTAGGATCATATTACGTAATTTATAGGATGATACAAAGTTACCTCACATGTACATATATTAAATTACAGGACCGATTTGAGAAGCTCCGCAGCCAGCGTATAGCAGAGTTGCAGGCTGCTAGGGCGATGCTGAGACGACTGATCCCATCGTCCCTCCGCCCGAGATTAGTTTATCTCAGGATGAGGAGACGGCTCTTTGGGTCGCGTCTCATGATACTCCCACTAGCACTACCCGCCAGTATCGAGTGCTGGGGTTGCAGAGGATACCAGCCTATACACTGCCTAGAAGTATAATATTTTAGTTTATTTCTTGTTTATGAATAAAGTAAACATAATTATAATTTTATTCATGTTATATTTATTTTTGTAGGCTCTAACTAGCGTCTACATCGTAGAGCCCCAGTGGGACCATCACATACGGGCGCTGGCTTAGACGATGCTTTGTTCCAGCAGGTTGTGACTGCCTGCTCAGAGAGGTTTGAGACGGATCCGCTATTCCACCATCGGGACCTGCCCAGCCATTCTCGCCTCCACCAGCTTGCGCGTGACATTGCAGCTACTGCCACAGTCGAGAGTACGGGTATCCCTCCGGAACAGTTCGCCTCTCTACGCGACGAGATTGTTCGGATGGTGGTTACCTTACTACTGGACGTGTTTGGGCCGTTGCTGAGTCAGCCCTCGACTACTCAGGTATACTATTCATAATATAATTCAGTATATATTCTGCATGTTATGTAATTTTTATTTAATTAGTTATCTTTAACTGTATTATATATATTGTGACGCCCCCAAATCCGGGTCCCTTCGAACCACGAATCCGGTCTGTTACGATACTACTATCGTCAAACTATTTATATTTTTCATTCATAACTTAATGAATATAACCTTTCTTATTACAATTTAGAATATAAATTCATTCCATTACCAGGATCTGCACAATGACCCCAAACTTTTATAAGTTTCATAACTTGGTCATTTACTATTCCTGTTTTTCATCACATTCGATGTTATATAAATATGCGGAATAATTTAAACTTTTTTCAATCTCCTTTGAAAAATAATCTTTTATTGATCTTAACTTAAATCAATTACAAATCCTTGAATCAAATTATGTTATGATTCATTCTATTCGAATTACTATATAAATTTTTACATATCGATTCGAATTTCTCTATGTACTACCTAGTACAAATTTACAAGCTAACCTATATTACACATTGTAAATTACTATCAAATATATCTACTAGAACCTAAACATGGTTCAAGAGCATATATTTAATTAATCAAATCAATCTCCTTTGATGTGAGTGAACTTTATCAATCAAGTAGCACGTAACTTTACCGTGTATCCTTAACCTGCAAAAGTGGTTATTTGCAAGGGTGAGCTCGACAACTCAGCAATTCTAACAGTTTTCATGCAATACATAACATATAATAGCATATTCATTTCATGCATTCATAATCAATTAATATTTACTACGCATGTTACTTTACACATAATAGGCATAGAGATTTACTAACATAAGCATATCATCAAAGATCAACTTTCATATTTCATACATATCTCATATGCATTTCATATATTTACATCAACATTTGCATAGCATAATATAGCTCAACTAACAGTTTATCGAATTCATATAACAAATATGAACTGAAAGACTTGCCTGATTCGTAGTTTATGAACTACGACTTAACTGCTTAACGCTTATATGCACTTCGTGTATTCCTACACAATTATATAATCATGGATTCATATCCATCGGTAACATATTTCATGTATTCTCAATGTAATAACAATGTTACAGTGTTCTCTAACTAGGTTCGTAAAACCTACACTTCACTTTCTCGTCATACTCTTAGAATATCTAGGTACGTATAGGTATACCTTAACCACTTGGACATGACATCAACGTTCATATATAGCTATCACATACTTGACTCGCTAAGTGTTTGACATAATAAAATTCATATAGGTAAGTTCAACGTACACATAACGTCTAACTTAGTTGTAACTTCATACAACATCGCCTATACTATATATTCATAGCACAATTCAGTTTGTAAGACATTACAAATCCAAACAACGTATGTAAGACCCCGAATTTTATGAAATAAAAGTATTTAATTTTTTTATAATTACTATTCAGTAAATGGTTAAATTGATAAAAGTTTAAAGTTATGGGTGAAATATAAAAACTTTTCAAAATACACAAGTGGTTATAAAATATTCATTATAGTCGGGAAATATTCGTTTGGTTGTGGAATATTCTTTCTGTCGGGGAATATTCGTACGACGGCACAGCCATTTGTGGGCCCCATAACAGAATAACTGTCGAATGAAGAAAATGACAAATTTGAGTTTTTACAAATAATGGCGTAGTTGTTACCGTTAACACTGTTGGAATACCCGGTAGTTAAAATACAGTAATACGCGTTATTGCACAGTAGCACACGGTATTGCACAGTATTTTTGAAATTATTGATTCTTACGTAACAAGGCACTACTCAATAATTGTTACAGTAATTATTGTTCAATATTTTATTTTATTGATTCAATAATTGCTACGTTGAAATTTTATATTATTATTGTTCAATAATTGTCACTGCACAGTATTTTTCATTATCAGATAAATAATTCATATTATTAGATAACATTATTGGTAATGTCTAGAAAGTTCTGTCTAAGGAGAGGTTTGGTCACCTAATTGCGCGCCAGTAAGGAGAAATTCTTATTGGAAAGCCCCCTCTTTCTTGGGAACGGCCTGGTTATCATAAATGTGATTCTGTAATATTTTTTTTGAATAATTAATTATTAATTCATATGATAAGGAAATATTTATTTTATGTGGATATAAATGAGGGGTATATTTTTGTGGTTAAAAATGAAGGAGTTAATGTTGAGGTTTTTATCAGTATTTTTGTCGGAATGGAGGTATTAAAAATCAAGGTTTTTGAGATATTTTGCGGGGGTTATAATTTTTAATCTGACCGTTGGATCGTGGTAATTTTTAGATATGTTATACATATATAAGTTGAGTATATGTCCACAAATTTTGAACCGTTAAAAATGAACGTATGATTTGTTATGAATTTTACGAGATGATTGGTTCAGAAATTGTTGAATTTTCGGAGTTAATCATTTTGGTAGAAAATTCTAGAATTGGTGGGCCCCACTCTTGGTTGGTGAAGAAATGTGCTGAGATTTTTATTCAAATGTGGTGGGTGAGAATAGTAGCAGGTAAAGCCATCAGGTTAAAGGTTAAGTCTGCTTCGGCGTGCTAACAATTTCCTATAAATAGAGGGCTAAGTTAGAATTGAAAATCACACCAGAAACAAGTTTTCTCTCTTTCTCTCTCTAGATTATTGAGTATATTTTGTGAGTATTTAGATACTTGGTGAGTTGCTATTCATCAGTGCAAGTTTCTTTCAGCGTCATATCCGATATCCAGTCAAAAGTGCTGCTCTTTTGAGGTAAGGGATAGTAAGGGATGTTATTTTATTCGAAAATTATATTATTTCTTCAATATCATTATGCCGAAATATTGGTTGGAAATTTTTATCAAATTTGAAACTTTTCATGTCGGGTTTACTATTCATGAGTTACTATTCACGAGTTACTATTCATGAGTTACTATTCACGAGTTACTATTCACAGAAAAATTAGTTTTTTTTTTCTGATCAAATTATAGTTGATTTATGAATATTACTCTTGAGATTAAAACTATATGTTGATCATATTATTTTTATTATCATATATAACATTTTTATAACCCTAATGATGATATTTCTCTTTGACTTGAGTGTAAAGATGGGTAGATTTCTGGTATGATCATGACTATGGGTTCCCTTTGGCCAGTAGTGTAAAGTTGAATTGTTGACTGGTATGATCATGACCATTGAATTTATAATTAAATATCTTTAGCTTAAGTGCAAAGGTGAAATGATCAACATGGTTATAATTATTATTTATATAAATTCTGAAATGATTATATATTTCTTTGAGATATTAATATATTTAGCCTGTAATGCAAATATGAACTGTTGATGAATATATTTGGCCTGTAGTGTAAATATGAACTGTTGATGAATATCTTTGGCCTGTAGTGCAAGGATGATCTGTTGTTGAATATCTTTGGCCAGTAGTGCAAAGATGAACTGTTGACGAATATCTTTGGCCCGTAGTATAAAGATGAAACTATTAGTATGATTATGAACAGAAATTGTGATTTGGTGTAACCATGATCTTTGATGTTTCAGGTAAAGATAGGTGATGAAAATTATCTTCGTCCTGGATGAGAAGAGAAATTTAGAACTACAATTATGATTATGAGTTATTCATATGATTGTGGACCAGAATTGTTGATTGATGTTACAGGGATAAAACATTGTTGGTGGATTTTTAACATGGAGAAGATAATAGACTTTATAGTCTATTTGACTCTTCTAATGGATTGCTCGTTCCGCTGCAACTATGGTTGAAATTTTTATCATCTACCATATGTTCTAAATCTCTGATTTAATTCTGTTGAAGGCTATTGATAACTTATTTATCTTTAGTCATGATATTCTTTACTGGGCTAGTTGTGCTCACCCTTCTGTTTCACAATTCCTTTCAGGTAATAAGAGTGTAGCTGGGTCGAGCGGGGGTAACAGGAGAATAGAACGGTGGTCATCATTTAGTAGTTATATTTGGTGAATCATCTAGGGTGAAGCAAACCCAACGTTGGAAGGGTGTTTTGCCACTATCATACAAGATGTCTAATGACATACAATCTCGTGTCATCATAAGATAGGATTGTGCTCATTCACTTGCTGAGTATCTTTACGAGCACTACCTATATAATCTTGGTGTTTGTTTGAAGTATAATTTTCAATTAGAGACAGTGGAGATAATGATATGTCAAGAGCAGACTCACCATTGGGAAGAATATGATAGTAAACTTCTCGTTTTTCTTTGGGGTCTAATGGGTCAACCAAGGATAATTCTGTGGCCATATGATATCTATCATAACCTAGAAGCATGGCCTCCCATGTACGAAGGTTTTCTTGAGCACTTCCCAAAGATTCTAATTTCCAAAACAGTTTTTGACTATACCTTTATGTAAGGTATCATTGTGAGGTGCTGTCCACGATTGGGACATGAGTCACATTTGGTATATATTTGTATCCAAACTCACAGCATATGTGTTGTTGTATTTTGCACGACAATTGTTGTAATAAAGTTGTAGTTATTTTCTATACCATGTATTTGGCGACTCAGAATAGGTTGGATGGAATTGACCTGTTTTGGGGTTGTCACAACGTATCGTTGTTTAATAACTTGAAAGTATTCCTTTGGACTTAACTTTTGAAAATCATAATTAACATTCATCTCTAACACATAGCATGCTTTTTAACACCTTACATAGCATATTGGTCATATATTACAAGTTAAAGTAATCATATAAGCATGCTTCAAACATCAGATCAAAAACAGAAGTCATTTAAGACTGCAGCACGGCGCAGCTACACCCTGTCCAGGCTTAGGGACGGCGCAGCTGTGCTGTCCCCTGGCCAGACTAGGACTGAGCTACTGCCTTGCTATTTCTGTCCCACTCTTACATGCCGCTATACTTATAGTTTAACATACATGCATGTTGAAGCTTTCACATACCACCTTACCATTTTTGTGTTCAACTTTACAAGTTCTAAATTTACAATTTACATGGTCTTTATATCAGACTTTCATATATCTTAAGTAACTCAAGCCCATGCTTCAAGGTAAACTATTAAAGTCATGCTATCACATAACAAGCTCAAACAATACTAAGTAGGCATGCTCGTGCTTATAATACACATGTAAACTTAGTCACATTGTCTATACTATAGAAATTCATTTCCTTGAATATGCGTGCGTAGGCGAAATCCAAGTTTCATCACATGATGCTTATGTCAACATGTCTATAGGCATAATGAATCTTAATATACATGCTCGCATGATCATAATGTAACTCACACAGTGTTTGATGCTATCATCTTACACATTCTAAATTTTTCATAAGAATCGCACTAAATCAATAAGGTAACTTAGTACATGTCAAGTGCCTCGTAACCACGATTCTCATGTATTAGAGCACCTATACAAGTCATTTAAACGTGTTCAAATGATCGAAATGTGGACATCCTATATATAGGTCCAAAAACTCTCGGTTTGTCTTTTGAAAACAATGTAGCCTTTAATCATGTATGTTATTGTGTGATCAACACTTTAAGCATGCCTTTCATGTCAATATAGGCCACATGACTACGTTCACAAAATTAGAATATATACATACTATGTAGGCGTCAAGGTTCAAATCCAAGACCATAAGTTTTATTTTAAAATCATACGTTCTCCTTCCATAGTATGGACTAACATGGCCATGAAAGTTCATGAACACATACTATAAGTTAATACCAACTCTTATGCATGTCTAAGTCATACAAATGCGCTTGCAAGGTCAGAACACATGTTACACATGTATCAAAGTTCATATCAAAACTATAAGTTTCATTTTAAAACTATAAGTTCTTCATCAATAATGTATACTATCATGCATATGTCATGTCATGATACTCATATATACATGTTATACATGTTATCATGTTGTCTTAAGTCATAGTAATTGACCACACTTAGCAAATTCTTAAAACAGAAGGCTCAACTGAACTCAGAGGACGGAGCAGCTGCGCTGCACCCTAGTTCAATTTGGGCGCAGCTGCGCCATGTCTGGTTCAGGAGCAGAAGCAGACTCTGTTTTACAGAGTCTTAGCTAACTTGATTTCTAACGATTTTAAACTTGTTCCAACTATCATAAAAGAGTTCATATATGTAAGTGAACTTCTTCAACACATAATAACATGTTAATTCATCATGCTTGGCATATGAATTCAAGAAATTCCAAGAATCAAACAAGACCCATTTCAAGAACATAATTAGAAATTATACCTTCTTGAGCTTGAATTGGACCTCCTACACTCTGAGTATACTCCTATAGTAGCTCAGCACTTAAAACTCTCAAACTCAGACAATCACCAACATCAAAACTGAAAATCAAGCTTCTATTTATAAAGGAAACTTGTACTAGGCAATGACATTATACAAGATTGGAGTCCATGGTGTAAAGGGAGGAAACAAAGGTTTTTAAGGAGTTGTTCAACAACTCAATACCAGCCACCTTGCTAGCCATGATCACCTATTCCATAGCCACTTGGAGAATACGTAAAGAGAGTTTAGGACACTGTTCATTGTACTTGGTGACACTCAATTTGGGACAAGAGCAAATAACTCAGTAACTTGTTATTCTAAGGCTTGGTTTGGTTCTTTTAATCCCCATAATGTAATATTAAGGTACAACTGTTACCATATTAGGAATTTAAAGATAAGTTTTATACTCACATCATATAATCCATGTACATTAAATACATGTAATAAAATATCACAGTTAGGTATAAATGCCCGGGTTGTCCCATAATTATCTCTACTACCCACATAACCACATTATACCATTATTTGATATTAATGTTTATCTACACATTTATTTCTGTTCTAATTTTTAGAATACACAGATAATATATTATTTTTGTATTAAAATGCAACACATTGCTTTATTGTACTACTTGACACCTTATATCATTAGTCCCAATTAAATGCCACACCTCACGTATTCTTAAGTCGTAGGTATTATATATTACTACTGCTCACATTTTCCATATTACCACTAATAATATTATTTTAATGATTATACCCATATTAATATTTTAATTGGGCTAAACATCATTCAGTTGGGTAATTTCAACCCATTATCACATTTTAATATCACGGCGATTAATTAATATTAATCATTTATCTTTCAAATATCAACCCTTTGATATATTACAAAACTAAGTAATATATTAAAATATCAAATATTAATTAACATATTTCTTTTCAACAATTATCATGCATTCCTCTAATAAATAGAATATAATATTCTATAATATCGCTTAATTAACCAATATTTAATCCGGGTTAATTAATTAACTCCTATTCAAATCCATTCATGGACAACTTAACCATCACTTAAGATTTTTATTATCTTTATGAGTCCTTAATACCCATTTCTTAAACTTTAAATTCAAAAAACTAATTTTACAGATCGGCGCAGCTGCGCTGGTCATAGGCTTGGTAATGGCGCTGCTGCGCCATACCAAATTTCCAGGCAGACAAGTTCTGCATTAGCAGAACTGAAACCTTACACTTCTAAACACTTTACACATCCTCCTTAAGCGTTAACTTTACTAACATCAATCATCTATTTGGTTTCACATCACCGATTACTATTTACCTTAATAACTTAAGGATCGCACTTCGAGTTTTAAAACTCTATTTTCCTTATTAGTTTAACCAACTATACATATCATTTACGGTTTCATACCACCAATAACACAAAAACTCGAATGTAACACCTACATACATTCCTTTCATCTTCGCTTCTTGCCGTGTATTGAATTACGTAATAATTCTCTAATCACTTCAAAGGTATATCGATTATCTACTCTCATCAACACCGTACATATATACCAGTCTAAACCTAGCACGCGTCGAGCCTTTAATAGTATTCAATATAGTACACTGAGTGGTTTCCCACAAACAACTAACAAATTAGTTTTCGTCTCGTCTACACTGTTTTCACAGTGAGTTAGATCGGTTACTAATTCGTATATACCTCCGCTCTCTGAAGGAATCGTTTAGCCCAGCTCCTATACGTCAACCGTTAAAGAGTACAGTTGCACTGCCTTAGACTTGATATGTACTCGTACAAATACTCAAGAAATTGGTGATTATCAAAGATATTTAATGTCACCACCTTACTATAATAAAATAATTTCACATATATTATTTATTATCAATAGATAAATTCTTATCCATCTTCTTACTAATTTATCTCTACAATTTATAATAAATATATAATAACGATGTATATTTATTAAACACAACATCACATATTACATAGTTCATATTACCCTATGTAACACAATACCACATACCTCGTAACACATATATATACTCATTCGAACACATCTCATGCTTTAAGAATTTTATTCACTAAATTCTTATTTTAATATTTTTTAAAAATTCGGGTTCTTACACCCTCTCCCCCTTATAAGGATTTCGTCCTCGGAATCATCGAAACCTCCTCTACTCGGTGCTATTTTGAATATTACATATTCTTTTAGATAATATTATCCATTCACTTTTCGGAAGTTTCATTATAACTTGCTCACTTGCATTCTACCACATTCTCCTTCCTAAAGAACACTCTACTTACTACTTTCATCACACCGAAGAATCTTCCACAATCTTTTAATAATCGGGAAGTAGTATGAATAACTTAGATTCCAATTTATGCTGAGGGGTCACAAGACCGTGAACTAGTGCTTCAACACAATTATCCACACTACCAACCAGAGTGTTCCTCAATCACAAACACTGAAAACACCCTCCACACGTACACTAGGTGGCCAGCCTATTGTATCACTACGTTGGGCCGCAACATAGTGTTTTGTAACGACTACTTGCGTTATGCTCGAAACCATTATCTCCGAAAATATGTCCCCTTATAGGGTTGTTCACCTCAGCTTTTCAACGACTGAATCCGCACCAGGGCAATCTGGTTTGGCACAATTACACAAGAACGCTTGAATTCTATAATCACTTTTCAACAGTTGTTTAGCTGAGTCAAATAGCTTAGACTCTTATCAACAGTTCGAACATCAATCGAAATAATTTAGTCAACTTTTCATAATTTGAAAGAAAACCAAAAATTGTTTTATGACGTCATGATACCATACCAGATTAGTAGTACGTTGAGGATTCCGCCATTAGGTGACTTTGTCATATTACATCACACCATAGTGGGCTGACGATCTTCCGATCATAACCGACACTAGGTTCGACTGCATTGATGACTCCATCGTTTACCATTTTTACACCATATCAAATGATGCACATGGTTAGAAATACATTTTGAAAGATTTTCAAATTATTTTTGTCTTAGCCGAAATAAGTAGCTTAGACATACGAATAACAGTGTTGTTTTTAAAACTCATTGGTTCAGTCACTTGACCCAATGTTTTTCTCAAGAAAACAGAGTGCAAACACTAGCACGAAGTCAATAAATTTTTGAAAATCTAGCAGAGCTAGAAGATTTAGAAAATCCACGCTTCTCCATCAACTTCAATCTTTACTATACCAAAATCTCTTAATTCATAACATATACATACCCGATACAGTTCATCAAATTTACCACACTTTAGAAATTCAGAAACTTGCCACAATTATATGAATTTAAGAACTTATCCTAGTCAGACCATAGGCGTCCATTCGCTGAGGGGTTCAAGAATATTTCATATAATTATGAGTCACGAACGTACCATAAGTATGAGTTTTAAGAACTCGCTACTTAACCTTATATTCTCTAACTATAACCTATCTATCTGTTATACACATGAGAAAAAAATCACCTTCTCAACAGGTATATAGCGAATAGCGCGACACAGACATTTCAATGATTATCAGTGCCAGAAACTAAGTGGTTTTTACACCAAGTACAATTCCCCGCCCATAACAAGGAATCATACAACTCAGCTGCTGACATGGGTCTTCAATTGAAATTCCACTTAACTCTATCTTACACTTTACTTGCTCTTTACTCGATACGAATTCTTCGTATCTCATCACATACAACTCCTCATGAGTTCACATTGTACCATTTCACAGTACAATCACTTATAGCATCAAGCTATACACACTTAGTCGTTACAGACTATTTATCACTTCACAGCTCAATCCGATCACATACGTCGTGATCATCACTTTACCTTAGGGTTCTTTCCCTATTATCGACAAAACTCCACTCGAGTTCATTCTCATTATCTTTGTCATCTAGACACCATCTTAAAATTTTTATTACCGGAGTTAGGAAACTCCTGAATTATCATTCTCTTAGATACTTCAAGATTCTTCTTTGAATCATCACTTATATATTTTAATTCTTATCTTTCTCTCTCTCAGGTTATAGCATAAGGTACACTTACCTAAGTTTATAACCTACAGTTTTGATACCAACCTGTGACGCCCCCAAATTCGGGTCCCTTCGAACCACGAATCCGGTCCCTCACGATACTACTGTCGTCAAACTATTTACATTTTTCATTCATAACGTAATGAATATAACCTTTCTTATTACAATTTAGAATATAAATTCATTCCATTACCATGACCCCAAACTATTATAAGTTTCACAACTTGGTCATTTATTATTCCTGTTTTTCATCACATTCGATGTTATATAAATATGCGAAATAATTTAAACTTTTTCAATCTCCTTTGAAAAATAATCTTTTATTGAACTTAACTTGAATCAATTACAAATCCTTGAATCAAATTATGTTATGATTCATTCTATTCGAATTACTATATAAATTTTTACATATCAATTCGAATTTCTCTATGTACTGCCTAGTACAACTTTACAATCTAACCTATATTACACATTGTAAATTACTATCAAATATATCTACTAGAACCTAAACATGGTTCAAGAGCATATATTTAATTAAACAAATCAATCTTCTTTGATGTAAGTGAACTTTATCAATCAAGTAGCACGTAACTTTACCGTGTGTCCTTAACCTGCAAAAGTGGTTATTTGCAAGGGTGAGCTCGACAGCCCAGCAATTCTAACAGTTTTCATGCAACACATAACATATAATAGCATATTCATTTCATGCATTCATAATCAATTAATATTTACTACGCATGTTACTTTACACATAACAGGCATAGAGATTTACTAACATAAGCATATCATCAAAGATTAACTTCCATATTTCATACATATCTCATATGCATTTCATATATTTACATCAACATTTGCATAGCATAATATAGCTCAACTAACAGTTTATCGAATTCATATAACAAATAGGAACTGAAAGACTTGTCTGATTCGTAGTTTATGAACTACGACTTAACTTCTTAACGCTTATCTGCACTTCGTGTATTCCTACACAATTATATAATCATAGATTCATATCCATCAGTAACATATTTCATGTATTCTCAATGTAATAACAATGTTACATTGTTCTCTAACTAGGTTCGTAAAACCTACACTTCACTTTCTCGTCATACTCTTAGAATATCTAGGTACGTATAGGTATACCTTAACCACTTGGACATGACATCAACGTTAATATATAGCTATCACATACTTAATTCGCTAAGTGTTTGACACATTAAAACTCGTATAGGTAAGTTCAACGTACACATAACGTCTAACTTAGTTGTAACTTTACAACATCGCCTATACTATATATTCATAGCATAATTCAGTTTGTAAGACATTACAAATCCAAACAACGTATCGTTGCTTAATAACTTGAAAGTATTCCTTTGGACTTAACTTTTGAAAATCATAATTAACATTCATCTCTAACACATAGCATGCTTCTTAACACCTTACATAGCATATTGGTCATATATTACAAGTTAAAGTAATCATATAAACATGCTTCAAACATCAGATCAAAAACAGAAGTCATTTAAGACTGCAGCACGGCGCAGCTACGCCCTGTCCAGGCTTAGGGACGGCGCAGCTGCACTGTCCCCTGGCCGCTACTGCCTTGCTATTTCTGTCCCACTCTTACATGCCGCTATACTTATAGTTTAACATACATGCATGCTGAAGCTTTAACATACCACCTTACCATTTTTGTGTTCAACTTTACAAGTTCTAAATTTACAACTTACATGGTCTTTATATCGGACTTTCATATATCTTAAGTAACTCAAGCCCATACTTCAAGGTAAACTACTAAAGTCATGTTATCACATAACAAGCTCAAACAATACTAAGTAGGCATGCTCGTGCTTATAATACACATGTAAACTTAGTCACATAGTCTATACTTTAGAAATTCATTTCCTTGAATATGCATGCGTAGGTGAAATCCAGGTTTCATCACATGATGCTTATGTCAACATGTCTATAGGCATAATGAATCTTAATATATATGCTCACATGATCATAATGTAACTCACACAGTGTTTGATGCTATCATCTTACACATTCTAAATTTTTCATAAGAATTGCACTAAGTCAACAAGGTAACTTTGTACATGTCAAGTGCCTCGTAACCACGATTCTCATGTATTAGAGCACCTATACAAGTCACTTAAATGTGTTCAAATGATTGGAATGTGGACATCCTATATATAGGTCCAAAAACTCTCGATTTGTCTTTTGAAAACAATGTAGCCTTTAATCATGTATGCTATTGTGTGCTCAACACTTTAAGCATGCCTTTCATGTCAATATAGGCCACATGACTACGTTCACAAAATCAGAATATATACATGCTATATAGGCGTCAAGGTTCAAATCCAAGACCATAAGTTTTATTTTAAAATCATACGTTCTCCTTTCATAGTATGGACTAACATGGCCATGAAAGTTCATGAACACATACTAGAAGTTAATACCGACTCTTATGCATGTCTAAGTCATACAAATGCGCTTGCAAGGTCAGAACACATGTTACACATGTATCCAAGTTCATATCAAAACTATAAGTTTCATTTTAAATGTAAGACCCCGAATTTATGAAATAAAAGTATTCAATTTTTCTTATAATTAAATTCAGTAAATGGTTAAATTGATAAAAATTTAAAGTTATGAGTGAAATATGAATTTTTTTCAAAATAAGCAAGTGGTTATAAAATAATCATTGTTGTCGGGGAATATTCGTTTGGTCGTGGAATATTCTTTCTGTCGGAGAATATTCGTACGATAACGCAGACATTTGTGGGCCCCATAACAGAATAACTGTCGGGTGAAGAAAACGACAAAATTAAGTTTTTACAAATAACGGCGTAGTTGTTACCGTTAATACTGTTGAAATACCCGGTGGTTAAAATACAGTAATACGCGTTATTGCATAGTAGCACACGGTATTGCACAGTATTTTTGAAATTATTGATTCTTACGTAAGAAGGCACTACTCAATAATTGTTACAGTAATTACTGTTCAATATTTTATTTTATTGATTCAATAATTGCTACGTTGAAATTTTGTATTATTGTTGTTCAATAATTGTTGCTGCACAGTATTTCCCATTATCAGATCAATAATTCATATTATTTGAATAATATTATTAGATAACATTATTGTCAATGTCTAGAAAGTTCTGTCTAAGGAGAGGTTTGGTCATCTAATTGCGCGCCAGTAAGGAGAAATTCTTATTGGAAAGCCCCCTCTTTCCTGAGAACGGCCTGGTTGTCATAAATGTGATTCTGTAATATTATTTGTGAATAATTAATTATTGATTCATATGATAAGAAAATATTTATTTTATGGGGATATAAATGAGGGATATATTTTTGTGGTTAAAAATGAAGGAGTTAATGTTGAGGTTTTTATCAGTATTTTTGTCGGAATGGAGGTATTAAAAATCAGGGTTTTTGAGATATTTTGCGGGGGTTATAATTTTTAATCCGACCGTTGGATCGTGGTAATTTTTGGATATGTTATACATATATAAGTTGAGTATATGTCCACAAATTTTGAACCGTTAAAAATGAACGTATGATTTGTTATGAATTTTAAGAGGTGGCTGATTCGGAAATCAGGTTATAAATCATTTTTGGTGGAAAATTCTAGAATTGGTGGGCCCCACTTGTGGTTGGTGAAGAAATGTGCTGAATTATATTTCAAATGTGGTGGGTGGGAATAGTAGCAGGTAAAGCCATCAGGTTGCAGGTCAAACCTACCAAAATTTTCCTATAAATAGAGGGCTAAGTTAGAATTGAAAATCACACCAAAAACATAAGCTTTCTCTCTTTTTCTCTCTATATTATGAAGCATATTTTGTGAGTTTTTAGATACTTGGTGAGTTGCTATTCATCAGTGCAAGTTTTCTTCAGCATCATATTCGATATCCAGTCAGAAGTACTGCTCTTTTGAGGTAAGGGATTATAAGGGATTGTAAGGGATATTAAGGGATTTTAAGGATTGTTATGATTTTCAGTTTCGTAATTTTTCTGATCTTCAAAAATTCTGGAAAAATTTGAAATGATATTTTGATGAGTTTTCTTGATTGTGTCCAAAAATGGTGATTTTTGGATGTATAGATTGAGAGTTATGAATTTTATGAGAAAAGACTATTTTAAAAGTAACAGCTTATAATTCCTTGTGGTTAACTCCAAAATTGATGAAATTTTTATTGGGAGTACATGTATATGATAGAAGTATACTCTGTAAATTTCAGAATTTTTGGACAAAAGTATAATTTTTGATAAATGTCTAAATATTCGGCTGTTTTGGCCATATGAAAAATAGTAAATGACTTTTAAAAATTCTGAGAAAAATATATGTTCACTATGGGACTATATTATGCTAAATCTCAGAAAAGAAATATTTTTGGAACTGATTTGGTATTTTTCATGAAAATGGTCTAGTTATGAGTAAATGAATTAAATATGTTATGTGAAGTAAGAAAATTGGAAAATAGGATTTTATGGCTTGAGAATCCTATATGAGGTATATGCAGATTTTTGATGAGGGTTTTGATTATTGGTGATAAAATCTTATGAGTTTGGTATTTTAGAATGATTAAATGCATTATTTAGTAAAGTGTAAACAATTTAAATAAATTGTTTATAAGCTTAAGAAATATTATTCTTTCAATATCATTATACCGAAATATTGGTATTGATTTTATTGTGGAATTTCTACCTTTTTGTGTCGGGTTTACTATTTATGAGTTACTATTCACGAGTTACTATTCATGAGTTACTATTCACGAGTTACTATTCACGATAAAAATTGGTTTCTTTTTCTAACCAAATTATAGTTGATTTACGAATATTACTCTTGAGATTAAAACTATATGTTGATCATATTATTTTTATTATCATATATAACATTTTTATAACCCTGATGATGATATTTCTCTTTGACTTGAGTGTAAAGATGGGTAGATTTTTGGTATGATCATGACTATGGGTTCTCTTTGGCCTGTAGTGCAAAGTTGAATTGTTGACTGGTATGATCATGACCATTGAATTTATAATTGAATATCTTTAGCTTAAGTGCAAAGGTGAATTGATCAACATGGTTATAATTATTGTTTATATAAATTCTGAAATGATTATATATTTCTTTGAGATATTAATATCTTTGGCCTGTAGTGCAAAGATGAAATATTGATGAATATCTTTGGCCTGTAGTGCAAAGATGAATTGTTGATGAATATCTTTGGCCCGTAGTGCAAAGATGACATGTTGTTGAATATCTTTGGCCAGTAGTGCAAAGATGAACAGATGTTGAGATAAACATGACCAACTGGTGATACAAATGAATATCTTTGGACGTAGTGCAAAGATGAAGTTATTAGTATGATTATGAACAGGAAATGTGATTTGGTGTAACCATGATCTTTGATGTTTCAGGTAAAGATAGGTGATGAAAATATTCTTCGTCCTGGGTGCGAAGAAAAATTTAGAGTCACAATTATGATTATGAGTTATTCATATGATTGTGGACCAGAATTGTTGATTGATGTTACAGGGATAAAACATTGTTGATGGATTTTTAACATGGAGAAGATAATAGACTTTATAGTCTATTTGACTCTTCTAATGGATTGCTCGTTCCGCTGCAACTATGGTTGAAATTTTTATCATTTACCATATGTTCTAAATCTCTGATTTATTATTGATGAAGGCTATTGATAATTTAATTATCTTTAGTCATGATATTCTTTACTGAGCTAGTTGTGCTCACCCTTTTGCTTCACAATTCCTTTCAGGTAATAAGAGTGTAGCTGGGTCGAGCGGGGGTAACAAGGGAATAGAACGGTGGTCATCATTTAGTAGTTATATTTGGTGAAGAAAATAGGGTGAGGCGAACCCAACGTTGGAAGGGTGTTTTGTCACTATCATACAAGATGTCTAATGACATACAACCTCGTGTCATCATAAGACAGGGTTGTGCTCATCCACTTGCTGAGTATATCTACGAACACTACCTATATAATCTTGGTGTTTGTTTGAAGTATAATTCTCAATTAGAGACAGTGGAGATAATGATAAGTCAAGAGAAGACTCACCATTGGGAAGAATATGATAGTAATCTTCTCGTTTTTCTTTGGGGTCTATTGGGTCAACCAAGGATAATTCTGTGGCCATATGATATCTATCATAACCTAGACGCGTGGCCTCCCATGTACGAAGGTTTCCTTGAGCACTTCCCAAAGATTCTAATTTCTAAAACAGTTTTTGACTGTACCTTTATGTAAGGTACCTTTGTGAGGTGCTGATACGTGATGGTGTCCAATGTCACATTTGGTATATAATTGTATCCAAACTCACGGCATATGTGTTGTTGTATTTTGCACGACAATTGTTGTAATAAAGTTGTAGTTGTTTTCTGTACCATGTATTTGACGACTCAGAATGGGTTGGATGGAATGGACCTATTTTGGGGTCGTTTCAGGTGGTATCAGAGCTTAGGGATATGATCTCTGACGGAGATCGGGGAATATAACTAGGAGGGGAGAGATGAGTAAATCCTTCGCTAGTGTGTCCTACCTAAGCTTATTTGTTGGTCAGTCATAATATCGGGATATTATGTGATATGTTAATTTGTTAAATTAACCCTTGTTTTGAAGCTGTTTTCTAGAATGATATTTGAAATACAGGAGATGAGCAATGGAGAAATTATGATGACAGGAAAGATGGAATTTGAAATGAAAGGAAGGTATTCTCAACTCTTTGAAATACCAGGTACGTAAATTTCGAGGACGAAATTTCATAAGGAGGGGAGATTGTAAGACCCCGAATTTTATGAAATAAAAGTATTCAATTTTTCTTATAATTAAATTCAGTAAATGGTTAAATTGATAAAAATTTAAAGTTATGGGTGAAATATGAATTTTTTTCAAAATAAGCAAGTGGTTATAAAATAATCATTGTTGTCGGGGAATATTCGTTTGGTCGTGGAATATTCTTTCTGTCGGGGAATATTCGTACGACGGCGCAGCTATTTGTGGGCCCCATAACAGAATAACTGTCGGGTGAAGAAAACGACAAATTTGAGTTTTTACAAATAACGGCGTAGTTGTTACCGTTAACACTGTTGAAATACCCGGTGGTTAAAATACAGTAATACGCGTTATTGCACAGTAGCACACGGTATTGCACAGTAGCACACGGTATTGCACAGTATTTTTGAAATTATTGATTCTTACGTAAGAAGGCACTACTCAATAATTGTTACAGTAATTACTGTTCAATATTTTATTTTATTGATTCAATAATTGCTACGTTGAAATTTTATATTATTGTTGTTCAATAATTGTTGCTGCACAGTATTTCCCATTATCAGATCAATAATTCATATTATTTGAATAATATTATTAGATAACATTATTGGCAATGTCTAGAAAGTTCTGTCTAAGGAGAGGTTTGGTCATCTAATTGCGCGCCAGTAAGGAGAAATTCTTATTGGAAAGCCCCCTCTTTCCTGGGAACGGCCTGGTTGTCATAAATGTGATTCTGTAATATTATTTGTGAATAATTAATTATTGATTCATATGATAAGAAAATATTTATTTTATGTGGATATAAATGAGGGATATATTTTTGTGGTTAAAAATGAAGGAGTTAATGTTGAGGTTTTTATCAGTATTTTTGTCGGAATGGAGGTATTAAAAATCAGGGTTTTTGAGATATTTTGCGGGGGTTATAATTTTTAATCCGACCGTTGGATCGTGGTAATTTTTGGATATGTTATACATATATAAGTTGAGTATATGTCCACAAATTTTGAACCGTTAAAAATGAACGTATGATTTGTTATGAATTTTAAGAGATGACTGGTTCAGAAATTGGTTATAAATCATTTTTGGTGGAAAATTCTAGAATTGGTGGGCCCCACTTGTGGTTGGTGAAGAAATGTGCTGAATTATATTTCAAATGTGGTGGGTGGGAATAGTAGCAGGTAAAGCCATCAGGTTGCAGGTCAAACCTACCAAAATTTTCCTATAAATAGAGGGCTAAGTTAGAATTGAAAATCACACCAGAAACATAAGCTTTCTCTCTTTCTCTCTCTATATTATGAAGCATATTTTGTGAGTTTTTAGATACTTGGTGAGTTGCTATTCATCAGTGCAAGTTTCCTTCAGCATCATATCCGATATCCAGTCAGAAGTACTGCTCTTTTGAGGTAAGGGATTGTAAGGGATTGTAAGGGATATTAAGGGATTTTAAGGGTTGTTATGATTTTCAGTTTCGTAATTTTTCTGATCTTCAAAAATTCTGGAAAAATTTGAAATGATATTTTGATGAGTTTTCTTGATTGTGTCCAAAAATGGTGATTTTTGGATGTATAGATTGAGAGTTATGAATTTTATGAGAAAAGACTATTTTAAAAGTAACAGCTTATAATTCCTTGTGGTTAACTCCAAAATTGATGAAATTTTTATTGGGAGTACATGTATATGATAGAAGTATACTCTGTAAATTTCAGAATTTTTGGACAAAAGTATAATTTTTGATAAATGTCTAAATATTCGGCTATTTTGGCCATATGAAAAATAGTAAATGACTTTTAAAAATTCTGAGAAAAATATATGTTCACTATGGGACTATATTATGCTAAATCTCAGAAAAGAAATATTTTTGGAACTGATTTGGTATTTTTCATGAAAATGGTCTAGTTATGAGTAAATGAATTAAATATGTTATGTGAAGTAAGAAAATTGGAAAATAGGATTTTATGGCTTGAGAATCCTATATGAGGTATATGCAGATTTTTGATGAGGGTTTTGGTTATTGATGATGAAATCTTATGAGTTTGGCATTTTAGATGATTAAATGCATTATTTAGTAAAGTGTAAACAATTTAAATAAATTGTTTATAAGCTTAAGAAATATTATTCTTTCAATATCATTATACCGAAATATTGGTATGGATTTTATTGTGGAATTTCTACCTTTTTGTGTCGGGTTAATATTTATGAGTTACTATTCACGAGTTACTATTCATGAGTTACTATTCACGAGTTACTATTCACGATAAAAATTGGTTTCTTTTTCTAACCAAATTATAGTTGATTTATGAATATTACTCTTGAGATTAAAACTATATGTTGATCATATTATTTTTATTATCATATATAACATTTTTATAACCCTGATGTTGAAATTTCTCTTTCACTTGAGTGTAAAGATGGGTAGATTATTGGTATGATCATGACTAGGGTTCTCTTTGGCCTGTAGTGCAAAGTTGAATTGTGACTGGTATGATCATGACCATTGAATTTATAATTGAATATCTTTAGCTTAAGTGCAAAGGTGAATTGATCAACATGGTTATAATTATTGTTTATATAAATTCTGAAATGATTATATATTTCTTTGAGATATTAATATATTTGGCCTGTAGTGCAAATATGAAATGTTGATGAATATCTTTGGCCTGTAGTGCAAAGATGAATTGTTGATGAATATCTTTGGCCCGTAGTGCAAAGATGACATGTTGTTGAATATCTTTGGCCAGTAGTGCAAAGATGAATAGATGTTGAGATAAACATGACCAACTGGTGATACAAATGAATATCTTTGGCCGTAGTGCAAAGATGAAGTTATTAGTATGATTATGAACAGGAAATGTGATTTGGTATAACCATGATCTTTGATGTTTCAGGTAAAGACAGGTGATGAAAATATTCTTCGTCCTGGGTGCGAAGAAAAATTTAGAGTCACAATTATGATTATGAGTTATTCATATGATTGTGGACCAGAATTGTTGATTGATGTTACAGGGATAAAACATTGTTGGTGGATTTTTAACATGGAGAAGATAATAGACTTTATAGTCTATTTGACTCTTCTAATGGATTGCTCGTTCCGCTGCAACTATGGTTGAAATTTTTATCATTTACCATATGTTCTAAATCTCTGATTTATTATTGATGAAGGCTATTGATAATTTAATTATCTTTAGTCATGATATTCTTTACTGAGCTAGTTGTGCTCACCCTTTTGCTTCACAATTCCTTTCAGGTAATAAGAGTGTAGCTGGGTCGAGCGGGGGTAACAAGGGAATAGAACGGTGGTCATCATTTAGTAGTTATATTTGGTGAAGAAAATAGGGTGAGGCGAACCCAACGTTGGAAGGGTGTTTTGTCACTATCATACAAGATGTCTAATGACATACAACCTCGTGTCATCATAAGACAGGGTTGTGCTCATCCACTTGCTGAGTATATCTACGAGCACTACCTATATAATCTTGGTGTTTGTTTGAAGTATAATTCTCAATTAGAGACAGTGGAGATAATGATAAGTCAAGAGAAGACTCACCATTGGGAAGAATATGATAGTAATCTTCTCGTTTTTCTTTGGGGTCTATTGGGTCAACCAAGGATAATTCTGTGGCCATATGATATCTATCATAACCTAGACGCGTGGCCTCCCATGTACGAAGGTTTCCTTGAGCACTTCCCAAAGATTCTAATTTCTAAAACAGTTTTTGACTATACCTTTATGTAAGGTGTTTTGTGAGGTGATGATACGTGATGGTGTCCAATGTCACATTTGGTATATATTTGTATCCAAACTCACAGCATATGTGTTGTTGTATTTTGCACGACAATTGTTGTAATAAAGTTGTAGTTGTTTTCTGTACCATGTATTTGACGACTCAGAATGGGTTGGATGGAATGGACCTATTTTGGGGTCGTTTCAGGTGGTATCAGAGCTTAGGGATATGATCTCTGGCGGAGATCGGGGAATATAACTAGGAGGGGAGAGATGAGTAAATCCTTCGCTAGTGTGTCCTACCTAAGCTTATTTGTTGGTCAGTCATAATATCGGGATATTATGTGATATGTTAATTTGTTAAATTAACCCTTGTTTTGAAGCTGTATTCTAGAATGATATTTGAAATACAGGAGATGAGCAATGGAGAAATTATGATGACAGGAAAGATGGAATCTGAAATGAAAGGAAGGTATTCTCAACTCTTTGAAATACCAGGTACGTAAATTTCGAGGACGAAATTTCATAAGGAGGGGAGATTGTAAGACCCCGAATTTTATGAAATAAAAGTATTCAATTTTTCTTATAATTAAATTCAGTAAATGGTTAAATTGATAAAAATTTAAAGTTATGGGTGAAATATGAATTTTTTTCAAAATAAGCAAGTGGTTATAAAATAATCATTGTTGTCGGGGAATATTCGTTTGGTCGTGGAATATTCTTTCTGTCGGGAATATTCGTACGACGGCGCAGCTATTTGTGGGCCCCATAACGAATAACTGTCGGGTGAAGAAAACGACAAAATTGAGTTTTTACAAATAACGGCGTAGTTGTTACCGTTAACACTGTTGGAATACCCGGTGGTTAAAATACAGTAATACGCGTTATTGCACAGTAGCACACGGTATTGCACAGTATTTTTGAAATTATTGATTCTTACGTAAGAAGACACTACTCAATAATTGTTACAGTAATTACTGTTCAATATTTTATTTTATTGATTCAATAATTGCTACGTTGAAATTTTATATTATTGTTGTTCAATAATTGTTGCTGCACAGTATTTCCCATTATCAGATCAATAATTCATATTATTTGAATAATATTATTAGATAACATTATTGGCAATGTCTAGAAAGTTCTGTCTAAGGAGAGGTTTGGTCATCTAATTGCGCGCCAGTAAGGAGAAATTCTTATTGGAAAGCCCCCTCTTTCCTGGGAACGGCCTGGTTGTCATAAATGTGATTCTGTAATATTATTTGTGAATAATTAATTATTGATTCATATGATAAGAAAATATTTATTTTATGTGGATATAAATGAGGGATATATTTTTGTGGTTAAAAATGAAGGAGTTAATGTTGAGGTTTTTATCAGTATTTTTGTCGGAATGGAGGTATTAAAAATCAGGGTTTTTGAGATATTTTGCGGGGGTTATAATTTTTAATCCGACCGTTGGATCGTGGTAATTTTTGGATATGTTATACATATATAAGTTGAGTATATGTCCACAAATTTTGAACCGTTAAAAATGAACGTATGATTTGTTATGAATTTTAAGAGATGACTGGTTCAGAAATTCAGTTATAAATCATTTTGGTGGAAAATTCTAGAATTGGTGGGCCCCACTTGTGGTTGGTGAAGAAATGTGCTGAATTATATTTCAAATGTGGTGGGTGGGAATAGTAGCAGGTAAAGCCATCAGGTTGCAGGTCAAACCTACCAAAATTTTCCTATAAATAGAGGGCTAAGTTAGAATTGAAAATCACACCAGAAACATAAGCTTTCTCTCTTTCTCTCTCTATATTATGAAGCATATTTTGTGAGTTTTTAGATACTTGGTGAGTTGCTATTCATCAGTGCAAGTTTCCTTCAGCATCATATTCGATATCCAGTCAGAAGTACTGCTCTTTTGAGGTAAGGGATTGTAAGGGATTGTAAGGGATATTAAGGGATTTTAAGGGTTGTTATGATTTTCAGTTTCGTAATTTTTCTGATCTTCAAAAATTCTGGAAAAATTTGAAATGATATTTTGATGAGTTTTCTTGATTGTGTCCAAAAATGGTGATTTTTGGATGTATAGATTGAGAGTTATGAATTTTATGAGAAAAGACTATTTTAAAAGTAACAGCTTATAATTCCTTGTGGTTAACTCCAAAATTGATGAAATTTTTATTGGGAGTACATGTATATGATAGAAGTATACTCTGTAAATTTCAGAATTTTTGGACAAAAGTATAATTTTTGATAAATGTCTAAATATTCGGCTATTTTGGCCATATGAAAAATAGTAAATGACTTTTAAAAATTCTGAGAAAAATATATGTTCACTATGGGACTATATTATGCTAAATCTCAGAAAAGAAATATTTTTGGAACTGATTTGGTATTTTTCATGAAAATGGTCTAGTTATGAGTAAATGAATTAAATATGTTATGTGAAGTAAGAAAATTGGAAAATAGGATTTTATGGCTTGAGAATCCTATATGAGGTATATGCAGATTTTTGATGAGGGTTTTGGTTATTGGTGATGAAATCTTATGAGTTTGGCATTTTAGAATGATTAAATGCATTATTTAGTAAAGTGTAAACAATTTAAATAAATTGTTTATAAGCTTAAGAAATATTATTCTTTCAATATCATTATACCGAAATATTGGTATGGATTTTATTGTGGAATTTCTACCTTTTTGTGTCGGGTTTACTATTTATGAGTTACTATTCACGAGTTACTATTCATGAGTTACTATTCACGAGTTACTATTCACGATAAAAATTGGTTTCTTTTTCTAACCAAATTATAGTTGATTTACGAATATTACTCTTGAGATTAAAACTATATGTTGATCATATTATTTTTATTATCATATATAACATTTTTATAACCCTGATGTTGAAATTTCTCTTTCACTTGAGTGTAAAGATGGGTAGATTATTGGTATGATCATGACTAGGGTTCTCTTTGGCCTGTAGTGCAAAGTTGAATTGTTGACTGGTATGATCATGACCATTGAATTTATAATTGAATATCTTTAGCTTAAGTGCAAAGGTGAATTGATCAACATGGTTATAATTATTGTTTATATAAATTCTGAAATGATTATATATTTCTTTGAGATATTAATATATTTGGCCTGTAGTGCAAATATGAAATATTGATGAATATCTTTGGCCTGTAGTGCAAAGATGAATTGTTGATGAATATCTTTGGCCCGTAGTGCAAAGATGACATGTTGTTGAATATCTTTGGCCAGTAGTGCAAAGATGAACAGATGTTGAGATAAACATGACCAACTGGTGATACAAATAAATATCTTTGGCCGTAGTGCAAATATGAAGTTATTAGTATGATTATGAACAGGAAATGTGATTTGGTATAACCATGATCTTTGATGTTTCAGGTAAAGATAGGTGATGAAAATATTCTTCGTCCTGGGTGCGAAGAAAAATTTAGAGTCACAATTATGATTATGAGTTATTCATATGATTGTGGACCAGAATTGTTGATTGATGTTACAGGGATAAAACATTGTTGATGGATTTTTAACATGGAGAAGATAATAGACTTTATAGTCTATTTGACTCTTCTAATGGATTGCTCGTTCCGCTGCAACTATGGTTGAAATTTTTATCATTTACCATATGTTCTAAATCTCTGATTTATTATTGATGAAGGCTATTGATAATTTAATTATCTTTAGTCATGATATTCTTTACTGAGCTAGTTGTGCTCACCTTGTTGCTTCACAATTCCTTTCAGGTAATAAGAGTGTAGCTAGGTCGAGCGGGGGTAACAAGGGAATAGAACGGTGGTCATCATTTAGTAGTTATATTTGGTGAAGAAAATAGGGTGAGGCGAACCCAACGTTGGAAGGGTGTTTTGTCACTATCATACAAGATGTCTAATGACATACAACCTCGTGTCATCATAAGACAGGGTTGTGCTCATCCACTTGCTGAGTATATCTACGAACACTACCTATATAATCTTGGTGTTTGTTTGAAGTATAATTCTCAATTAGAGACAGTGGAGATAATGATAAGTCAAGAGAAGACTCACCATTGGGAAGAATATGATAGTAATCTTCTCGTTTTTCTTTGGGGTCTATTGGGTCAACCAAGGATAATTCTGTGGCCATATGATATCTATCATAACCTAGACGCGTGGCCTCCCATGTACGAAGGTTTCCTTGAGCACTTCCCAAAGATTCTAATTTCTAAAACAGTTTTTGACTATACCTTTATGTAAGGTACCTTTGTGAGGTGCTGATACGTGATGGTGTCCAATGTCACATTTGGTATATAATTGTATCCAAACTCACGGCATATGTGTTGTTGTATTTTGCACGACAATTGTTGTAATAAAGTTGTAGTTGTTTTCTGTACCATGTATTTGACGACTCAGAATGGGTTGGATGGAATGGACCTATTTTGGGGTCGTTTCAGGTGGTATCAGAGCTTAGGGATATGATCTCTGACGGAGATCGGGGAATATAACTAGGAGGGGAGAGATGAGTAAATCCTTCGCTAGTGTGTCCTACCTAAGCTTATTTGTTAGACATTCATAATATCGGGATATTATGTGATATGTTAATTTGTTAAATTAACCCTTGTTTTGAAGCTGTATTCTAGAATGATATTTGAAATACAGGAGATGAGCAATGGAGAAATTATGATGACAGGAAAGATGGAATTTGAAATGAAAGGAAGGTATTCTCAACTCTTTGAAATACCAGGTACGTAAATTTCGAGGACGAAATTTCATAAGGAGGGGAGATTGTAAGACCCCGAATTTATGAAATAAAAGTATTCAATTTTTCTTATAATTAAATTCAGTAAATGGTTAAATTGATAAAAATTTAAAGTTATGGGTGAAATATGAATTTTTTTCAAAATAAGCAAGTGGTTATAAAATAATCATTGTTGTCGGGGAATATTCGTTTGGTCGTGGAATATTCTTTCTGTCGGAGAATATTCGTACGATAACGCAGCATTTGTGGGCCCCATAACAGAATAACTGTCGGGTGAAGAAAACGACAAAATTAAGTTTTTACAAATAACGGCGTAGTTGTTACCGTTAATACTGTTGAAATACCCGGTGGTTAAAATACAGTAATACGCGTTATTGCACAGTAGCACACGGTATTGCACAGTATTTTTGAAATTATTGATTCTTACGTAAGAAGGCACTACTCAATAATTGTTACAGTAATTACTGTTCAATATTTTATTTTATTGATTCAATAATTGCTACGTTGAAATTTTGTATTATTGTTGTTCAATAATTGTTGCTGCACAGTATTTCCCATTATCAGATCAATAATTCATATTATTTGAATAATATTATTAGATAACATTATTGTCAATGTCTAGAAAGTTCTGTCTAAGGAGAGGTTTGGTCATCTAATTGCGCGCCAGTAAGGAGAAATTCTTATTGGAAAGCCCCCTCTTTCCTGGGAACGGCCTGGTTGTCATAAATGTGATTCTGTAATATTATTTGTGAATAATTAATTATTGATTCATATGATAAGAAAATATTTATTTTATGGGGATATAAATGAGGGATATATTTTTGTGGTTAAAAATGAAGGAGTTAATGTTGAGGTTTTTATCAGTATTTTTGTCGGAATGGAGGTATTAAAAATCAGGGTTTTTGAGATATTTTGCGGGGGTTATAATTTTTAATCCGACCGTTGGATCGTGGTAATTTTTGGATATGTTATACATATATAAGTTGAGTATATGTCCATAAATTTTGAACCGTTAAAAATGAACGTATGATTTGTTATGAATTTTAAGAGGTGGCTGATTCGGAAATCAGGTTATAAATCATTTTTGGTGGAAAATTCTAGAATTGGTGGGCCCCACTTGTGGTTGGTGAAGAAATGTGCTGAATTATATTTCAAATGTGGTGGGTGGGAATAGTAGCAGGTAAAGCCATCAGGTTGCAGGTCAAACCTACCAAAATTTTCCTATAAATAGAGGGCTAAGTTAGAATTGAAAATCACACCAAAAACATAAGCTTTCTCTCTTTTTTTCTCTATATTATGAAGCATATTTTGTGAGTTTTTAGATACTTGGTAAGTTGCTATTCATCAGTGCAAGTTTTCTTCAGCATCATATTCGATATCCAGTCAGAAGTGCTGCTCTTTTGAGGTAAGGGATTGTAAGGGATTGTAAGGGATATTAAGGGATTTTAAGGATTGTTATGATTTTCAGTTTCGTAATTTTTCTGATCTTCAAAAATTCTGGAAAAATTTGAAATAATATTTTGATGAGTTTTCTTGATTGTGTCCAAAAATGGTGATTTTTGGATGTATAGATTGAGAGTTATGAATTTTATGAGAAAAGACTATTTTAGAAGTAACAGCTTATAATTCCTTGTGGTTAACTCCAAAATTGATGAAAATTTTATTGGGAGTACATGTATATGATAGAAGTATACTCTGTAAATTTCAGAATTTTTGGACAAAAGTATAATTTTTGATAAATGTCTAAATATTCGGCTGTTTTGGCCATATGAAAAATAGTAAATGACTTTTAAAAATTCTGAGAAAAATATATGTTCACTATGGGACTATATTATGCTAAATCTCAGAAAAGAAATATTTTTGGAACTGATTTGGTATTTTTCATGAAAATGGTCTAGTTGTGAGTAAATGAATTAAATATGTTATGTGAAGTAAGAAAATTGGAAAATAGGATTTTATGGATTGAGAATTCTATATGAGGTATATGCAGATTTTTGATGAGGGTTTTGATTATTGGTGATAAAATCTTATGAGTTTGGTATTTTAGAATGATTAAATGCATTATTTAGTAAAGTGTAAACAATTTAAATAAATTGTTTATAAGCTTAAGAAATATTATTCTTTCAATATCATTATACCGAAATACTGGTATGGATTTTATTGTGGAATTTCTACCTTTTTGTGTCGGGTTTACTATTTATGAGTTACTATTCACGAGTTACTATTCATGAGTTACTATTCACGAGTTACTATTCACGATAAAAATTGGTTTCTTTTTCTAACCAAATTATAGTTGATTTACGAATATTACTCTTGAGATTAAAACTAGATGTTGATCATATTATTTTTATTATTATATATAACATTTTTATAACCCTAATGATGATATTTCTCTTTGACTTGAGTGTAAAGATGGGTAGATTTTTGGTATGATCATGACTATGGGTTATCTTTGGCCAGTAGTGCAAAGTTAAATCGTTGATTGGTATGATCATGACCATTAAATTTATAAGTGAATATCTTTAGCTTAAGTGCAAAGGTGAATTGATCAACATGGTTATAATTATTGTTTATATAAATTCTGAAATGATTATATATTTCTTTGAGATATTAATATCTTTGGCCTGTAGTGCAAAGATGAAATATTGATGAATATCTTTGGCCTGTAGTGCAAAGATGAATTGTTGATGAATATCTTTGGCCCGTAGTGCAAAGATGACATGTTGTTGAATATCTTTGGCCAGTAGTGCAAAGATGAACAGATGTTGAGATAAACATGACCAACTGGTGATACAAATGAATATCTTTGGACGTAGTGTAAAGATGAAGTTATTAGTATGATTATGAACAGGAAATGTGATTTGGTATAATCATGATCTTTGATGTTTCAGGTAAAGATAGGTGATGAAAATATTCTTCGTCCTGGGTGCGAAGAAAAATTTAGAGTCACAATTATGATTATGAGTTATTCATATGATTGTGGACCAGAATTGTTGATTGATGTTACAGGGATAAAACATTGTTGATGGATTTTTAACATGGAGAAGATAATAGACTTTATAGTCTATTTGACTCTTCTAATGGATTGCTCGTTCCGCTGCAACTATGGTTGAAATTTTTATCATTTACCATATGTTCTAAATCTCTGATTTATTATTGATGAAGGCTATTGATAATTTAATTATCTTTAGTCATGATATTCTTTACTGAGCTAGTTGTGCTCACCCTTTTGCTTCACAATTCCTTTCAGGTAATAAGAGTGTAGCTGGGTCGAGCGGGGGTAACAAGGGAATAGAACGGTGGTCATCATTTAGTAGTTATATTTGGTGAAGAAAATAGGGTGAGGCGAACCCAACGATAGAAGGGTGTTTTGTCACTATCATACAAGATATCTAATGACATATAACCTCGTGTCATCATAAGACAGGGTTGTGCTCATCCACTTGCTGAGTATATCTACGAACACTACCTATATAATCTTGGTGTTTGTTTGAAGTATAATTCTCAATTAGAGACAGTGGAGATAATGATAAGTCAAGAGAAGACTCACCATTGGGAAGAATATGATAGTAATCTTCTCGTTTTTCTTTGGGGTTTATTGGGTCAACCAAGGATAATTCTGTGGCCATATGATATCTATCATAACCTAGACGCGTGGCCTCCCATGTACGAAGGTTTCCTTGAGCACTTCCCAAAGATTCTAGTTTCTAAAACAGTTTTTGACTGTACCTTTATGTAAGGTACCTTTGTGAGGTGCTGATACGTGATGGTGTCCAATGTCACATTTGGTATATAATTGTATCCAAACTCACGGCATATGTGTTGTTGTATTTTGCACGACAATTGTTGTAATAAAGTTGTAGTTGTTTTCTGTACCATGTATTTGACGACTCAGAATGGGTTGGATGGAATGGACCTATTTTGGGGTCGTTTCATTAAAACTATAAGTTCTTCATCAATAATGTATACAATCATGCATATGTCATGTCATGATACTTATATATACATGTTATACATGTTATCATGTTGTCTTAAGTCATAGTAATTGACCACACTTAGCAGATTCTTAAAACAGAAGGTTCAACTGAATTCAGAGGATGGCGCAGCTGCGCTGCATCCTAGTTCAATTTGGGCGCAGCTTCGCCATGTCTGGTTCAGGAGCAGAAGCAGACTCTGTTTTATAGAGTCTTAGCTAACTTGATTTCTAACGATTTTAAACTTGTTCCAACTATCATAAAAGAGTTCATATATGTAAGTGAACTTCTTCAACACATAATAACATGTTAATTCATCATGCTTGACATATGAATTCAAGAAATTCCAAGAATCAAACAAGACCTATTTCAAGAACATAATTAGAAATTATACCTTCTTGAGCTTGAATTGGACCTCCTACACTCTGAGTATACTCCTATAGTAGCTCAGCACTTAAAACTCTCAAACTCAGACAATCACCAACATCAAAATTGAAAATCAAGCTTCTATTTATAAAGGAAATTTGGACTAGGCAATGGCATTATACAAGATTGGAGTCCATGGTGTAAAGGGAGGAAACAATGGTTTTTAAGGAGTTGTTCAACAACTCAATACTAGACACCTTGCTAGCCATGATCATCTATTCCATAGCCACTTGGAGAATACATAAAGAGAGTTTAGGACACTGTTCATTGTACTTGGTGACACTCAATTTGGGACAAGAGCAAATAACTAAGCAACTTGTTATTCTAAGGCTTGATTTGGTTCTTTTAATCCCCATAATGTAAAATTAAGGTACAATTGTTACCATATTAGGAATTTAAAGATAAGTTTTATACTCACATCATATAATCCATGTACATTAAATACATGTAATAAAATATCACAGTTAGGTATAAATGTCCGGGTTGTCCCATAATTATCTCTATTACCCACATAAGCACATTATAACATTATTTGATATTAATATTTATCTACACATTTATTTTCGTCCCAGTTTCTAGAATACACAAATAATCTATTATTTTTGTATTAAAATGCAACACATTGCTTTATTGTATTACTTGGCACCTTATATCATTAGTCTCAATTAAATGTCACACCTCACGTATTCTTAAGCCGTAGGTATTATATATTACTACTGCTCACATTTTCCATATTACCCCAGTAATATTATTTTAATGATTATACCCACATTAATATTTTAATTGGGCTAAACATCATTCAGTTGGGTAATTTCAAACCATTATCACATTTTAATATCACAACGATTAATTAATATTAATCATTTATCTTTCAAATATCAACCCTTTGATATATTACAAAACTAAGTAATATATTAAAATATCAAATATTAATTAACATATTTCTTTTCAACAATTATCATGCATTCCTCTAATAAATAGAATATAATATTCTATAATATCACTTAATTAACCAATATTTAATCCGGGTTAATTAATTATCTCATATTCAAATCCATTCATGGACAACTTAATCATCACTTAAGATTTTTATTATCTTTATGAGTCCTTAATACCCATTTCTTAAACTTTAAATTCAAAAAACTAATTTTACAGATCGGCGCAGCTGCGCTGGTCATAGGCTTGGTAATGGCGCAGCTGCGCTATACCAAATTTCCAGGCATACAAGTTCTGCATTACCAGAACTGAAACCTTACACTTCTAAACACTTTACACATCCTCCTTAAGCGTTAACTTTACTAACATCAATCCTTTATTTGGTTTCACATCACCGGTTACTATTTACCTTAATTACTTAAGGATCGCACTTCAAGTTTTAAAACTCTATTTCCCTTATTAGTTTAACCAACTATACATATCCTTTACGATTTCATACCACCAATAACATAAAACTCGAATGTAACACCTACATACATTCCTTTCATCTTCGCTTCTTGCCGTGTATTAAATTACGTAATAATTCTCTAATCACTTCAAAGGTATATCGATTATCTACTCTCATCAACAACGTACACATATACCAGTCTAAACCTAGCACGCGTCGAGCCTTTAATAGTATTCAATATAGTACACTGAGTGGTTTTCCATAAATAACCAACAAATTAGTTTCCGTCTCGTCTACACTGTTTTCACAGTGAGTTAGATCGGTTACTAATTCGTATATACCTCCGCTCTCTGAAGGAATCGTTTAGCCCAGCTCCTATACGTCAACCATTAAAGAGTACGGTTGCACTGCCTTAGACTTGATATGTACTCGTACAAATACTCAAGAAATTGGTGATTATCAAAGATATTTAATGTCACCACCTTACTATAATAAAATAATTTCATATAAATTATTTAATATCAATAGATAAATTCTTATCCATCTTCTTACTAATTTATCTCTACAATTTATAATAAATATATAATAACGATATATATTTATTAAACACAACATCACATATTACATAGTTCATATTACCCTATGTAACACAATACCACATACCTCGTAACACATATATATACTCATTCGAACCCATCTCATGCTTTAAGAATTTTATTTACTAAATTTTTATTTTAATATTTTCTGAAAATTCGGGTTCTTACATATATGGACTAATGAGTTACATTATATTGTCTTAACAGGGTGGCCATCGGTCTGACGATGCTGAGCGGTTGGACGACGATGGCGGTCCGTGACATATATAGTTTTGTATATGATTTGTACATATTTACTTAGTTTTTAGCTTAATATGATGTAAATTTTAATAGTTTAGCTGATTTTTGACGTATTGTAGCTTTTATTTATCATTACTTTAGTTTGACATATTCACGTTAGTTTAAATGAATATTTGATATACTTTCGTTGATTAGAACTTTAGTTTAATGTCATATTCAAGTTGACCTTGGTAATTAATATTCATGTTGGCCATTATTGTTAGCCTTGGATTATATTTCTGTGTTATGTGTTGTTGGGAAAAAAAAAGGTTTACAGGTACAAAAAATGTGGATATTATTACCCTGGATATTGTCAAAACAGAAAAAATATTTAAAAAAGAAGAAGATAAAGTCGACGAAATAACACTATCCTCAACGGAATTCCGTCGAGATTAAGCCCCTTCTAAATTTTTATAGGATATCACGTGGCATGTTTATTATCGATCGAATATTCTCGACAGATGGAATTCAGTCGACCATAGATTAAGCTCGACCGAATTTTCCGTCGAGGTTAGTTCGGTCGAGGATAGATATCTCCGACTGAAATATCAACGGACTTAATTTCGACGTGCTTATATCCGACTACATTTTCGACCGAATATTCCGTCAGAATGAACATAATCTCAATGGATTATGCTTAATTCCGACGAAATATTCCGTCGAAAATAACCCTTTTTGTTGTAGTGGTCATATATTATGGGACGGAGGGAGTATAAGTAGTGTTTGGGACGGATCCAGCCTCTTAGGTCAGTGGAGTTAAATTTGAAATAAACAAATTTTCGTAAAAAAATAAAAATATAGTAAAATAAATTACAAAATTTAATAATGTTCAAAAATTATTTATAGTAACATTTTTCGAGACCTCATTACTTAAAATTGTTGTATAATAATCTCATTTTTAGTAGTTACAAAAATCCATAACCATTACAAAAAAAGCGCAAGTAATTACAAAAAATCTCAAAGTAATTGCTAAATTTGTGAAATTATAAATAAAAAAAAATACAACATATTAAATTTTTTCTAAAGTCGAACTAGTGGGAAGAATTAGGTCAAGTCGTTAGACAAAAAATGGAGAGACAAAGAGTACTGTAATAACCAAGGTAGTATAGAATACGAACGTTGAAGAATTTAATACTACCTCAATTCTAAAAGTAGATATAAATTTTGACTTTTTAAAATCAATTCGCGAAATCCTAAAATTTTGATATTAGTTAATTCAAGTATTGAAAACAACAAAAAATTATTTTTGACCTCCCTGTCCCTAAGCTTGATCCGCCCCTAATTAATGATATATTAGAAATTTCATATCACTTTATATAATTTAAAACTAGAACTATATCTCTAATTTCATAATAGAAAAAAAATGAAAAGGTGTCTCTAACTTGGAAAGGGTAAATATTGAAATGAAAAAGAATTCGGTCCAAGCGCGGAGTTATGCATAAGACTCCTGTTTTTTTGGTGTGGGGGAAGTATATGAGTAGCGCATGCTATTAAAGTTTTTCATTCCTTTTTTTTGGGGAAAAAAATTATCAGAGAAACCACACCGAGGACGGGAAGGAACTGGTGTTTGATCAGGGGGCTCCATACTTCACTGCCACTAACACTGCTGTGCTGGGAGTTATCGGGAATTGGGAAGCTAGACGTCTTGTTGCTGATTGGAAAGAGAATTTCGGGTCTTTTGATTCGATCTCTAAAACATTTGTCCACATTGAAAAGGTGTTCATTTGCTCAAACTTTGTGATGCACTTCAAGTTTTTATTTGCCTTCTTATAACTTTTATGAATAATTGTTGGCATATATTTACTATCACACTCGTAGAATTCACACAAAATATGATTTAAATATGTATGATTTCTAAATGCCATCCCCAACTTAAGACACCATGATTTCTATAAACAGCTTCTTTATTTGCAATCTTAAATTTTATAAATGAATCATCCATATGTTCTCCCTACCGTGTAAAGAAATTTCCGTTACTCTCGTTAAATGTTCATAGTAGGCTCACAATCTTTTGATCTAAATAGATGTTGAACAAGAAATTTCAAGTCAAAAATTTTATTTAAAGACCTCACACGTGAAAACAATTTCGTAGATCTGTTTCTGTCAAACAATAGTTCTTTAAATATCAGTCAATATAGGATGGATCAAGCAAGAAATATGTGGGCGTCCCAAGAATGAATTCTATTTGTAGAGCATTAAGCCAAGAGCCTGGTATGCTCTGAATTACTGATATCTTTATTTTCTCATTTGGAGTGCTATAGTTAGACTTTGGATCCTAACGTAGTGGATTGTTTTCTTTGTCTGTTTGCATTTTCTTCAGGTGTGGAAAGTAAGTTCGGGGTGGGTATTGGGAAGTTGGAGTGGTTGGAGGATGAGGATACTTGGTCATTAACTGGACTAGATGGACAAAATCTTGGTCATTTCAAGGGAGTGGTGGCGTCTGATAAAAATGTTGTTTCTCGGAGGTTTGCAAATGTAACAGGACGACCACCTCCTCTTGGTATGATGACTTTTTTATATTCTGCTGTTTGTGCATAAGTTAAGGGTATGGACTTTCATGCATATAGGGTAATAGTTTTTACTTTATATGACCATGTATAAGTGGCTCATCATTGATCTTAAATAAGCAAAACTTTGTTTTGATATGTTGAAGATTTGAAAGAGGTTGAAGTAAGGATAATGTGAATTCGATAAATTCATTCTTAGTCATTATATGATTACAACATCTATCATTGGATTAGGTAATGTTGATGGCAATAAGATAATAAACCCAACTTGTTTTTGATTTCATGGAAAAACTAGAAGCATCCATAAAGCAAAACCTGATATGAAGAACTCATGATGCATCAGTCAGCGTACAAAAGAATGTGACCTATGCGATGGTTATTAACATTACACGGATATGAACGTACGATGTCATAATTATTATCCACTCACTGATAAGTTATCAAATGCGTGCATCTGCACCTGTTGATACTTTAAGTATTCAACCTTAGTGGGCGAAATCCATGTCTGTGATGCAGTCCATGACATACTTTAAACTTGGTAGAGGATGACATTATGGGCAAGAGAAATTGCACCTCTTTTTTTTTTTTTTCCCTGCTAAATAAGAGCAATTGCACCTCGTATAATATTGGCAGTATTTTGGTTCTAATAAACTAATAATTTAATATTATTGAATTTGGTGGCAGAACCCTATTGAAGTTAAAGACTTAATCTGTTAGATCACAGCATGTATCAATCATTTTGGCATTAAAAATTTAGGTCAGGGTGAAGTAGCAACTTGCCATCACAGTTTCGACCTTGAAATCTTTACAAATATGTAAATTTGGTCTTCAGATATCAGTTTGAAGCCAGTATCCTATCTGTGGACATACTTACTTGAAATTTGAATTTCATGGGACACTGAATTTAAATTGGCCTCAAGTCTCAACCCCCTTGGCGTTCAATAACTTTCAGTGGTTTGCTACTTTATCGTAATGTTTGGTGATGTCAGACAAATTATGTATCCACTTGTTAGAACACCAAATGTTTGTGTGGAAACCATGTAAGCTGTTGCTAGCGTTCATACAGATTTGTATGTGGTTCCTGAGTTGGCCTTGAAGATCAAAGAAGTTCCTGTTAGTCCATGTTTTGCTCTTATGGCAGCATTTGAAAAGCCTTTGTCTTTGGTAAGATTTGCATTTTTGAATATTGCTTTATGATTTTTCAGGATTTTGGCTTTCCTGCTATCTTTCTCCACACCCTCACCCGCACTCCCCACGTCCAATCTCAACCTTCATCAATTGGGACTGCTACACACACTATGTTTGGTTGAAGTTGGGATTATGTACTACCCTTTTTTGCATAATTTTTCTGCCCGCAAAGCCTATATACTTATATTTCCGGGGATTATGAGGAATGTCTATGCCTACTAGACTTAATAAAAAAATCATACTGTTTTTGTTGCACATTATTTCTTACATCAAAATTTGATGATCCAGATACCAGTTAAAGGATTTTCATTCAACAATTCTAAAGTTCTGAGCATGGCATTCTATGATAGCAGCAAGCCAGGACGTTCTAGACAAAGGTATGTGTTTGTGCAGCTTCGGCTAGTTAGCAGGGAGAAAATGCTTAATTTTAAATGTAATTCATCAACTGTTTTCATTATTTTATCACCAAGGTAAGGCCCAGTGATCTCTCCTTCAAATGGTGTCAGTTGAACCTAGTCCCTTTACCAAGAGGAAAACTATTACTTGATGCAACACCCCCTCGTCCCCCCATCCCCGCACCCCACCCCATCCCACACTGTTGGGAAAAAATCACCTCCCAAATACTGTTGTCTTTAATAAATTAGACGAATAAAATACCAGCACATGTCAAAGAGATTAAATTTGCAGTTCCACCAAAATAATAACTACTGCAGGAAATAATAAATAAAAATATCCAACCATGAGACATCAAGAATTTTACGTGGAAAACCCTCTAAAATGTTGTTAGTCAAAAGTTCCTCACCCCTCCCCTTGAATTTTCCACGCTCCCCGCCCCTTGAAAATTCTACCGTCTGGCCCTTTGAAAAATCTGCCAACCTCAATTAATACTACTCCCTTCGATTTCTGCTATAAAAAGGGCAGCAAATGGAAGAAGAAATACACCAACAAAAACATATACTCTCATCCGAGAGTTTAAGAGAAAGGAGGGAGAGAAAAGCTTTTGTGAAGCTTTAGAAAAATAGAGAGAGAGAGAGAAAGATAGTTCAAATAAAAGGGTGTTTTATTTGGGTTCCATCACATAGTTATTGTGGTGAAGTAATTTGGTTTTATACTCAAATTAAGATATCTTTGTGTTCTCTCATATTATTCTAGTGAATTTTTCGGAGGTTGTCCCGTGGTTTTTACCTCTTAGTTTTAGAGGGTTTTCCAAGTAAAATTCTTGGTGTCTCATGGTTGGATATTTTTATTCATTATTTCCTGCAGTAGTTATTATTTTGGTGGAATTGCAAATTTAATCTCTTTGGCATGTGCTGATATTTTATCCGTCTAATTTATCAAAGACAACAGTATTTGGGAGGTGATTTTTTCCCAACACACCACACCACAAAAAAAGAAAAGGAAAAAAAGATGAAAAGAAACAGAAAAAAGAAAAGTTTGTTACTATAAATTTACAAATGTGTTTCTTTGATGCACAGTGAGAATTGGGTTATGCATTCTGCAACAGAATATGCAGAGAACGCTATAGCTCAAACTGGACTTCAGAAGCTCCCAGCTGCAACATTGGCTAAAGTAGCTGACGAACTATTTCAAGAATTTTAATGTACCGGGCTTAATATTCCTCAACCATTTTTTAAGAAAGCTCATAGATGGTCAGTATCTGAGACTGAAACTACAGCTTTCATTAGTTACGAGTTGTCAGTGTTTTATCTAGCAAGACATCATAATTGGAGGTTCCACCCACTTGCTTTACTTTGCTCACTCCTATAACCAGAGTATTTTACAAGATTGGCATAAATCACATCCAAATTTCTAGATTTTATCTAAAATTCCCAAGTTTTCTCAAAATGGGCCAAACGCCAATCCCATTGGCGTTTGAATTTGGAAATCAAATCAAACGCCAATTCAAGTGGCGTTGGACCGTTGAGAATTAATAAATTAACTTAATCAAATTATTATATTAACTTAACTAAATTTTCTTTAAATAAACGTTTAAAAAAAAATTTATCCTAATTTTTTTAAAAAATGATTTTTTTTAAAAATGCATAAATGCCAGTTCAACTGGCGTTGGTTGAGAAATTTTTTTATTTATTTATTAAGCAAATTCGAAAAAGAAGAAAACTGGTGTAAGAGGAAATTTTACATACAGAAAGTATGTGCAGTTATTTAGTTTAGAAGGGTATAATTAATGGAACTAGACAAAAACAGGGTTTATTCCTATCCAAACCAACTAGTGACAAAATTGGAAAATTTGGTCCTGGTCCAACATGCATGGTTATAGGGAGTATTTTTCAAGATTGGCATAAATCACATTTAAATTTTTAGATTCTATCCAAAATTCCCAAGCTTTCTCAAAATACGACAAAATCAAATAAGACGTCAATTCAAGTGGCGTTGGATCGTTGAAAATTAATAAATTAACTTAATCAAATTATTATATTAACTTAACCAAATTTTTAAAAACAAAAAAAAATATCCTAATTTTTTTTAAAAGGCGCAAACGCCAGTTCAACTGGCGTTGGTTGAGAAAATTTTTTCTATCAAGCAAATTTGAAAAAGAAGAAAACTGGTGTCAGAAGGAGAGAGAGTAAACGCCACTTGAATTGGCGTTTGATTTTTTTTTTAAAGCAAAAATGTCAGAAAGCAAATTTGAAAAGAGAGAGAGTGAACGCCACTTGAATTAGCATTTGAATCAATTTTTTATTATTTTTTTTAAGTAAAATGATGTCAGAAAGCAAATTTGAAAGAGAGAGAGTTTAACGCTACTTGAATTGGCATTTGAATCATTATTTTATTTTTTTATTTTTTATTTTTTTAAAAGCAAAGATGTGAGAAAACAAATTTGAAAGTGAGAGAGAGAGAGTTGAACGTCGTTTGAATTGACATTTGAAACTTTTTTTTTTAATTGAGCAAAGATGTCAAAAACCCTTTTGGGAAGAGAGAGATGAACGTCACTTGAATTCGCGTTGAACCCCTTTTTATTTTAATTTTTTTTAAAAGGAGATTTGAAAAAAAGGTGGCAGTGATTTTTTTTTTAACGCCACTTGAACGGGCGTTTGAACCATTTTTATTTTATTTTATTTTATTTTTATAAAGTAAATTTGAAAAAAGATGTCAAGGAAATTAGGTAGGGTGGGTAACCGGTAAATATCAGCCCAAACCGAACTGATACCGGCCAAATTTTGATATCGATACCGGTACCGGTTGGACACTTGGACCGGTATTATTATTTTTATTATTATAATCATTATTTTATTTTTTTTATTATTATTATTAATTAATTAATTATTATTAATAATAAAAAAAATAGAAAATCGGTATATACCGGTCCGGTTCGGTAATACCGAACCATAAAAAGGCAGTACCAAAATTGGTACCGAAAAACCAGTATATATCGGTTTTTTTTGTACCAAAATTAGACCGGTTCTTTTTGTACCGAACCGGCCGGTTCAGTCTGGTCCAGAAAATCGAAAAAATTGAAAATTTTGCCCAATCCTAAAGTTAGGAAGTTTTACTTGAACGCCACTTGAATTGGCGTTTGAATTAATTTTTTTTATAAAGCCAATTTGGAAAAAGATGTCAGGGATGGTTGGAAGTTTTTTTTTGAACGCCACTTTAAGTGGCGTTTAACATAAAAAATTTTATTTTTGTTTTTAAAGCAAATTTTGGAAAAAAAATATACGTAAAGTATGGATCATTTGTTTGTTTGCACTTTAGAAGAAAGTGAAATAAAAATTGAGGAGCATTTTGTCTAGTTTTTAGACCAAATATTCTTCTACTTTCCTTTCACTTTTTAAATTTGATTTTACTTTCCTAGGTCTATCATGCTTCCCAATATCAATGGCACTTTATTGTATATTTTTTTAAAAAAATGCTTTTTTCTATTAAAAAAATTTCTTCTAAAGTAATTTTTTTTAAACGAGTTTATTTTTTAAAACAAATGTTTTTTAAAAAAATTAAAAATAATATCAAACTCTTCAACAAATTTTTTTCTTAAAAAAAATTAAGATCAGTTTTATATACTCCTTTATTTCCAACCCCAATGAGAGAAAATGGATATAAAAAAATGTTGATGTTTTTAAAAAAGTTTAAGACATCAAATAAATATATTATAACAACATAAAAACCATTGAAATATAAAAGACATTCAAATTAGGAAAGCAGGAAGAACAAGTATTCGTTGGAAATGAAAGAAAATGTTGGATAAGTACAAAACTACATTCATTCGCATATAAAATTCTATTACATATAACATTTAATGATGTTGAAGTTGTGGTACTTTAGTACAATATTTACTACGCTTTGTGTGTCCTTTCTGTCCACATACACTACAATAACAACTCTAATGGACATGTCCATCTCTGTGTGAATTCTTGTCGTGCCACCTCTCTCTCCATCTTTTTTCTTTGTCCTCTTCAAATTTGCATTAGGTATTAAAATTCCAAAAGCTTCCCAATTATTTGGTAGCGAGAAGATCCAATAGTCTTGATGCATATGTGACTGCAAGTTAGGTTCCCACAATTTTGCATATTGTACATTCTTGTGATAATTTGCAATGTACAGACGTCAATCTTTTTTTATCTTCATACATGCAGCAACAACATGAGAACAAGGGTATCGTTCTGCTTTCCACTTTCCGCATGAGCAAGACCATTCGTTTAATCGCACAACTTGTATATTGCCTCCCTTCCAATTGTTATCACGTCGAACTCGTGCAGTTTTGACATCAAATATACCAGTTAGTACATTGTATGAATTTATTACGTGAGCCGTTGCCTTTTGCATAATTCTTTCAAACTTTTTTTCTAGACTCAGTACAAAACTCGTGCCCATCATTAATTTCTTTCAAAGATTCCGTCCGTTTCAGATTGAACGGTTCCACAGATCGGTAAAATATATATTCAACCATGGCAGTGATCGGCAAGTTTCGAGCAGACATTATACTGTTAAAACATTCCACTAAGTTTGAGGTCGTTACACCATATCGACAGTCATCGTCATGGGTAAGTGTCCACATCTCCGGTGGGATATGACGCAACCAATCATAAGCTTCACGCGATATTTTTTAATATCTTTCATGTATGCCTCAAATTTTTGTACTTGATGGGTGCTCTCTACTTTCCAACAGAGCAATTTTAATTCAGAACCTGGGTTTGCAGATGCAAAATTGCTTTGAACATGACGAAGACAGAAACGATGAACCCCAACAGGCGCAGTGAACCCATTTTCTTGTCCATTCATAGCTTGTATTATGCCTTGTGCACGATCAGAAATCAAACACACTTTCCAGGTTGAGAATCTTGCACGTGTATACCATACATTGGTAGAGGGATACAAATGCGTAAACGTAGATGCTGAAACAATTCTTCATATTATTGAAGCTATGAGGATATGTACTAGGACCCTTACTTATGTAGGCCAGACACACTTGTTAGACAATCAGCCAACCGATCCCGTCACACAAATTAGGGAACCTCGCACACGTGGACATGACAGTCGACGTATGGATACATCCTCAACACTAGTTTACACAGAACACCAGTTTAGAGGTCATGAGGACATCCCGTCAACATTTCAGGCATGCGACATCCCGTCTACATCTTGGACGCTGCAAGATGATGTAGAGACAAATGATATGAATTATGATATTCCGCATCATTTGGTATATACACAACCATTCCCTAGTCCACTTTCATCACGTGGCGGAGTTCCATCCTCATATCAAGTTTTTCCCTCCATGCCGCAATTTTCATCTTTCCAGTCATCGACAATACAGGACGAGTTGACATTGCCAACACCTCCACTTGCACATATTCGGGAACCACGTAGAGGACCCCCGCGAGAGGCTAGAGATAGAGGGAGGCCATGTGGCACACATGGCCGAGTGCATAGATAGATTAATTTAGATTTTCTTGGGCCTATCTTATTAAGTTGTATTTAGTATTGAAATAGTAAGTACAGATGTTAGTGTTTTATTTCTTAAATATATTATTTTTCATTTGGTTTATAAATGAGTAACACATTATCTGATTTTTTATTTTATTTTATAATAATAATTAATAATATTAAACAAAACATCATTTTATTTTTAAACTAAAGTATTATTATTTTTGAAATGCGTTAAATCTCTTGCATGTTATTTTTTTTTACAATTTTGTTTTATCGTGGTCCAATCCAAACCCAAAAGTTGAGATCGTGAAAGTTGGGCCAATTGGGGATAAGGGGAGATCGGAGAGGAGGGAGTAGGAGTCTTAGCAATAAGGTTTTTGAGTTGGGAATTTTAAGAGGAAGAAGAAGCACGCGACTTGTTTTGATTTTGATCTGTTTTTTTATTTTGTTTTGTTTTTTTTGTTTTTATGTTTAGTTATTAATAGGTTTTAATATTTTTAATAGTATGTTTCTTTTATGTTTAAATCTAAATTTAATAATTTTATTGTATTAATATTAATATTAATTTTAAAAATTAAAATAATAATTAAAAGAAAGGAAAACAGATAAAGGAAAAGAAAAGGTTATAAAGAAAATAAAGTAAAATATTTATAAAACTTCCTAACTTGGAATCTTTTTTCAAATTTACTTTATAAAAATAAAATAAAAATGGTTCAAACGCCACTTCAAGTGGCGTCCAAAAAAATAATTCACTGCCACCTTTTTTTCAAATCTGCTTTTAAAAAAAATTAAAAAATTCAACTCTCTCTCAATCAAACGCCAATTCAAGTGGCGTTCACTATCTCTCTTTTCAAATTTACTTTCTGACATCTTTGCTTTAAAAAAAAAATCAAACACAAATTCAAGTGGCGCTTACTCTGTCTCCCTCTGACACAAGCTTTCTTCTTTTTCAAATTTGCTTAATAAATAAATAAAAAAATCGCAACCAACGCCAGTTGAACTGGCATTTACGCCTTTTAAAAAAAATTAGGATTTTTTTTAATAAAAAAACTGTCTATTTAAAATTTTCTTTGATTAAGTTAATATAATAATTTGATTAAGTTAATTTATTAATTTTCAACGGTCCAACGCCACTTGAATTGGCGTCTGATTTGATTTTCAAATTCAAACGCCAATTGGATTGGCTTTTGGCCCATTTTGAGAAAGCTTGGGAATTTTGAATAGAATCTAGAAATTTGGATGTGATTTATGCCAATCTTGGATAATACTCCCACAACTTTCACCACAGCCGCCACTTGAGAAATTTCCAATATTATACTTAATCAGACCCAAGTTTCTAGATTCCATCCAAAATTGTCAATCTTTCTCAATATGGGCCAAACGCCAACTGGATTACCGTTAGAGTTTGAAAATGAAATCCAACGCCAATTGAACTGGCGTTGGAGGGTTGAAAATTATTAAATTAATTTAACCAAATTATTAGATTAACTTACTCAAATTATTTTTTAAATAAATATCCTAATTAATTTTAAAAACAAATTTATTTTGTAAAAGGGGAAAAAATTGATCCCACACCAAACGTCAGTTGAATTGGCGTTGGTTGGATTTTTTTTTATTAAGCGAATTTGAAAAGAAGGAAAGCGTTTCAACCGTTTTTTTATAAAGCAAATTTGAAAGGATAATAGGGATAAATTTTTTTTAAAACGCCACTTGAAGTTACGTTGGAGAACAAATTAACTAATTTTTTTTTAAAGAATTTTTTTTTGATCCAACGCCAAATGAAATGGCGATGAAACCTTTTTTTAATATATTTTCTAATAATTATTTTGTTAAGCAAACTTGAAAAAAAAAATAAGAAAAGATGCAGATGTCAGGAGAGAGTTGAACGCCACTTAAAGTGGCGTTTGTATTTTTTTTAAAGCAAATATGGAAAAAAGATGTTAGAAAAAAGATGTCACATGAGCCTACAATCCCCTAGTCTAGCTATTTACATGAACATTCAATGCTTTATTTTAACTAGGACTGATAATTCGGTTATAACTGTACCGAATAGGTTATTCGGTTATAATCGAATACCGAAATATTCTTATTTTCAATATCTGAACTAATAACCGAATAACCGAATACCGAATTACCGAATTGTAAACTCGGTATTCCGGGTAATAACCGAACACTGTTATTAAAAATAACACCCAAAAATGATTCCACAAAAGCAAAAGCAAGTAACAAAATTTGGGCTGGGATACAAACAATTAATTAGATACAGAAGTGTCGATGTCGGGATTTTTATTTGTCCCTTTTCATTCCCTGTTTTTTTGTGTTCTCATATTAGGTGAGATTTGTTTGAAAAAATAATTGAAAAAGGTCCGACATGTATAATGTCGACGATGGACTGTCAAGAGTCGCCAGTTGATTTTTTTATATGGTTGTACTAACACAACCGAGAAAATATTTGCATATTGACCCAGTGATATGACACTGCTAAACGGGTCTATGAAATCGAGATTCATTAGGGTCCGGGGACTTGCTTATGCGGGGGGAAGGTGTTAGGCACCCCCGACATCCATGTTGCCACGGTGACCGCCACTTTTCAATAAACTGTTATGTGAATGTGTGTGTGTGTGTGGGTCAATGTGCTGTTATTTGGAAGTTGTGCTATGCCTCGTTTGCACCTATATACATAGGGTTTGAATTTATAAAAAATTCAGTTTTAAACAAGATATAACAGTGAGATTTTGTAAAAAAAGGCTTTTTCAAACCATGTGCTTAATAGTAATTGAGACCTTTGATACTTCCATTTTATTCAATGTTCGGCTTGATTACTTTTATTTTCGAGATGCGAAGCATCTTTGAAAAAATAATGTACAAAGCAGTGTCGAACTCCTCATGGGCATGGAAACCATCGGAGGAAATTCGAATACCGTGAATAAATTTACAAGCTGCTTACAGCATACAATGTCCATTACGGGAACCGAATCTAGATTTAGTAAACTGAATCTGTGATCACATGATTCCTAGGCTCACATGAAGCCGCAATTGATATAAACGCTATGACGCCCCCAAATTCGGGTACTTGAATTCCGAACTCGGTACTTCACGATACCATTTTTATAAGCTGAATAATACAAATAATAATAACAATAATATAAAATTCAAACTTTATTTACATGCATCAAAGTTTACTCCCAGGTACGAGACCTTTAAACATTCATTACATCATAGATAATACGTAACATTGTCTTAATAAACTATAATTATTACACCACATATTAGAAATCTCATTCGAACAGCTTTCCTTTCGTCTTGTTCTTGCCTGAGCCTTCTAGTTGATCATATTTAACTGAAAATATTTAATTTAAGCAAGAGTGAGCATTTGAGTGCCCAGCAAGTAATAACAATTATAAATATTAGCTAAAAGGGTTAAATATTTTCTTTGTACTACTCTTCTACAACAAGTCAATAGTTGTGTAGTAATATGAACCGATAATAATAACATAACAACTCTCTATCAAATTTTTGAAACTACGTAATGACTATAATTGGGGTTTATGTGACATACTATGAACATTGTTTTCAATTTTCGAATAGGTTTAGCAGAAATTCATCTGCAAACCGTCATAACTTACGGGCACGGGGGTGATCAGCCCGTTATGCCCTGTATTGATCAATACTACATGCCAGAACGATAGTATCGTTCACTCTGTCCACCTTGGGTGCATAAAAAGTTTTTTCGTTTATAGGATGTTCATACTTGTCGGGTTCCAAACCAAAGGTTTTATCTTGTTCAACAATAATCTATAATTCAACATATATATATATATATATATATATATATATATATACGGGTAATTGATAAAGGTGTATCAATATATGATTAAATACAATGATTATCCAAGTGGGGACACTTGTATAACCATTTATAGAAATTAACGAACAGAATATATATCTGAATTACCATATACTAACATGTTGATAAGCAATGAGTGTATATAGTATAGAGTTAATAATCTGTACAATAATAATATAATTTAGAAACATTCTTACTCATGCCCATTGCATAAAGGAAATGCAAAGGTAGGATACTTGCACAATGTAAAGGATAGTTCAGATACTTGCCTGAGCTGTTGCTTACAATAACGCAACTTAGATTTATATTTTATACAACGACCTATCAGTGATAAGATCATTCGTTCGATTAGAATAATATATCGTAACACATAGCACTGCTTATTGCAGTCCGCACCGTATCTAATCACATTGTCACTTATGTTTAACAACCATTGAATCACAAATAAACACTTATCAAGTCAAATTATCTAAGTTAAGATCAATTTCTGAAATATTTCGATGTACGGACGGCTTTATCGGGTAATTATCGAGTCTAAAACTCTATCCTGTAGTTCAATAACTGAAAATATCAGTCACATTATTTTTAAAATGACTTATAGTAATTTTTAAACATTTATTATAATTTATCATGAATTTTTAAACATTAGAATCATTATTAAATGATTTAAATATTCATTAATTCTATTATCATTAATATTAAACTATTAATGAAACCATTGCCAAAATATTAAAGTTATTTATAATAACTCAAAATATTTTTAAAGTATTAATATTACCCTTAAATGATTTTTAAAATATTTAAAATTATTTTTAAATAATTACCATTAATATTTAAGTATTAATGTACTATTTATCCAAATACTAAAAGTCATTAATTATAACTTAAAATATTTTTAATTCATTTATATCCTTTTCAAATGATTTTTAAATAATTAAAACCATTTTAAAACTATTTATTTAATATAATTATTAAATAAATTTAATATCATTAATGTTAAATTAATATTAAATTATTAATGAAATTATACTTTAAGTATTAAAAGTTATATTTTATAACTTAAAATACCTTTAAACATTTTATTTTCATTTAAAATGATTTTTCTAATATTAAAATTATTTTTACATTACTTTATTTAATATAATTATTAAATAAATCTAACATCCTTAATATTAAAATATTAATATTTTTTATGACAAAATATCAAAAGTTATATTTTATAACTTAAAATATTTTTATAATCTCTAAATTATTTTTATATAAATTTTAAATCATTAATTCTATTTTCCACCATTTATTTAATATCTTTATTAAATAACTTAATCATCATTAATATCTAATTAATAATGAAAATCATCACAAAATATTAAAAATTATAGAAAATAACTTAAAATATCTTTTTATATCATAACATATTTTTAAATGATTTTTCATGTATTAAAAATCATTTTTAAATAATTTATTTAATATTATACTTAAATAAATTAAATACTTTTTATATTTTAAAAATATTAAATATTTATGAAATATACTTAAAATAATTAAAAAATAATTTTTGGACTTTAAAATAATTTTTAATAATTTTTTATGTATTTTTAATGATTTAAAACTATTTTTCTATAATTATTTATTAATAATATAATTTTTATAAATAATCTGTCGCTAAAGATCACCTATAGTGACAGAACCGTCGCTATAGTTGTTCTTCGTGTTCTTGAACACTGATAGACAGTTAGCAAGGTGTCTCGTTTGACCAACCCAATCTGTCAGATTATAGTGTTTTTGGACAGGGTAAGATATTTATCTCGTAGTACTAATGTAGTACTACAAATACCACGCAAGATCTGGGTCAGATTACAACATACAAGCAAGCAATGAATCTTCAAAGTAGCCGTCAGACCAAATCTGGGTTTTCTGGGTAACCCAGAAACCCAGCAGCTTCGAGGGTCCATTTTTGGGCTAGATTATTTCTATGCTCAGGTCTTGATTCAAGTGATCTCAAGGTTTAAAGCTATAATAGTTGTGTCAAAGTACATGATTAAAGCAACAGATAAGTCTAACAACAACAGATTCCCAACTTATTCTTTAGTCAAACGCGGTCAGAAGCTTTGTTCTACCAATTTCTGGAAATTCCAGAAACTGCACGTTATGATCAACTGGTCAAGTTTGACCACTCTCCACACTTGATTGGCTGACTGTTTTAATGTTCTAATAGCATACATATAATGTCCATACAACAAGCTAGAATCTAGATGAAACAAAATCACCAAACATCATAAAACCTAACAGATATCGGGCTTCAAAAATCTTGTCAGACGTTATTCTACACTTTCTGGGTTACCCAGAAAGCTTCGGTCATGCCCGATCAACGGGTTTTGACCGGCCATAACATGAAATCTAAACATTAAATAATTGTTATTTCACTTCCAGATGACAGACCACATAACAAACTACTCATTTAGAGCTTTAAACAACACAAATCAAGATCAGACAAGAATCTAAAGGCACTGACATTCGTTGTCAGACCACAAAACACAATTTTTTTAGATTTTTGAAAAACTTAATTTTGAGCACTTTGATGTTATGGGTCTAACAAATACCAACCCAGATCAACTATATGGACTACAAATAACATGTTTTAACAATAAATCATAACATCTAACACAAGATCAAAAGTTAAATTTCTAAATTAGGTTTTACCTCCTTATGATCAAATTCTGACTTCTATGTTTCTGATTTGATGTTGGTGTTCGTGGGGCTTGCTTGGGGACTGATCTAGCAAGGAAATTTCAGAGGTTTGGTCTTGAGAGAATATGGCTATGCATTTGTGAACAATTTAGGCCAAAAATGAACATTTTCTCTCTTGAATCTATATGTATATTGATATGCAATGCTTTTGGCTGCTAGTAATGGCTGAGAATTGGAGTGTTATAGCTCCTAGCTAGGCAATAGGGTGGCTGGCCAGATTTTGCAAGATTTGGCTAGCAATAATTTAACTAATAGGATAAAAGGGTATTTTGGTAATTATTTTTGATTTCAAGGGTATTCTTGTCCAATGTTATTGAATCTAGGATTTAATCACTAGATTTTACATCTTAAAGTTTCCCAAATAATTACTAGGGTTTGGACAATTAAAAATTAAAGTATAATAAAATTTTAATTTTAAACACACAAATTAAATTAGGATTTTTAATAGAAATTAGGATTTTTTTTAAAAATTAGGGTTCCTTAATACTATTAGGGTTCCCAAATTAACAATTAGAGTTTCCTAATTATCATTATAATTTATAAAAATAATAATTAGGGTTTCTAATTTTAGCAATTAGGATTTTCAAATAATAATTAGGGTTTCTCCTAATTACAGAAATTATATAATATGCAATAAAATTCATATAACACAATTACTACACATTCTCGAACTCATAACTGAGTTCGACAATTAGGGTTTAATACCACGATATAAGGGTCATGACATAATTTACCATATTTGGCCAACAATTAACAGGCTACACATTTACAGTTCATATTTATAGCACTAAAAAATTAAAATATACTTAATATTATATTATTATTCTCATCCCTTGATCAATACCCAAATTTAGGGTTTGGATTCCATATCTGGCTTATCCTTCATATATAACATCAATAATTAAGTTAAAATCATTAACTTAATAATCTGAACTAAAATTCATAAAATAAAATAATAATTATAATAATTACAATAATCATTTCATATATTATTTAAATAATACAAAAATTATATTTTCATGGAAAATAATTAATAAAGACATTTCTACTATAAAATTAATTATTATAAGAATATATTTTACAATGATCAAAAATTCTAAAATAAAATTATTTGAAATTATTCATGAAATAAATAAATTTTATTTATCACATAAATACCTGCACATTACCTGACACTTATTCTCATCATTAAGATAAATAATAAAAAAAAATTTATATGCAGAATTTATTATTTAGTTTATATTGAAAATATCGGGTTATTACAAACGCAGTAAGCAGATATATATATAAAAGTTGTAAATATATATATACAGACATGATCAACCACCACGAAGCACCTCCATGGGGAATCGGAAATGTAAATAAAGCTGTAAAAACGATCAACCGCCACGGAGGAAACTCCAGGTGGGATGAAATGTACAGAAAGCTGTAAAAACGATCAACCGCCACAAAGTAAACTCCAGGCGGGACCAATTCACTTTAATTGTTTTCCAGATTTCACTTTAAGTCTTAGTGATCAAAACTTATTTAAAGCATTAACATTAAATATTAAAACTGAAGGAGAGATTACTCATATGATTGAGGGATCTCAGCCTATTGCTTTGATCTACCGGATTTACTATAAGACCATGAAGTCAAACCTGAATGTTCATGCTCTTAATAAGAGTCCTAAGGATCAGACAGTTTTAATTCAAAGTTCAACTAGTGATGCTAATATCCAGATCCCGAGAACAATCCTCTGGAAGGATATTACGTTACCCAGTCAATGGACTTTGCCTAATGAGTTACCACAACAACCCATAGTTAATAATTCATTAAATATTGAAAACATCAAACAGTTTTCTGATGGAACTGTTAAAATTAGTTTTGAACGCACTAGAACTCCAGTTATTATTGAAGATATTTCCAGTTCTTCAACCCCTTCAGTTATTCATACTAGGATAGATTCAGAAATAATTGGTAACCCTTCGATTAAAGACGTCAAACTAAAAGGAATTTTTAATCAAGGACAAGTTAGTCATCCCTGTTATACCCATAACGACCTTGATGGAGATGAAGGATCTTCTTCCCCAGCGTCGTCTGTGTATCCCACACAGTCTGACTTTAATGCCCCTATTCATAATCAACTAAGAGTCATTAAAAAGGAATTTATTTTACAATGGGATAACTTAGTAAAAGATTTCAATTCAAAATCGAATAAAGAAAAACGACATCTATTTAGATCTAACCACCCTACTGAGAAAGAAAGAGATAAGATAGTCAATAGATGGAAGCGATTCATTCAACATGAACAGATTAACATTACGTTTTACGATTGGTATGAACAGTACCAAAGTAAGTGTAATGTTATTAGTAAGACACAATGGATTAAAGAAGATAAAACAAAAATTTCGTCTAGTCACCCACCCTTAGAGACAGTTTTAATCCCAGTCAAGAACACCTCCGTTATCGCCAGTCCCTTTAAAATTCCCGACGGAATTAAAGATGATAAAAAAATAATTGAACAATTAAACTTTAGCAATCAGTATCTAGCAACTGTTGGAAAACAGCTTGACAGAATAGAGAAAAAATTTGAAGAAAATATTATTAAAAAACCTGATTCAAAGATTGAACAGCCCTTAATAAAATTACCAGAAAATAGAAACAAATTAGGTTTACCTAATAAGGATGAAGAATTAGTTCAGTCCATAGATAAGTTATTTAAAAAAAATTAAAGCTGAAGCCAGTACGAGTGGAACTATTGCAGTCATTGATCAAGTAGAGTCTGATGATGACGACGACAGTTCTTCTATTCACTCATCAACCTCTAACCTTAATGAACAGCTAAATAAATTAACTGTTAATAACACTAGTATCACCAGAAATTGGTACTCTAGACCTACTCCTCCGGATCTACAATTCGAAGAGAGAAATCTAGATAAGCAATTCTCTGTTTCATCCAATAAAGTATATGAATGGAATATTGATGGATTTAGTGAACAAGAAATCCTTAATAAATTAAATCATATGTCAATGGTAGCAAATAGCTATATCACCAAATTCAACAATTTATCCCAACCAGACATAGTTGAATTAATAGCTAGTGGATTTACTGGTATTCTTAGATCTTGGTGGGAAAAACATCTCACAGAAGACATTAGGATATCAATAATTCATGCTATCCAAAGAGATGATGATGGCAATCCCATCTTTAACGAAGAAGTTGGTATGGGTCTGCCAGATGGAGTCAATACTTTAATCTTCACCATAATTAAACATTTTATTGGAACTCCTAGTAACATCACAGAGCGAATTCATGACCAATTAAGTAATCTTACTTGTCCCACTCTAAGTGATTTTAGATGGTACAAAGATGTGTTCACCTCTAGAGTTATGATGCGAAATGACAGTAATAAGCCATTTTGGAAAGAAAAGTTTGTTAATGGTTTACCGTCGTTATTTGCACATAAAGTTAGAGAAGAATTAAGTAAAAATTTAGGATATATTGATTACGATAATTTAACTTATGGAGACATTATAAGTTACATTCAGAAAATTGGATTAAAAATGTGTATTGACTTTAAATTAGCTAAACAAGCCAATAAGGATAAAAAGAAAGCCAAATATGAGTTAGGCACCTTCTGTGAACAATATGGTTTACCGCCTATTGCTCCCTCTAGAAGAAAGCACCGGCATCCCCATAAGCATATTGAGTCGCAAAAGAGTCACAAACATCGCAAAAGACGATATACTCAAGATAAGAAAATTATTAATAAAGACTTTTACTATAAAAAACCTCAGTCAACACACAAGAAATCAACTAAAAAATCAAAACAATTTGATAAAAGTAAAATTGTCTGTCACAATTGTGGACAGAAAGGACACTTTAAAAGTGAGTGTAGAGTTAAGCAAAAATTAAATCAATTAAACATCTTAGCCGAAGACACTGAGCATATACTTGAGTTAATGCGAATTGAAAATAAAGATAGTAGTAATGAAGTTTCAGATGCCCCTGAATCTTCTAGCACTAGCAGTACTTGTAACGATGAATCAAATACAGAAAACGAAGTTACTGTCTGTACTGAAAATTGCAGTAACAATTGTTGCAAAAGAATTAATGTAATTACTAAAGAAGACGAAGAGTGTTCGTTATTAGTTGATCTAATTAGTAAAATCACAGACCCAGGATTAAAGACCCAGTATCTAAATCAATTGAAAGATTTATTAAATAAGGATAAGAAAGTTACTGATAAGGTTCTTAAAGCCAAAGAAAAGCCAGTTTTTAGTCTTAATAAAACACTTGAGAGATTTAAATCACCAGCTAGAGAGATTACACTCCCTGAATTAAATCATGAAGTTAATAAACTAAAGAAAGAGATTTCCAACCTAAAATTAGATATTTCTAATCTGAGGAAAGAAATTGATGATAAAAAATCAGATCTTCAAATACACGATTCTTCTTCCAGTGATGAAAGTCATGAAGAACCAGAATCATCAGGTATTAAAGATGAACCTGATCTTTTTATTCAAGGTCTTTCACTTAAAAGAATTAAAGACATTACCATTCAAAAGTGGTACATCTCTATTAAGTTAGTTATAGATAAAACCTTCTCTATTCAGCTCCTTGCCCTAGTCGATACTGGAGCAGATCTGAACTGTATTCAAGAAGGTCTTATTCCCACTAGGTACTACAGAAAAACTACTGAAAAACTTAATTCAGCTAATGGTAGTAATATGGAAATAAAATATAAATTACCTAGAGTCCATATCTGTCAAGATGATATGTGTTTTAAAACTTCTTTTGTTTTAATCCGCAATCTTACAGATAAAATTATTTTAGGTTTACCATTTATATATTTATTGTATCCATTCACTACCAGTAATAAAGGATTAAGCTGTGAACATTTAGGAAAGAAAATAACATTTAAATTCCTAATCAAACCTAAAGAATGAGATTTAAAATTTATTCAAGAAAAAATTAGTGAATTAAAAGAATATTTAACAAAAAATCTATGTTCTGACTCTCCCAATGCTTTTTGGCATAGGAAGAAGCACACAGTTAGATTACCGTATGCAAAAGAATTTAAAGAACATTTAATTCCCACTAAAGCCAGACCAATTCAAATGAGTCATGAACAAATGGAATTATGTAAAAAGGAGATTAATGATCTCCTTAGTAAAGGATTAATTAGACATAGTAAGTCACCATGGTCTTGCCCAGCCTTCTATGTTAATAATGAAGCTGAGAAGGAGAGAGGTGTCCCTCGTCTAGTTATTAATTACAAACCATTAAACAAGGTTCTTGAATGGATTAGATACCCTTTACCTAATAAGGAAGACCTTCTTAGCAGGTTAAGTGTTTCCACCATCTTTAGTAAATTTGACCTTAAATCAGGATTCTGGCAAGTTGCTATTCATCCCGACGATAGGTACAAAACAGCATTCACCACTCCGTTCGGACATTACGAATGGAATGTTCAGTCATTTGGACTAAAAAACGCACCTAGTGAATTTCAGAATATTCTCAATAATATTTTGAATCCTTTCAGTCATTTTATTATTGTTTACATCGATGATATCCTTGTATTCTCCAAGACTATTGAAGAACATATTAAACATTTGAATTCTTTCTTCAAAACAGTTAAAACCAATGGTCTTGTTCTTTCTCCTTCCAAGTGTAGTCTGTTTCTGACAAGAGTCAGGTTTCTCGGTCTAATCCTCTATCACGGACTTACTCGGCCTATTGACAGAGCTATTCAATTTGCCGACAGATTTCCAGATAAGATTACCGACAAAACTCAGCTACAGAGATTTCTTGGCTCGCTTAATTATATAGGCAAGTTCTACAAGAATCTCAGGAAGATTTGTAAGCCTCTTTTTCAGCGCTTACAAAGTAATCCCTCTCCATGGACTGACATTCATACTTCTGTCGTCCAACAAGTTAAAAAATATGTCAAGGTTTTGCCTTGCCTTGGCATCTCTAATGATTCAGCATTCAAAATAGTTGAAACAGATGCCTCCGACATTGGATTTGGTGGCATTCTCAAACAACAGTTAACCCCCACTTCTGACGAACAAATTGTTCGTTTCCATTCAGGCGCATGGAACCCTACCCAGTTAAAATATAGTACTATTAAAAAAGAAATTTTGTCACTTGTATTGTGTATTAAAAAATTTCAGAGAGATTTACTAAATCAGAAATTCTTAGTTAGGATAGATTGCAAATCAGCCAAGTTCATTCTTGAAAAAGACGTTGAAAACGTTGCCTCTAAGCATTCTTTCGCTAGATGGCAAGCTATATTAAGTATTTTTGATTTTGATATTGAATATATTAAAGGTAGTAACAACTCAGTTCCTGATTTTCTCACACGTGAATTCATTAACACAGGTACTATTGCAGCACCATGAGTGTTCGAGGAGGACCATCTTCTCGAGGTCATGGCCGTTCCTCAGGCCCAGTTAATCAGTCAAAAGGAACTATTGTTCCTCATCCAGTTACTCAAACACATAATAAATTCCAGGTGCTTGGCACAGTCCCCAAGCCCTATGCGTCAGTTCTTGCTAGTCAACCTAAACCGTTTGATATTTTTGCTAATCAATCCAAACCGACTTCGTCAAACCCTAGTAACCCAGCTTCGGAGTATCGTGCTAAGTACGATCAGCACTTATTCCACATCGAATTACCTATGAAACCTAAAAATGACCCAGTCAAATTAGCTGCCCAGTATTTTCCTGCTGGATGGCATTTTCTTCCTCTCGCTCCTTATAAATCTTTGGTCTTTTATAAGGATATTCTTATTGAAACAGAGTCAGTATTTATCAAACCTATTTATGCCAACGATGATAGCTCCAAGCTTCTTTATCATTCGTTGTATATTAAACAGGTTCTCAATCTTTCTGATTGGGGTAGTCATCCTTCCGATCTCAAGTCGCTCTCTAATTATTCTAGCCCCTATTGCTATTATGATTATATTGAGGCTTGGTTCAAAATCATGCTTCACCAGAATGATGATCATAGTCATTCTTGGGTTTTCCAATTCGATCAAAAGTTCAAAAGTCAGTTTCCCAAGTGGTTCATTCTCTGGTGGACTAGGCATGGTCTTGATCATGCAATTTTCCCAGAACCACTTATGGTTCAATTAGAACATTTTTGTCATCATAGTAACTATCTCCCGAAATATGAGGAAATTCCTGCATTCCTTATATTTTGTAGTAAATATAAAATCCCTTGGATCCTTAAATGGCAATATGTCATTACGGCCACCCAAGAAGTCACAGTTTTCCAGCCTCCTTCTTCCATAGGAATTAGGTCAGCTCAAACAGTTATCTCCCCAATTTCTCAGGTCTCTCGCCGTTTTTATATCAAATGGTGGGATAAATTTGGTGTCGATAGGATAGTTGGTCAAGTTCAGAAGGAATTTCCACCTTCTCCATCTACTCCCTTGACCCCTTCAGTTACCAAAACTCCAGCCATTGAATCTTCCAGCAAATCTTCAGTTAAAGCGTCTGAAAAATTAAAGTCAGTCGCTCCGTCTAGTCCACAAAAGGTCACTGATGTTTCCAGTTATTCTAGCTCTCAGTTAAAAGTTCTTACCGATGCCATCCAGGCACGTTTAGATCAGTTAGATGAAAAGTCAGATGCAGTTTCTTCTCATTCCAGAGGAGAAAATGATAGTCAAAATTTAGATGATGATGAGGAGGATTGTGACCCATATGGCACGATCAATCTTCAGGATGCTCAGGATCCTTTTGCCTGAACATTTCAGTATGCACCTGCTCCGGCAGCCTAGTCAGCTCAGTTAGCCAGCACCTGCACCTGCTCCGGCAGCCTAGTCAGTATGCACCTGCTCCGGCAGCCTAGTCAGCTCAGTTAGCCAGCACCTGCACCTGCTCCGGCAGCCTAGTCAGCACGGCAGTTTCGTCAGCAGCATCTTTTGCGCCGACAGCCTCGCCAGCAGCATCTGTTTTTCCACCGAAAGCAGCCCTCAGTCAAATATCTGGCCCCACGGCCCCTTTATTCAAAAGAAGACGTCTGCTTTTCCACCGAAAGCAGAATCTTTTCTTTCTTTTACTTTTACTTTAACTTTAGTAAATGTAATATGTTTTTACTTTTACTTTACCTCAGTCATTGTAATAGTTCGTTTCCTTAGTCTATAAAAGGAATTCGAATTCATTTGTGAGAGGTAGACTTAGAAAGACTCAGAGCTCCTTCTCTGACTAATCTTTAGCCTCCACCGCTGTTAAGCCTACCTAGCCCCTCTTCTTCTCATGTTCTTAATTTAGTTATCTTGTAATCTTGTAAGTTAATTTTACTTCTGCACTTGTAAATATTTTGAATCAATAAAATTTATTTTATTCAAGAATTTAACTGTGTTTGTATGCGCATCAGTACTCTGTTCATCTATTCCTGTTCATCTATTCCTGCTTCCACCCTCAAATGGTATCAGAGCCAAGTTGTATCCTGCTTCCACCCCCAAATGGAGAAGTCACAGTTTTCCAGCCTCCTTCTTCCATAGGAATTAGGTCAGCTCAAACAGTTATCTCCCCAATTTCTCAGGTCTCTCGCCGTTTTTATATCAAATGGTGGGATAAATTTGGTGTCGATAGGATAGTTGGTCAAGTTCAGAAGGAATTTCCACCTTCTCCATTTACTCCCTTGACCCCTTCAGTTACCAAAACTCCAGCCATTGAATCTTCCAGCAAATCTTCAGTTAAAGCGTCTGAAAAATTAAAGTCAGTCGCTCCGTCTAGTCCACAAAAGGTCACTGATGTTTCCAGTTATTCTAGCTCTCAGTTAAAAGTTCTTACCGATGCCATCCAGGCACGTTTAGATCAGTTAGATGAAAAGTCAGATGCAGTTTCTTCTCATTCCAGAGGAGAAAATGATAGTCAAAATTTAGATGATGATGAGGAGGATTGTGACCCATATGGCACGATCAATCTTCAGGATGCTCAGGATCCTTTTGCCTGAACATTTCAGTATGCACCTGCTCCGGCAGCCTAGTCAGCTCAGTTAGCCAGCACCTGCACCTGCACCTGCTCCGGCAGCCTAGTCAGTATGCACCTGCTCCGGCAGCCTAGTCAGCTCAGTTAGCCAGCACCTGCACCTGCTCCGGCAGCCTAGTCAGCACGGCAGTTTCGTCAGCAGCATCTTTTGCTCCGACAGCCTCGCCAGCAGCATCTGCTTTTCCACTGAAAGCAGCCCTCAGTCAAATATCTGGCCCCACGGCCCCTTTATTCAAAAGAAGACGTCTGCTTTTCCACCGAAAGCAGAATCTTTTCTTTCTTTTACTTTTACTTTAACTTTAGTAAATGTAATATGTTTTTACTTTTACTTTACCTCAGTCATTGTAATAGTTCGTTTCCTTAGTCTATAAAAGGAATTCGAATTCATTTGTGAGAGGCAGACTTAGAAAGACTCAGAGCTCCTTCTCTGACTAATCTTTAGCCTCCACCGCTGTTAAGCCTACCTAGCCCCTCTTCTTCTCATGTTCTTAATTTAGTTATCTTGTAATCTTGTAAGTTAATTTTACTTCTGCACTTGTAAATATTTTGAATCAATAAAATTTATTTTATTCAAGAATTTAACTGTGTTTGTATGCGCATCAGTACTCTGTTCATCTATTCCTGCTTCCACCCCCAAATGGTATCAGAGCCAAGTTGTATGCTGCTTCTACCTGCCTAGTTAGATCTATTTAATCAAATTCATCTTTCTCTTTCAAAATTATCTTCTTCTTCAAGTATTCTGAAGTCACCTTATTTACCTGTAAACCACCTAGTTCGTGTCTAACCTTTTGTAAGTCTCTAGGGTGTGAGCAGTGTCGGGTTATAGAACATAGGTATGAGTTTACCAAGGGTAAAAGGGGTATGCATGAATGAACCCTGAGGCAGAATTTATTTTGAAACAGTCAAGATGAGTAGGTTATTTAGATCCAACTCTTCAGTTAGTAACAGGTCGACTTTACCTCCAGTCCCAGATATTGTCAACCAGGAAGAACAGAGTTATGAAAACCTTAATCAAGTTTTGAATAATTGGAACATACCTAGGGTTTCCCCTAAAGAAATTTATCAGTCAACATTTTCAGACAAATTTAAAACAGATTACAATGTTAAAACGGTTGAAAGAGTTTTTGCAATTAACAAAGAATATGAAAATTGTAGCCTGTTATCCCCAGAAGTTATTAAAAAACACAGAAAAAAGGGTTATAATTTTATTCATATAGGATTAATTCAAGTTGCAGTTAAACCACTTAATAGGAAAGGAATTAATTCATCAATCTACCTTTGTCTTAGAGACGCCAGATTTTTAAATTATTATCCTAGTATAATTGGTGCCATGGAAGCCAGTTTGCATAATGGACCAATTCACTTTAATTGTTTTCCAGATTTCACTTTAAGTCTTAGTGATCAAAACTTATTTAAAGCATTAACATTAAATATTAAAACTGAAGGAGAGATTACTCATATGATTGAGGGATCTCAGCCTATTGCTTTGATCTACCGGATTTACTATAAGACCATGAAGTCAAACCTGAATGTTCATGCTCTTAATAAGAGTCCTAAGGATCAGACAGTTTTAATTCAAAGTTGAACTAGTGAGGCTAATATCCAGATCCCGAGAACAATCCTCTGGAAGGATATTACGTTACCCAGTCAATGGACTTTGCCTAATGAGTTACCACAACAACCCATAGTTAATAATTCATTAAATATTGAAAACATCAAACAGTTTTCTGATGGAACTGTTAAAATTAGTTTTGAACGCACTAGAACTCCAGTTATTATTGAAGATATTTCCAGTTCTTCAACCCCTTCAGTTATTCATACTAGGAGAGATTCAGAAATAATTGGTAACCCTTCGATTAAAGACGTCAAACTAAAAGGAATTTTTAATCAAGGACAAGTTAGTCATCCCTGTTATACCCATAACGACCTTGATGGAGATGAAGGATCTTCTTCCCCAGCGTCGTCTGTGTATCCCACACAGTCTGACTTTAATGCCCCTATTCATAATCAACTAAGAGTCATTAAAAAGGAATTTATTTTACAATGGGATAACTTAGTAAAAGATTTCAATTCAAAATCGAATAAAGAAAAACGACATCTATTTAGATCTAACCACCCTACTGAGAAAGAAAGAGATAAGATAGTCAATAGATGGAAGCGATTCATTCAACATGAACAGATTAACATTACGTTTTACGATTGGTATGAACAGTACCAAAGTAAGTGTAATGTTATTAGTAAGACACAATGGATTAAAGAAGATAAAACAAAAATTTCGTCTAGTCACCCACCCTTAGAGACAGTTTTAATCCCAGTCAAGAACACCTCCGTTATCGCCAGTCCCTTTAAAATTCCCGACGGAATTAAAGATGATAAAAAAATAATTGAACAATTAAACTTTAGCAATCAGTATCTAGCAACTGTTGGAAAACAGCTTGACAGAATAGAGAAAAAATTTGAAGAAAATATTATTAAAAAACCTGATTCAAAGATTGAACAGCCCTTAATAAAATTACCAGAAAATAGAAACAAATTAGGTTTACCTAATAAGGATGAAGAATTAGTTCAGTCCATAGATAAGTTATTTAAAAAAAATTAAAGCTGAAGCCAGTACGAGTGGAACTATTGCAGTCATTGATCAAGTAGAGTCTGATGATGACGACGACAGTTCTTCTATTCACTCATCAACCTCTAACCTTAATGAACAGCTAAATAAATTAACTGTTAATAACACTAGTATCACCAGAAATTGGTACTCTAGACCTACTCCTCCGGATCTACAATTCGAAGAGAGAAATCTAGATAAGCAATTCTCTGTTTCATCCAATAAAGTATATGAATGGAATATTGATGGATTTAGTGAACAAGAAATCCTTAATAAATTAAATCATATGTCAATGGTAGCAAATAGCTATATCACCAAATTCAACAATTTATCCCAACCAGACATAGTTGAATTAATAGCTAGTGGATTTACTGGTATTCTTAGATCTTGGTGGGAAAAACATCTCACAGAAGACATTAGGATATCAATAATTCATGCTATCCAAAGAGATGATGATGGCAATCCCATCTTTAACGAAGAAGTTGGTATGGGTCTGCCAGATGGAGTCAATACTTTAATCTTCACCATAATTAAACATTTTATTGGAACTCCTAGTAACATCACAGAGCGAATTCATGACCAATTAAGTAATCTTACTTGTCCCACTCTAAGTGATTTTAGATGGTACAAAGATGTGTTCACCTCTAGAGTTATGATGCGAAATGACAGTAATAAGCCATTTTGGAAAGAAAAGTTTGTTAATGGTTTACCGTCGTTATTTGCACATAAAGTTAGAGAAGAATTAAGTAAAAATTTAGGATATATTGATTACGATAATTTAACTTATGGAGACATTATAAGTTACATTCAGAAAATTGGATTAAAAATGTGTATTGACTTTAAATTAGCTAAACAAGCCAATAAGGATAAAAAGAAAGCCAAATATGAGTTAGGCACCTTCTGTGAACAATATGGTTTACCGCCTATTGCTCCCTCTAGAAGAAAGCACCGGCATCCCCATAAGCATATTGAGTCGCAAAAGAGTCACAAACATCGCAAAAGACGATATACTCAAGATAAGAAAATTATTAATAAAGACTTTTACTATAAAAAACCTCAGTCAACACACAAGAAATCAACTAAAAAATCAAAACAATTTGATAAAAGTAAAATTGTCTGTCACAATTGTGGACAGAAAGGACACTTTAAAAGTGAGTGTAGAGTTAAGCAAAAATTAAATCAATTAAACATCTCAGCCGAAGACACTGAGCATATACTTGAGTTAATGCGAATTGAAAATAAAGATAGTAGTAATGAAGTTTCAGATGCCCCTGAATCTTCTAGCACTAGCAGTACTTGTAACGATGAATCAAATACAGAAAACGAAGTTACTGTCTGTACTGAAAATTGCAGTAACAATTGTTGCAAAAGAATTAATGTAATTACTAAAGAAGACGAAGAGTGTTCGTTATTAGTTGATCTAATTAGTAAAATCACAGACCCAGGATTAAAGACCCAGTATCTAAATCAATTGAAAGATTTATTAAATAAGGATAAGAAAGTTACTGATAAGGTTCTTAAAGCCAAAGAAAAGCCAGTTTTTAGTCTTAATAAAACACTTGAGAGATTTAAATCACCAGCTAGAGAGATTACACTCCCTGAATTAAATCATGAAGTTAATAAACTAAAGAAAGAGATTTCCAACCTAAAATTAGATATTTCTAATCTGAGGAAAGAAATTGATGATAAAAAATCAGATCTTCAAATACACGATTCTTCTTCCAGTGATGAAAGTCATGAAGAACCAGAATCATCAGGTATTAAAGATGAACCTGATCTTTTTATTCAAGGTCTTTCACTTAAAAGAATTAAAGACATTACCATTCAAAAGTGGTACATCTCTATTAAGTTAGTTATAGATAAAACCTTCTCTATTCAGCTCCTTGCCCTAGTAGATACTGGAGCAGATCTGAACTGTATTCAAGAAGGTCTTATTCCCACTAGGTACTACAGAAAAACTACTGAAAAACTTAATTCAGCTAATGGTAGTAATATGGAAATAAAATATAAATTACCTAGAGTCCATATCTGTCAAGATGATATGTGTTTTAAAACTTCTTTTGTTTTAATCCGCAATCTTACAGATAAAATTATTTTAGGTTTACCATTTATATATTTATTGTATCCATTCACTACCAGTAATAAAGGATTAAGCTGTGAACATTTAGGAAAGAAAATAACATTTAAATTCCTAATCAAACCTAAAGAATGAGATTTAAAATTTATTCAAGAAAAAATTAGTGAATTAAAAGAATATTTAACAAAAAATCTATGTTCTGACTCTCCCAATGCTTTTTGGCATAGGAAGAAGCACACAGTTAGATTACCGTATGCAAAAGAATTTAAAGAACATTTAATTCCCACTAAAGCCAGACCAATTCAAATGAGTCATGAACAAATGGAATTATGTAAAAAGGAGATTAATGATCTCCTTAGTAAAGGATTAATTAGACATAGTAAGTCACCATGGTCTTGCCCAGCCTTCTATGTTAATAATGAAGCTGAGAAGGAGAGAGGTGTCCCTCGTCTAGTTATTAATTACAAACCATTAAACAAGGTTCTTGAATGGATTAGATACCCTTTACCTAATAAGGAAGACCTTCTTAGCAGGTTAAGTGTTTCCACCATCTTTAGTAAATTTGACCTTAAATCAGGATTCTGGCAAGTTGCTATTCATCCCGACGATAGGTACAAAACAGCATTCACCACTCCGTTCGGACATTACGAATGGAATGTTCAGTCATTTGGACTAAAAAACGCACCTAGTGAATTTCAGAATATTCTCAATAATATTTTGAATCCTTTCAGTCATTTTATTATTGTTTACATCGATGATATCCTTGTATTCTCCAAGACTATTGAAGAACATATTAAACATTTGAATTCTTTCTTCAAAACAGTTAAAACCAATGGTCTTGTTCTTTCTCCTTCCAAGTGTAGTCTGTTTCTGACAAGAGTCAGGTTTCTCGGTCTAATCCTCTATCACGGACTTACTCGGCCTATTGACAGAGCTATTCAATTTGCCGACAGATTTCCAGATAAGATTACCGACAAAACTCAGCTACAGAGATTTCTTGGCTCGCTTAATTATATAGGCAAGTTCTACAAGAATCTCAGGAAGATTTGTAAGCCTCTTTTTCAGCGCTTACAAAGTAATCCCTCTCCATGGACTGACATTCATACTTCTGTCGTCCAACAAGTTAAAAAATATGTCAAGGTTTTGCCTTGCCTTGGCATCTCTAATGATTCAGCATTCAAAATAGTTGAAACAGATGCCTCCGACATTGGATTTGGTGGCATTCTCAAACAACAGTTAACCCCCACTTCTGACGAACAAATTGTTCGTTTCCATTCAGGCGCATGGAACCCTACCCAGTTAAAATATAGTACTATTAAAAAAGAAATTTTGTCACTTGTATTGTGTATTAAAAAATTTCAGAGAGATTTACTAAATCAGAAATTCTTAGTTAGGATAGATTGCAAATCAGCCAAGTTCATTCTTGAAAAAGACGTTGAAAACGTTGCCTCTAAGCATTCTTTCGCTAGATGGCAAGCTATATTAAGTATTTTTGATTTTGATATTGAATATATTAAAGGTAGTAACAACTCAGTTCCTGATTTTCTCACACGTGAATTCATTAACACAGGTACTATTGCAGCACCATGAGTGTTCGAGGAGGACCATCTTCTCGAGGTCATGGCCGTTCCTCAGGCCCAGTTAATCAGTCAAAAGGAACTATTGTTCCTCATCCAGTTACTCAAACACATAATAAATTCCAGGTGCTTGGCACAGTCCCCAAGCCCTATGCGTCAGTTCTTGCTAGTCAACCTAAACCGTTTGATATTTTTGCTAATCAATCCAAACCGACTTCGTCAAACCCTAGTAACCCAGCTTCGGAGTATCGTGCTAAGTACGATCAGCACTTATTCCACATCGAATTACCTATGAAACCTAAAAATGACCCAGTCAAATTAGCTGCCCAGTATTTTCCTGCTGGATGGCATTTTCTTCCTCTCGCTCCTTATAAATCTTTGGTCTTTTATAAGGATATTCTTATTGAAACAGAGTCAGTATTTATCAAACCTATTTATGCCAACGATGATAGCTCCAAGCTTCTTTATCATTCGTTGTATATTAAACAGGTTCTCAATCTTTCTGATTGGGGTAGTCATCCTTCCGATCTCAAGTCGCTCTCTAATCATTCTAGCCCCTATTGCTATTATGATTATATTGAGGCTTGGTTCAAAATCATGCTTCACCAGAATGATGATCATAGTCATTCTTGGGTTTTCCAATTCGATCAAAAGTTCAAAAGTCAGTTTCCCAAGTGGTTCATTCTCTGGTGGACTAGGCATGGTCTTGATCATGCAATTTTCCCAGAACCACTTATGGTTCAATTAGAACATTTTTGTCATCATAGTAACTATCTCCCGAAATATGAGGAAATTCCTGCATTCCTTATATTTTGTAGTAAATATAAAATCCCTTGGATCCTTAAATGGCAATATGTCATTACGGCCACCCAAGAAGTCACAGTTTTCCAGCCTCCTTCTTCCATAGGAATTAGGTCAGCTCAAACAGTTATCTCCCCAATTTCTCAGGTCTCTCGCCGTTTTTATATCAAATGGTGGGATAAATTTGGTGTCGATAGGATAGTTGGTCAAGTTCAGAAGGAATTTCCACCTTCTCCATCTACTCCCTTGACCCCTTCAGTTACCAAAACTCCAGCCATTGAATCTTCCAGCAAATCTTCAGTTAAAGCGTCTGAAAAATTAAAGTCAGTCGCTCCGTCTAGTCCACAAAAGGTCACTGATGTTTCCAGTTATTCTAGCTCTCAGTTAAAAGTTCTTACCGATGCCATCCAGGCACGTTTAGATCAGTTAGATGAAAAGTCAGATGCAGTTTCTTCTCATTCCAGAGGAGAAAATGATAGTCAAAATTTAGATGATGATGAGGAGGATTGTGACCCATATGGCACGATCAATCTTCAGGATGCTCAGGATCCTTTTGCCTGAACATTTCAGTATGCACCTGCTCCGGCAGCCTAGTCAGCTCAGTTAGCCAGCACCTGCACCTGCACCTGCTCCGGCAGCCTAGTCAGTATGCACCTGCTCCGGCAGCCTAGTCAGCTCAGTTAGCCAGCACCTGCACCTGCTCCGGCAGCCTAGTCAGCACGACAGTTTCGTCAGCAGCATCTTTTGCTCCGACAGCCTCGCCAGCAGCATCTGCTTTTCCACCGAAAGCAGCCCTCAGTCAAATATCTGGCCCCACGGCCCCTTTATTCAAAAGAAGACGTCTGCTTTTCCACCGAAAGCAGAATCTTTTCTTTCTTTTACTTTTACTTTAACTTTAGTAAATGTAATATGTTTTTACTTTTACTTTACCTCAGTCATTGTAATAGTTCGTTTCCTTAGTCTATAAAAGGAATTCGAATTCATTTGTGAGAGGCAGACTTAGAAAGACTCAGAGCTCCTTCTCTGACTAATCTTTAGCCTCCACCGCTGTTAAGCCTACCTAGCCCCTCTTCTTCTCATGTTCTTAATTTAGTTATCTTGTAATCTTGTAAGTTAATTTTACTTCTGCACTTGTAAATATTTTGAATCAATAAAATTTATTTTATTCAAGAATTTAACTGTGTTTGTATGCGCATCAGTACTCTGTTCATCTATTCCTGCTTCCACCCCCAAATGGTATATATATATATATATATATATATATATATATATATATATATATATAAGCAGGTAAACGCACCGGATATAAAATTCAGGCTCATCAGACAAAGTCCAACAATAGTTCATATATATAAGTATATATATATTAAAGCAGTAAACGCACCGGATGTAAAATCCAGGCTCATCGAACAAAGTTCGACACACAGTTCATATATATAAGTTTATATATATATATATATATATATATATATATATATATATATATATATATATATACGAAAGCAATTAAACGCTCCAGACATAAGTCTAGGCTCATCGAACAGAGTTCGACACATAGTTCATATATATAAGTATATATATATATATATATATATATATATATATATATATATATATATACGAAAGCAATTAAACGCTCCAAACATAAGTCTAGACTCAATCGAGGCATAACTCGATAATGTTAGTCCGCATATATAAAATATATATATATATATATATATATATATATATATATATATATAAACTGAAATGAAACTACAGACCGAAGTCCGGGCATACACACGCAACACAACTCTCAATGTGAAGAACGGTGTGTGCAAAGATGAAGAGAAAGGCTTGAGAATGTGTAAGAAGGCTTACAGTTGGCTACCAAAGAAGACTTCAATAACTTGAAAATGGATGAACACTCGACTCCCGCTGGTAAAAACTAGCTATATATGAGCTTACAAGTGTTTAAAATGAGAAAGCACTCAGTTTAGGGTGTGTACAGAGAAAATTGGACAGGGCTTCCTCACCGTTTCTCTTCTTAAAATGGCCACCCTAAGCCCTCTATTTATAGAAGGGGGAGCCGCAGGTGTACCTACGGCTGCTCGGGGTGCCCCGGGCTTCGCGGGTCCCGTCGTCTCAAAGTACGTGCACACATACAGCGTGATATCCGCTCGAACTTTCAGAATTACAATCCGGGCATCCGACTAAGGTATGTAAGACCTATTTCGGACTGCCGTTGTCGAGAGTTACACAATGAAATAGGATTAGAGGTTGTATGAAGTCAGGTAGATGGGACAATGCCCTCCGATCTTCAAGCTTTAAATTCTATCCGTTACCCTGCGTAATAGTCACTCGGGATTAGTTTTCCTTGGTTCTTGTGGGACATTATTGTGTAGAAATGTATGTCTAAAATGTTGAGACGGCGTGATGTGGTGTCAAGGTGGCAAGATGATGACTTTTTCCCCTCACCGGGGTTATCTCCAGTTTGGGCTGATAAAGCAGACATTGCTCAGGGTTATCTCTGAGATTGGACTGCTGCAAGTGTTGAAAGTCCTCAGTGTCATCTCTCAGGTGTGCCTGTCTTCCTGGTGTTATTGCCAGGTCTTGTACTGAGTGCCTCAGTGTAAGAGTCGAGTGTTCTGAAGCTGATTGCATGCATTTGAAACAAGCATTTTTGGGGTTATCTCCGGAACTGCAACTGCCTTCCTTGGGGTTATCTCCAAGGTTGGAATCTGCTATTCCCAGTGTTGGGAATGAGACTGAATATCTCGGGGTTATCTCCGGAATGAATCGGTCTTCTTCGGTGGAATTTCTGGTATTGGAATTGCAGGCCTCGGGGTTATCGCCAAGGTTGGAACTGTTACTCCCGGTGTGTGTTTCGGGGTTGAAACTGAGCTTCCGGTAGTATCCGGAATGGATATGAGCTGTCTTCCAGGGTTATGTCTGAAAGACGAATTTGCCCTCCTGCAATGTTAGTAACAGGTGTGCAGAAAATTTTGAGTGTTTACAGATGCCCCTCTTTATCATATTCATGCAATGTAATGGCATGGATAGGATAAAGAATCCTAGACACTTGAAATGCAACAGATAAGCATGATGCTATGTGGAGCAACATGATGCAAGTGTATGATGCATATGTATTAATTTTCCACATGATGGGGATGATTGCAATCTCCCCGTTGCTTCTACCGGTGATGGTAATGATGACAATCTTAAATGTGTGATCCAAACCTATTAGGATGTTGACGTTGGGGCTATCACCAAAGTCTTTAATCCTGGATACAGACTTTACTCCAAAGATGTGCCTCTTATGTGCAAGAGATCTGTGGGGATAAAACTTTGTCTGTTTGAGGATGTGTATAACATATTCCATCATCGATCCTCCCCGATGATGTTGATCCCCCTAGTTTGTATCGCCAGGACATATCAATGTTCTGTTGAATTTACTACCAATAGTATGTGTTGTCAGGGCTTCCCGACCATCGTTGACGTGTGAACCAACGGTTGACCATGCGTTGTAACCCCCGCTGGGGATCCATTTGATCCTCTACTGATGTGTATATCAACGAATGAAATCCCTGTTGGGGATGAATGTCAAGGCTGCTTGACCTTTGTTGATGTGTGTATCACCTGATGAACTCATCGGATGGTTTCCGATGCGACGTTGGGTTGATCTGCCAACGGTTGATGTGACACCCCCAAAATAGGTATACAACACCCATTCTGAGTCACCAAATACATGGTACAAAAAGCAAACTATAACTTCAATAATACAATTGTCGTGCAAAATACGACAACACATACTGTGAGTTTAAATACAAATATTGTCTTCTGGACAATATACTCACTCAAATAAGTCCTCATTACAATTATTTAAATACTATTTTACAAAAATAGTGAGGACTACTAAAACATCTTTCTAGAACCATCACTCCACACCCCGACTAGATCCTGCTATGTTCTCACCTCCTGAGAAGAAAAATGGAACAAAAAGGAAAAGGGCGAGCTCAACTAGCCCAGTAAAGAATATTATGACTAAGATAATATACAACAAATTATCATTAGTATTCAACAGAGAAAAATCTGATAGAATATAATCGACAACAAGTTTTAGATCAACAACTGCAGCGGAAACATCAAACCATTAGAAGAGTCAAGTAGAGAATGAATTCTACTATCTTCTAAGATTTAAAAGTCCATCATCAATATTTTATCCCTGTAACATCAATTAATAATCATCTTTAACCAAATATTCATCTTTGCACTACAGGCCAAAGATATTCATTTGTATCACCAGTCAGTCATGTTTATCTCAACACCTGTTCATCTTTGCACTACAGGTCAAAGATATTCATCAGGTAATCATACATCTTTGTACTACAGGCCAAAGATATTTAGTAATATCATCATTTAGGACTGAGGATAATGAAAAATATCTTAAAGAAAATGAATCTAGTGAGACAAAAGGACAAATAGTAGGGATTCGTATAACAGTTTATCCAATATCAATAATACTTCATAATAATCAATTGTGAAGCAGAATTTAAAAATAAAGATCAAAACATGGATACAATCAAAGATAGTAACCATAATAGACATCTTGGACAAAAAGGGAAAATTTTATTTTTCGGTGAATAGTGCCGTATTCGTGAATAGTGCCGTATACGCGAATAGTGCCGTATACGTGAATAGTAACTCCGACACAAAAAGTTCCAAATTTGATAAAAAACTCATATCAATATTTCAGCCTAATGATATTGAAGAAAATAATATCATTTAAGAAGAAAATAATATCCCTTACCTCAAAATATCAGTACTTCTGATCGGAATATTGGTATAAGGCTGAAGAAAACTTCCACTGATGAATAAAAACTCACAAAGTATCTAAATACTTCCAAAATACACTCAATAATCTAGAGAGAGAAAGAGAGAAAGCTTGTTTCTGGTGTGATTTTCAATTCTAACTTAGCCCTCTATTTATAGGAAAATGTTAGCACGCCGAAGAAGACTTAACCTGCAACCTGATGGCTTTACCTGCTAGTATTCCCACCCACCATATTTGAATAAAAATCTCAGCACATTTTCACCAACCAAAAGTCAGGCCCACTAATTCTAGAATTTTCCACCAAAATGATAAATTCCGCAACTTCTACAATTTCTAAACCAGTCATATCGTAAAATTCATAACAAATCATAGGTTCATTTTTAACGGTTCAAAATTTGTGGACATATACTCAACTTATATATGAATAACATATCCAAAAATTACCACGATCCAACGGTCGGATTAAAAATTATAACCCCCGCAATATTTCTCAAAAACCCTGATTTGATTTTTAATACCTCCATTTCGATAAAAATACCGATAAAACACCTCAACATTAACTCCTTCATTTTTAATCACAATAAATATATCCAACATTTATATCCACATAGAATAAATATTTTCTTATCATATAAATTAATAATTAATTATTCACAAATAATATTACAGAATCACATTTATGACAACCAGGCCGTTCCCAGGAAAGAGGGGACTTTTCAATAAGGATTTCTCCTTACTAGCGCGCAATTAGATGACCAAACCTCTCCTTAGACAGAATTTTCTAGACATTGCCAATAATGTTATCTAATAATATTATTCAAATAATATGAATTATTGATCTGATAATGGAAAATACTGTGCAACAACAATTATTGAAACAACAATATTATAAAATATCAACGCAGCAATTATTGAATCAATAAAATAAAATATTGAACAGTAACTACTGTAACAATTATTGAGTAGTGCCTTCTTACGTACGAATCAATAATTGGTGCAATATCGTGTGCTACTGTATTTTAACCACCAGGTATTCCAACAGTATTAACGGTAACAACTACGCCGTTAATTATAAACAACTTATACTTGTCGTTTTCTTCATCCAATCGCTTTCCGTTATGGGGCCCACACAAGGCTGCGCCATCGTACGAATATTCCCCGACAGTAAGAATATTCCACGACCAAACGAATATTCACCGACCAAAAATGAATATTTTATAACCACTTGATTATTTGAAATATTTACGCATATTACCCATAACTAACCACATTAATAAAATCAACCCTTTCTATTTCAAAATAATAAATAGAGGAAATTTAATTTCATTTATTAATAAGTTGGGGTCTTACAACCTCCACTCCTTATGAAATTTCGTCCTCGAAATTGACGTACGTACCTGGTGTTTCGAAAAGGTGAGGATACCTCGCTTTCATTTCTGATTCCAACTCCCAGGTCATTTCTTCAATAGCATGGTTTCTCCATAAAACCTTAACTTGTGGTATAACCTTCGTGCGTAGAACATGCTCTTTCTTATCCAAGATCTTAACAGGTACCTCCTCGTACGTTAAATCTTCGGCTATCTCGTCTGGTTCTAACTCAATTATGTGGTTCGGGTCTTTCACATATTTACGAAGCACAAATATATAAAAAATATTATGAACACGAGACATACTTGGAGGTAATGCGAGTCGATATGCCACATTTCCTATTCGGTCAAGAATTTTAAATGGACCAACAAATCGTGGATTGAGCTTTCATCTCTTCCCAAATCTTGTAACTCCTTTCCATGGTGCAACACGTAACAATACATGATCCCCAATACTAAATTCTACATCCTTCCGATGAAGATCTGCATAACTCTTTTTTCAATCCTGTGACGTTTGTATACGTTGTCGAATCGTTTGGATCTTCTCTGTAGTTATGCGTACCAATTCTGGTCCCAACAATGTTGCTTCACCCACCTCGTCCCAGCATACTGGAGAACGACACTTTTGTCCATACAAGGCTTCAAATGGAGCCATACCTATACTTGTCTGATAACTGTTGTTGTAGGAGAATTCCACCAGTGGCAAGTACTTATCCCAACATCCTTTGAAATCTAGAACACAGAGTCTTAATAGATCTTCAAGGGTTTGAATATTCCTCTCTGATTGCCCGTCCGTTTGAGGATGATATGCTGAACTAAATCGTGAAGTGAATCTTGGGTCACGATCCGAAACTATGGATACTGGCATGCCATGCAATCTCAAAATCTCATTTATATACATATGAGCAAGACGTTCAAGGAAATAAGTCTCACGTATAGGCAAGAAATGGGCAGACTTGGTTAATATATCAACAATGGCCCAAATCGCATCTATGCCTTGAGACACCTTGGGAAGACCCGTAACAAAATCCATAGTAATGTGTTCCCACTTCCATTTCGGAATCTCAAGTGGTTGCAATGGACCCTTTGGTACTTGATGCTCCACTTTTACACGTTAACAAGTTAAACACCTCGAGATAAACTCTGCGATCTCTCTTTTTATATTGCTCCACCAAAATGTTTGTCAAAGATCATGATACATTTTGGTACTCCCAGGATGGATTGCAAACGGTGTGTTGTATGCCTCCATCATTATTCTATGCTTCAAGTCAAAATCGTTAGGAACACAAAGTCTGGAGTTGACTCGAAGTATTCCTTCTTCATCGATTCTTGCTTCTGGAATAGCACCTTCTTGCACTTTCTTCTTCATACGCATCAGCTCCATGTCCGTAGCTTGAGCAACTTTAACTTTATCGATTAAAGTCGGTTCTACTCGTATATTTGATATCATCATGTGGGTACTTGGAGCCTTCATCTCTATCTCCATCCTTTGCAAATCATACAAAATGGGCCTTTGTATTAACAACATTGCACTCGTACCCGCATATGATCTTTTACTCAATGCGTCAGCTACTACGTTCGCTTTTCTAGGATGATATTGGATGGTATGATCGTAATCTTTCAACAGCTCAAGTCAACGTCGTTGCCGCATGTTGAGTTCCTTTTGGGTGAAGAAATATTTGAGGCTTTTATGATCCGTATAGATCTCCACTTTCTCCCCATACAGGTAGTGTGTCCAAATCTTCAACGCGAAAACGACTGCTGCCAACTCCAAATCATGAGTAGGATAATTCCTCTCATATTCTTTGAGTTATCGCGAGGCATAGTATATAACTTTCCCATGTTACATGAGAACACATCCTAACCCTTTGCCTGAAGCATCGCTATAGATAACAAATCCATCCGAACCAGATGGTATTGTCAGAACAGGTGCCGAAATGAGTCTCCTCTTAAGTTCTTGAAAACTCTTCTCATAATCCTCGCTCCAATCGAATTTTGTATCCTTCCGAGTCAGCTGAGTTAACGGAGTAGCGATTCTAGAAAATCCTTCCACGAATCTCCGATAATACCCAGTTAAGCCCAGAAAGCTACGTACTTCGATCACCGACTTCGGTTGCTCCCAACTTTGTATGGCTTCAATCTTCGTCGGGTTGACAGATACTCCATGTTTTGACACCACGTGTCCAAGGAATGCTACTTCCTCAAGCCAGAACTCGCATTTCTTCAATTTGGCATATAGCTTGTTTTCACGAAGCCTTTGCAGTACCAGCTTCAAATGGCACTCATGATCTTCACGGCTTTTGGAATAGATGAGGATGTCATCAATAAAGACAACAACGAACTGATCTAAATATTCTTTGAATACACGGTTCATCATATCCATGAAGACAGCAGAAGCATTAGTCAATCCAAAAGACATGACTAAGAATTCATAATGCCCGTACCGAGTTCTGAAGGCAGTCTTTGGAATATCCTCAGTTTTAATCTTCAGCTGATGTATCCAGAACGAAGATCGATCTTTGAAAAGAATTGTGCTCCTTGTAACTGGTCAAATAGGTCATCAATGCGAGGTAGCGGATACCTATTCTTGATAGTGACATGATTCAATTCTCGGTAGTCGATAGAAAGTCGCATACTCCCGTCTTTCTTCTTTACGAATAACACAGGAGCACCCCAAGGAGATGTACCAGGATGAATAAAACCGATGCCCAACAACTCCTGTAGTTGAACCTTTAACTCCTGAACTTCAATAGGAGCCATTCGATATGGGGTTTTAGAAATGGGCTTTGTACCAGGTTCAAGGTCAATAAAGAATTTAACTTCACGTTCTGGGGGTAGACCGGGAAGTTCTTCAGGAAATACGTCAGGAAATTCACTAACAACAGAAATATTATTCAAATCTGACGTGTTTTTGTTCAAGTCCATAACATGGGCTATGAAAGCTTGACATCCATTTTTCAATAAACGAATGGCGTTATGGCTTGGTATGACAGTGATTGATTTTAGTGGTTTGGTTGCTTGAATTCGCATAACAGGTTGGTTAGGAATATGAAAACTAACAACCTTACGAAAATAATCAATTTTGGCATGATGAGTAGTTAACCAATCAATTCCTAAAATCACATCAAAAGCAAGTATCTTTAAAGAGATAAGGTCAACAGGTAATGTGATTGTGCCAACTTGGATTAAGCAAGATTTATAAACTATAGATGTAATGAAAGTTTCTCCTAACGGAGTCTCCACAGATAGGTCAAAGTCTAATTTCTCCGGAGTCAAGTTTAAACGTTGAGCACAAGCAGGAGAGATAAAAGAATGGGTAGAACTGGTATCTAATAAGGTATAAACTTCGCAAGAGTTTATGATTAGCTTACCCGTGATCACCTCGTTTGGGTTCCTCGCGTTTTGGGCAGTCGCGATAAACGCCCTTCCAGGAACCACCAATTTTGACTTGTCCGGAACAGCCTTCGGAGTCACTATCCCCGTTGAACTTGGTTTTGCAATAAGATAATCTTTAGCTATATGACCTTCCTTTCCACAGTTATAACATACCTTGAACTGTTGTGGGCAGTTTGGGCTAATGTGTCCCTCCTTCCCTCATTTGTAACAAACGACTGGTGCTCGTTCTCCTCCCCTAAAAGCAGTTGATGTTTGTGCTGACGTCTTCACGTTATCATTGTTGTACCTTCTCTTCTTAAAATCTCCTCCCGACTCGCTCCTTCTATTATCACGGCCACGATTACCACTAGAGTGGTTACCGCTTTTGTCTGAATGTTTTCCTCCCTGCTGGTTTTCATTGCTTTGATGACTGCCACCACCGGTATGACCCTGGTTGTGGTCCCTCGGTTGCACATACTAATTATATCGCTCTAATAATTGAGCCCTGTTTACAACATCTGAATATAAAGAAAATTTATGAGAGATAAGATATTGCCGAATCTCGGGTTTTAGACCTCTCAAAAACATCCTTTTCATTCGTTCCTCATTTTCGACCAAATGAGGTGCAAACCTAGATAACTCTGCAAACTTCGCCTCGTACTGGGACACCGTCATGTTGTTTTATTCCAGTCTGATAAACTCCACCTCCTTCATATGACGAATACTTTCAGGAAATTACTTATCATTGAACAGTTTCTGAAATGTTTCCCAGGACATGTTGAGTGCGTCAGGCTGGGTACGCTTCACAGACTCCCACCAGTAGTCTGCCTCACCGCGGAACATAAAGGTGGCGAATGGAACCTTCTGTTCCTCTGTGCATCCCAAGACATCAAATATCTTGGTAATTTGCTTGACCCACGTTTTCGCCATGATCGGATCCGGCTTTCCCTTAAATTCTGGTGGTCCCAATTCTTTGAACTGCTTGGCTGTGAAAAACTGCGCATTGTTATCATTTCCACCCGTATTCTGCACATGAGTCTCCCTTGTCTGATTTTGCATGAACTGTAAAAAGCTCCTAAACATTCCATCATTCATCGTTTGCTCGGTAACATTGTTTACAGGAGGAATATTGCCTTCTTGTTGCACGTTCCCCTGGGTGGTGATCAAAGGTGTCTCCACGGTCTGATTTACTCCATTATTAACGTTCTCAGCTGCCATTCTTAAATACTGCCATAAAATAAGGGTTAATAGTCATGTCATATATTATCCCTATACTCTGACCGACCAAATAAACACCAAATAAACTTAGTCAGGTCATACTAGCGAAGGAATTCCCCGTCTCTCCCCTCCTAGTTCTTGTCTCACATCTCAGCCAGGGATCATATCCCTAAGCTCTGATACCAACTGTGACGCCCCCAAAATAGGTATACAACACCCATTCTGAGTCGCCAAATACATGGTACAAAAAGCAAACTATAACTTCAATAATACAATTGTCGTGCAAAATACGAAAACACATAATGTGAGTTTAAATATAAATATTGTCTTCTAGACAATATCCTCACTCAAATAAGTCCTCATTACAATTATTCAAATACTATTTTACAGAAATAGTGAGGATTGCTAAAACATCTTTCTAGAACCATCACTCCACACCCCGACTAGATCCTGCTATGTTCTCACCTCCTGAGAAGAAAAATAGAACAAAAAGGAAAAGGGTGAGCTCAACTAGCCCAGTAAAGAATATTATAAGTAAGATAATATACAACAAATTATCATTAGTATTCAACAGGAAAAAATCTGATAGAATATAATCGACAACAAGTTTTATATCAACAACTGCAGCGGAAACAACAAACCATTAGAAGAGTCAAGTAGAGAATGAATTCTACTATCTTCTAAGATTTAAAAGTCCATCATCAATATTTTATCCCTGTAACATCAATTAATAATCATCTTTAACCAAATATTCATCTTTGCACTACAGGCCAAAGATATTCATTTGTATCACCAGTCAATCATGTTTATCTCAACACCTGTTCATCTTTGCACTACAAGCCAAAGATATTCATCAGGTAATCATACATCTTTGCACTACAGGCCAAAGATATTCAGTAATATCATCATTTAGGATTGAGGATGATGAAAAATATCTTAAAGAAAACGAATCCAGTGAGACAGAAGGACAAATAGTAGGGATTCGTATAACAGTTTATCCAAGATCAATAATACTTCATAATAATCAATTGTGAAGTAGAATTTAAAAATAAAGATCAAAACATGGATACAATCAAAGATAGTAACCATAATAGACATCTTAGACAAAAAGGAAAAATTTTATTTTTCGGTGAATAGTGCCGTATTCGTGAATAGTGCCGTATACGTGAATAGTGCAGTATACGTGAATAGTAACCCCGACACAAAAAGTTCCAAATTTGATAAAAAAAACTCATATCAATATTTCAGCCTAATGATATTGAAGAAAATAATATCATTTAAGAAGAAAATAATATTCCTTACCTCAAAATATCAGTACTTCTGATCGGAATATCGGTATAAGGCTGAAGGAAACTTGCACTGATGAATAGAAACTTACAAAGTATCTAAATACTTCCAAAATACACTCAATAATCTAGAGAGAGAAAGAGAGAAAACTTATTTCTGGTGTGATTTTTAATTCTAACTTAGCCCTCTATTTATAGGAAAATGTTAGCATGCCGAAGCAGACTTAACCTGCAACCAGATGGCTTTACCTACTAGTATTCCCACCCACCACATTTGAATAAAAATCTCATCAAATTTTTACCAACCAAAAGTCGGGCCCATCAATTCTAGAATTTTTCACTAAAATGACAAATTTCGCAACTTCTACAATTTCTAAACCAGTCATCTCGTAAAATTCATAACAAATCATATATTCATTTTTAACGGTTCAAAATTTGTAGACATATACTCAACTTATATATGAATAACATATCCAAAAATTACCACGATCCAACGGTCGGATTAAAAATTATAACCCCCGCAATATTTCTCAAAAACTGATTTGATTTTTAATACCTCCATTCCGATAAAAATACCGATAAAACACCTCAACATTAACTCCTTCATTTTTAGCCACAATAAATATATCCAACATTTATATCCACATAGAATAAATATTTTCTTATCATATGAATCAATAATTAATTATTCACAAATAATATTACAGAATCACATTTATGACAACCAGGTCGTTCCCAGGAAAGAGGGAGCTTTCGAATAAGGATTTCTCCTTACTAGCGCGCAATTAGATGACCAAACCTCTCCTTAGACAGAACTTTCTAGATATTGCCATTAATGTTATCTAATAATATTATTCAAATAATATGAATTATTGATATGATAATGGAAAATACTGTGCAACAACAATTATTGAAACAACAATAATATAAAATATCAACGCAGCAATTATTGAATCAATAAAATAAAATATTGAACAGTAACTACTGTAACAATTATTGAGTAGTGCCTTCTTACGTAAAAATCAATAATTGGTGCAATATCGTGTGCTACTGTATTTTAACCACCAGGTATTCCAACAGTATTAACGGTAATAACTACGCCGTTAATTATAAACAACTTATACTTGTCATTTTTTTCATCCAATCGCTTTCCGTTATGGGGCCCACACAAGGCTGCGCCATCGTACGAATATTCCCCGACAGCAAGAATATTCTACGACCAAACGAATATTCACCGACCAAAAATGAATATTTTATAACCACTTGCTTATTTGAAATATTTGCGCATTTTACCCATAACTAACCACATTAATCAAATCAACCCTTTCTATTTCAAAATAATAAATAGAGGAAATTTAATTTTATTTATTAATAAGTTGGGGTCTTACAGTTGAACTGATGTCAAGGTTGCTTGACTTTTGTTGAAGTGTGCATCAATGGTAAATATGCGTTGTAACCCCCGCCGGGGATACGCGTTGGATCATCGTTGATGTGTGTGTCAACGGATAATATACGTTGTAACCCCCGTCGGGGATCTATTTGTGGACAGATGAACATGCGTTGTAACCCCCGCCGGGGATCTATTTAATCCTCGGTGATGTGTGTATCAACGGAACATGCGTTGTAACCCCCGCCGGGGATCCATTTGATCATTGCTGATGTGTGTATCAGCGGAACATGCACTGTAACCCCCGTCGGGGATCAATTTGATCATCTCTGATGTGTGTATCAGCGGAACATGCGTTGTAACCCCCGTCGGGGACCCATTTGATCATCGCTGATGTGTGTATCAGCGGAACATGCGTTGTAACCCCCGCCGGGGATCCATTTGATCATTGTTGATGTGTGTATCAGCGGAACATGCGTTGTAACCCCCACCGGGGATCCATTTGATCATCGTTGATGTGTGTATCAGCGGAATATGTGCTGTAACCCCCGTCGGGGACCCATTTGATCATCGCTGATGTGTGTATCAGCAGAACATGCATTGTAGCCCCCGCCGGGGATCCATTGGAAGGATTAGGGTGACGACCCTGAATTGACGGCATTAGACCTTTATGCGGTATTGCCTAATGGAATCTGCAACGACTTGGATCATCGATATAGTATACCCTGTGTTCGGTCGAATACCAATAAAGGATATAAAAGCCACAGTCGGGCCAAGAAAAACCAGGATTTCAGGCTATTCCGCTCAATCGCGTAGCGTTTTTATCCTTGATTTGGCTTTTTTAGCTTGTGAGAACTCCTTTGCAACTCGAACTGGACCGAGTCGGAGGGGTGGGACCCACGTAGAGGTACCGCAGGTATATTTGCAGCAGCCGCTGGTGGACCTTCGGCCAGCCGTGGCTACTAAATGCTTGCAGGTTGCTTTCATAAGTCATTTTCAAGTTGCGCCGCGAACGAAATCTGAGAGCTCTTCTTCAGATCTGCTGAGTTCGAACGTCTTTCTGCAAATTCTGTCACCGTACAAGTGTTCTACACTGTCCTTGTAACGTATGCATGTTCTTTTTTTCAATTTTTATCCGTTGAAAAATGACTTATCACATGAAATACATCTAAGCACATAGTAGTGATTATGTATGCTCAAATGGCTTGATAAAAAATATTCAACATAGTAAATGTTAGTATTAAACCATGCTGAACATAATGATGTGAAAAAATTTGACTTTTAAAACAGTCAAATTGGCACCTTTTTTCTGCTATTTCTTATCCTATTTGAGGACAAATGAGCAAAGGTGAAAAATCAAAGTAATCCTGGTAATTAGGCTACCCTTAGGGATTGATGACTTTGATTTTTTAATACATATAGTATGTATATGACTGTGGGCAGGTGTGCTACTGTATTGCCACCTAGTCATGCCTATGTGCATGTGGATAGTCCTATTTATAGAGGAAACTATGGCAAAATTTTCCAAAACATAGGCATTGAGTAGTCATGCATATTTAACTCTACTGTAGATGTATGTTAAAATAATGCATGCATGCATGTAGTCATTAAATGCATTTTGAAAAGAAATCTCCAGGTTAGAAGATACCACACCCTTTCTGAGGTGATTTGGAGACTTGTTGTCCAGGTATTATGGATCCAGATCAGCCGAGAAGTTCTTGCAGGACCACTTTTGGTGTACGAAGGAGAGCTTCTGAAGTGCTTTGACCACGTTCTGTTAGACAGCCTCGTCAGTTGGTGGAGGCGGTGATACGTCCAGTCCGGGTTGATGTACCGGACGTCGAGGACGAGGAGGAGGATGTTCCGGTTGCGAATCCCGCTCCTGCTACGCATGTTCCACGTAGGGACCTCCCGAGTATTCAGGTAGAAAACCCAGAGCTTCTGGGTGATTTGAGTAGACATCCCTCGATGTATTTTCATGCCAACGAGGTATAACCTTAGATCTTAATCTTCCTTCTTTCCTATTGATGAGGAGTAAAGGATTCTGATGTCGATCTGTATTTTGCAGGTCCCCAGCTTTACACAGCCTCGAGGGAACTGGTTCAACATTCAATCCATGTACCAGGCTCTACATCCTGGCTATAGAGCGATTGTGCATGATTGGGGATTTGGAGCATTCTTTTCCATCTTTCCCCGCAGTTGTCCCTAGGGTTACCTCAGGGCATTGTCTGAGTTCTGGTTTCACCAGACTCAGTCTCTCTATTTACTGGACTGTGAGGTGATGATAACGCTGATGGATTGGCGATTTATCACATGTATAGAGTTTGGGGGGGCACCAGTGCCTTGCACGGTGGATATTACCCCCACTACCATCAGATCCTTATTAGGAGTTCCGGCGGAGGCGCTCAAGGGTAGGACTGTCTGTACGGGTCCTTTGAGCGTAGATCCTATGAGTGGGTTATTGAGTGAGCCCATACCAGCTGATGTCAGAGTCAAGGATCGCATTCTTCGGCGATTGTTCCTGATGATCATTAGGGGCTGCTTCATAGCAGATAACTCTTCTACGGTGTCGTTCGCTTTGATCAGCGCCACGCGACATGTGGACCGTATTGGAGAGTATGATTGGGGCTCCTGCACCTTTGCCTATTTTCTCCGGGGCATGCGTATGCGCTTGTAGGGCTTGACCGAGGCTTGGTTAGGATTTTACCCATTTCTACTGGTAAGTATTTCTCTTGTCATTTACCATGTACAGGTTAAGAGTGTTAACTGACAACAAGCATTTTTGGGCCTATAAGAGGCTCCCATGTTTACGTCTAGTGAGTGTATTAGGGTTGGATACCTACCCACGAGGACGGAGATGGAGGATGGGAGCTCTATTTAGGAGAGCGTGCTATTAGGAGCCCTACAAGAGAGATCCGTATACCGATCTTGCCTCCTACCAGACGTTATTTGCATGTGTCGCAGTCACCCGTCATTGATATCCCATTGCTGAGTGTTGACGGGTTTGCATTGTCAGAGGGTCCTTGCACTCAGGATGTATTCTAGCATTGGTGGATAGCTCGCACCATAGGAGCCCAGACCCGTGCCACTCAATTCTTGGGGAATATGGTTCCAGGATCTGTGATGATGACGGATTGGCTAGCTTGTGTCCAAGATCCGACTCATGTGACACAGATTAATAGTTTGACCCAGCGACTAGACCAGGCACATTTATTTATTCGGTATTTGGGCAGAGATCCAGTAGAGGCAGGTTCGTTTGATCCTTCCAGCGCAGGAGTTGGCCCCTCAGATAACCCATTTGGTTTTGCCAACGCAGATCCTCCTTTGTATAGGCCTGATATCCCTATTGATAGAGATCCAGTGACTCAGGAGGAGTTACATCAGGGGGACAGGATTGATGATATAGATATTGACACCATTGTCTTCTTCTAATGTGTATTCTCGTTATCTCTTTTGATAGGCCTCTGTTAGCTATTGGGTGGTTGTGCCCCATTCTCTCTATATCTTTTGATAGGCCTCTGTTAGTAGTAGGGCATCTGTGCCCCATTTTCCTGTATTTTTAGCTGTACAGAGATGATGTATATAGATGATGATATACTTAGGAATGTATGTACAATTTTTCCATTCCCTATATCATATTGTCATCTATTATCTGTTATGCATGTATCATGTTATGCATATGTATGTATGTCAAGAGATATTCAGCATTGACCCCTGGATGGTATTATGATACGGCCCACACATATGTCTTCTTTGACAGTCAGCCGCGTAGATCACACCCCGCCATTATTGGTGGCATCCCGTCTGAGATATTGGTATGATAGTATGTTACCCTCAGATAGGGTGACCGTAGATCAACTGTTGCAGCATACCATGAATCTTTTGATGTTTCAGGTTCCAGAAGGATTTGTGGAGGGCATGCTGGAGCACTGGGTACCGGAGAGGTAGGTTTTTCAGTTTGGGACCCAGGAATTGACTCTGACTTTGGAGGAGTATGCACATTTGACGATGCTGCCACTTGACAGACCTTGCATACATATGGCCATTGGTGACATGAGCTGTCAGTTTATGACTCTCACCAGGCTGAGGCGGAGAGTTGTGCAGGATGAGATCACATCCAGCCATGTGATATCCCAGCATTTTCTGATTGACAGATTTGGCTATGAGGATAGCTATGCTCGGTATTCTAGGAATTTTACCATACCAGAGGACCAGTGGCATTTGGCCAGAGTGGACGCATTGATGTTGTGTGTATTATCATACGTGTACATGCCACGATACATGGACAAGTTAGACATCGGCATTATTATGGTAGTGAGAGCTCTCAGGGAGGGTCGTACCATTTTTTCGATGATAATGGCAGAGACACTGAGGTCGGCAACGTTTAGCAGTACTTACCCTATAGGGGTATTCACAGGCAGTTCGGTCATGCTGTATGTGTGATTTATGTCACACTTGAGATCGATTGGCACATTCAGACGACACGGGTATTGTTTCACCCATGAGATAGCCATGTCGTATTCCTTTCAGCCTACGAAGTGTACATATCCTGCATCTTGGTCCATTTTCTTAGTCGGGATTGTAGATCCGTTTGCTATCTTGTTGTGTTCAGGGCTCAGTTCGCTATTTAGTTTCATTACTCATGCTCCGGGCATGGATTACCTCCCTTTGGCTGGTTTGAGGGGCATGACTACCTACCACCCACTGGCTGTGATGTCATAGTTTGACCAGTTTTAGGACTTTCATCCTTTTGATGGGGCGTTAGGTCAGCGCTTAGCTTCTCGCCATCTATCAGCAGAGGACCGATCCCGTGTGTATGCTTGTTGGGATCAGCGTGAGATAGCTGCTTTTTCTGTCAGCCATCAGGGTTATTCTGCAGAGTATTCTACGTGGATGGAGACAGAGACTTCATCGGCTGCGGTAGTATCGACAGTGCCGAGCATTGCTTCAGATGGTGGAGAGCCAATGGAGGACATTGATTCTTAGACCGAGGATGAGCCATTTACTGGGTTGCCAGCAGCTCTCTTAGATTCTCCCAGTACTAGCACTGTCGTGATTCAGCATTCAGCACAGTACTTTGAGCAGAGTCTTCATCTGATGACCTTTGAGAGATATCAGGCTAGAGCCCTGATGTTGACAGCTCTTGATGGGAGAGACGCGGCTCTGTTAGAGAGAGACGAGGCATTAGCTCGCAGAGATGTCGTTGTTGTTGAGCGGGATGAGGCCAAATCAGCCAGGGATGCAGTGATAGCTGAGCGGAGACAGTGTCATATCTGCCCGGGATGTAGCCGTCATAGATAGCACTATAGTGAGGTCCCTTACCACTAGCATGCTTGCCGAGATGAGTGCATATATTGATGAGCATAGCGTTACCATGCAGATGGCCTCGAACTTGCTAGCTCGTGCGGATATCCTTGTACAGGAGACCACAACATTACCTCCTTCTTCGAAGAAAGATGCTATGTTAGATCTGCTAGCTCGCCTGCATGCCGATCTGTAGATAGCTTTGTATTTTCCTGCACATACTAACTTAGCCATTTTGTCATGTACAGTTTATATTGTGTATATCAAATAGCATTATATATAGTAGGGAAATATATTTTTGATCACTTCCTGTTTAGATATGCTTGAATACTTGCTTGATATTTGCCTGCTTCTTCAGGGCTTGTGATATTGATGTATTCTGACTTCCTCCTTGCCGGACGGACATTGAGTTGTCTCTGGATAGCTCAGAATGGATCATGTATTTGTGTGTATCCCTACCATCTTTGGTGTCTTGGGACTGGTTTCTGTATGGAAATGTGGAGAGGAGTGTGGCTTTCTTATCTGAGATTGACAGTACCACAGATGGTCGCCAGTACTCCTATTTAGGAGGAGTCTAGTTAATTCCATCTCTTATGGATTGGTGTTGCTCTTTGAGGTACAACCGCAGCTTAGATGGTCGCCAAATCTCCTATTTAGGAGGAGTTCAGTTAATTCCATCCCTTTGGTTTGAAGCCAGATGAAATGTGATGGATTGAAGTTTGATCCCAGTACCATTGACAAGTATTTGTATTTTGGTAGGGGGCTAGACCGAACCATGAATGGCTGCCTACGTACTCCTGTTGAAGAGGAGATCATGTCTACATAGTTCGAACCTGGTGTAAGAGGTTCAACGCTGTATGTGGCAGAAAGAGTGTAGGAATGTTTTTGTTGTTTTTGTTTTTGTAAGGAAAAGGGTGTAGAAGTGTTTTTGTTATTTTTGTTTTATTGCTACCGGGCCATATAAAATGGTTGCCTACGTACTCCCGTGTATTAAGGAGATCAGGTCAACTTAGTTCGCCCCTTAGGGCGAGTTAAAAAACATAATCCCATGTGCAGGGACAGACTGCGGGGAAGAAAGATTAACCCATGTACAGATCAAACTGTGGGGAAAGAAGTTTAATCCTAGGTTGAGAAAAAATTGCAAGGGTGAAAAGTTTGATCCCATATTTGGGGGGACAAACTGTAAACGCGAGAGGTTCAATCCCTAATGGGATGACCAAAGTTGTAAGATTGCAGTGAAGCCAGGCTGCTGGCTTAAGGAGTATGTTTTTCTAAGGGGCAAAGTGTGGAAAAGAGTTGTATATGGTAGAGGGTTAAAGAACCGGAATGACTGATGATCTGATGATCCAACACCAGGATGTTTGCTTGATGGTAACTTCAGACATAGTACCGTTTTATGGTGTCCGAATTGATGAGTTGTGGAAATTCATCGTCGTTCATTTCCTGCAATCTGAGAGCACCTCCTGTCAATACCTCTTTGACAATAAATAGGCCTTCCCAATTAGGAGCGAATTTTCCCTTACACTGATCTTGGTTGTCAATGACCTTCTTCAAAACCAAGTCATGTTGTTTAAACTGCTGTAGCTGGACTTTTTTGTTGTAGGATCTGGCGATCCTTTGTTGATATAACTGACTATGGAAGATAGCCACGGTTCGCCTTTCGTCTATTAAAGACAATTGGTGATACATGTCTTGTACCCATTGGTCTTCATCCAGCTGAGCGTCTATCAACACTCTAAGGGATTCCATTTCTACCTCTATGGGGAGTACTGCTTCCATCCCATAGGTTAATGCGTAGGGGGTTGTCCCAGTTGAAGTACGCATTGATGTTCTGTAGGATAACAGAGTAAGAGGCAATAGGTCAGGCCATCCTTTGTGGTTGGTGGACATCTTTTGCATGATCTTCTTGATGTTTTTGTTAGCCGCTTCAACAGCACCATTCATATTTGGATGGTAGATGACGGAGTTAAGATGTTTGATGTGGAATTTACTGCATAACTCCTCCATCATTTTGTTGTTGAGATTCTTAGCATTGTCTAATACAATTACCTCTGGTTGTCCATATCGACAAATGATATTGTTTCTGATGAAAGCAACGATGACTTCTTTGGTGACCCTGGGGAAGGAGGCTGCTTCTACCCACTTGGTAAAGTAGTCGATCATGGTGAAGATAAAGCAATGTCCATTACTGGCTTTAGGCTCAATGGGCCCGATCACGTCCATTCCCCACATTGAGAAAGGCCAAGGTGAACTCATATTGTGGAGCTTCCGTGGAGGGGCGTGGATAACATTCCCATGAATTTGGCACTGATAACATCTCTTGACATGGTCATTGCAGTCAGCTTTGAGAGAGAGCCAGTAATGTCCTGTTCTAAAGATCTTCTTTACAAGTAAAGGGCCGCTCATGTGTGGGCCACATACTCCACCACAGATCTCATCCATGAGTCTCTGAGCTTGATCCTTGTCCAGTCATCTGAGGAGACCTAGTCCTGCATCTCTTTTGTAGAGTGCATCTCTGCTCAGGTAGAACAGCAAGTCGATGAATCCTCCTTTGTTCAGTCAGGCTCGCCTCAGCGGGTGTAGATCCATCTCGCAAGTATTCCTTGATATGCTGATACCAAGGTTGTTGGATGGGAGGTAGCTCATCCGATACTTCTCCAACATAGTTCCCATAGGCTGGTGCCTTTTGTAGGGCTAATGTGATGCTTGGCATATGTTCCTTGTCAGGTATGTGAATTAAGGAGGCCAAAGTTGCTAATGCGTCTGCGAAGTCATTCCTATTACGAGGAATATATAAAAAAGAGATCTCTTCGAACTCCGAAGCCATCTGTAAAACTTGCCGATGGTAAGGTAGCAAATGTAGCTCTTTGGTTTGATAGATTCCCATGGATTGTTTGACTACCAACTCTGAATCCCCAAAGACAGTTAACCGTTAGATGCCTATTGAACGGACAAGTTTTAGCCCTATGATACAGCCTTCATACTTAGCTGTGTTGTTGGTGCTGACAAACTACAATTTGACAGCGACTGGTTATTGCTCCTCCGTACCAGATACTAGAACTGTTCTACCTCCAGAACCTTCCATATTAACAGTTCCATCAAAATACATGTTCCATGTTTGACGTGTATCGTACTGATGGTGTGGCTGAATTGTCATTACCTCTTCATCAGGGAAGTATGTTTCCAAGGGTTTGAAATCCCCTGAAGGTGCGGCGGCCAGTTGATCCACGATTCCTTGACCTTAATGGACTTTTGCGTCACGTAAACAATGTCAAATTGTTGCAGAATCAACTGCCATCTGGACAGTCGACAATTCAGTATGGGCTTACTGAACACATACTTGAGAGGATCCACGCGGGATATGAGATTGGTTGTGTGCCCATAGAGGTAATGTTGTAACCTCATGACAGCCCATGCTAAAGCACAACAAGTCTTCTCAATCAGAGAGTACTTGTGTTCACTGATGCTGAATCTTTTGTTGAGGTAATAGATAGCTCGTTCTCGGCCTCTATCGTTTTTCTGACCCAACATACAGCCCATGACATTGTCACTTACGGATAAGTACATGAACAGGGGAACATTATCCCTGGGTGGTACCAAAATGGGAGCTTTGACTAGCTGATCTTTGATGGTAAGGAAGGCCTTCTGGCACTCTTCATTCCATTTCATGGAGGAGTTCTTCCTTAACAGCTTAAAGATAGGTTCACAGGTTGCTGTGAGTTAAGAAATGAACCTACTGATGAAGTTAACTCTTCCCAAAAATCCCCGTATTTCCTTCTCTGTCTGAGGAATGGGCATTTCCGTTATGGTCTGGATTTTGGTGGGATCTAGCTCAATCCCTTTATGGCTAACTAGGAATCCTAGCAACTTGCCTGATTTAACTCCAAAGGCGCACTTGGCTGGATTCAACTTCAAGTTGTACTTACGCAACCTGTTGAAAAGCTTTTTGAGATGGTCTAGGTGGTCTTGCTCCCTTCGGGATTTAACAATGATGTCACCACGTAGATCTCTATCTCCTTACGCATTAAGTTATGGAAAAGAGCCATCATGGCTCGGTGATAGGTAGCTCCGGAATTGATGAGGCTGAACGACAACCATCTATAGCAAAAGGTTCCCCAAGGCGTGATGAAAGCAATTTTCTCACGATCTTTCTCAGCAACCATGATCTGATGGTACCCCGCGAAGCAATCGACGAAGGAGTACATGCCGTATTGAGCAGTATTGTCAATGAGAATGTGGATAAATGACACGAGAAAGCTATCTTTAAGGCAAGCTTTATTAAGGTCCCGATAATCCACGCAAAGTTGCACCTTTCCTCCAGGCTTAGGCATGTGAACGATATTGGATATCCATTCTGGATATGTGGACACCATGATAATACCAGCTTGAAATTGTTTCACAATTTCTTCTTTCACCTTTAAGCTCCACTTAGGTTTTAATCGCCTGAGTTTCTACTTGACTGGCTTGAATCCCTCTTTGATGGGAAGGCGATGAAGGACAATGTCAATGGACAAACCTACCATGTCTTCATGAGACCATGCAAACACATCCTAGAATTGGGTAAGTAGCGTAACCATGTCATTCCTCTGGTTTGGGCTAAGGTTTGAACCAATCTGGATTAACTTAGGGTTTTCTAAGGTTCCGAGATTGAAAGAGGTGGTTTGATCAAGGTTAGGTTTAGGTTTGTCTTCGACCCATTCTTTAATCTCTGGAGGCACCTCAATGTCCTCTTGTATTTCCATCAAGTCTGAGTCTAACTTTTCATCAAAGTTACAATCCTTGTGGAGAAGAAGCATCTTATCAGCAAATACAGGCACATCTAACTTCAGAGTCCTGAAACAAAATATGCTTTCACTTAATATATATGAAACTGTTTAATCATACAAAGTATTAACATGTACGGACGAAACAACTGCTAATACTGTACAGAAAAGTAAGCAGTTATGATATCTACAGGGCAGAAAGAAGTCCTGCCCGTTTTACCCTTGTCGACCAAGGCAAGGAGTGCTGCTCTAATTGGTAAGGGCAAAGTCCTGGTGGACAGCAGTGATGGAGGGGCTGTCATCGTCCTCCTTCTCCCGAATGATGATCATTATGTCTGGGCAATCATCGTCTGGGGTGTATCTGTTTGTATGTTCATCATGGACAATGATGCGTATGCCTGACATCATTCGGAAGATGTCTTGTTTGATTCTTCGTTCCTCTTCTTCCACATTGGGATCTGGAACAAAGACTTCCTTATCCTTTACCGGTATCGGCTTAGGAAATAACATAGCCATTATGTTAGCTGGCACCTTTACCGAAGTTTGTTCGGACTCTGGATGTACAGGTGGAGATAATAGCCGTGTGGCTGATGTTGAAGGAATCTGCTTATGCTTATGTGAATTCCTGTAACGGGAACTGGCAGAATAGCCTAGTCCGGCTGTCCCAGTTTGATTGGACACTTGGATCGAGTGCTTAATACCCTGATGCTCTTTACCCAGCCCTTATCCCGGCTGGTGTCCCAATGACATCATTTCTTGAATAGCTGTCATAACTTCGGCAGAAATCTTGGGTACGAGAAATGGCATCCCAATAGAATGGTATTGAGTGTTGCTTACTTCCAAAGCATGAAAACTGACCGGCTCAACATCAGAATTGACAATGATGAGTGGCATGTCACCCTGTTGAGGATATTCTGGTTCAGCGTTGACTGTGACTAGGATATTGTTGATAATGTATTTGAGTTGCTGATGAAGAGTGGAGGGGACTGCCCCGGCTATACGAATCCACGGTCTCCCTAGAAGTAGGTTGTATCATGTATCTATTTTGAGCACGTGAAAAGATACACAAAATGTATGGGGACCAATCTCAATTGGCAGCTCAATCTCTCCGACTGAATTTCGGCAGGATCCATCAAAAGCTTTGATGATTGTATGGCTACTTCGAATTCGCTTGAGATTGACATTCATCTTTAGTAATGTAGCATAAGGATAGATATTCAGAGACAAACCTTCATCTATCAAGACTCCAGCTAACATGTATCCGGAGGATAAAGCCGCAATGTGTAACGGCTTGCAATGACCGGTCCCTTCGGGTGGTATGTCATCATCAGTGAAAGAGATCACATTGTTATTGAAAATGTGATCAACCAGATGTTGAAATTTTTCCACATCCACTGATTTCGGTAAATAGGCTTCTTCCAAAACCTTTAGTAGAATCTTCCGGTGATCCTCGAAAGTTAAAACCAAGTCTAATATTGAAATTTGATGTGGAGCTTCTCTTAAGCTTAAAACCACCTTGGCTTCATTATGACCCATAGCACGGAGGAATTTCTCAATCTTCTCCATGGGAATTTTCCCATTTGATTTAATAGCAGGCTTCATCACCCGTTGGGGAAGATATAGTGGATTTTCCTTTGACACTTTAGCAGTTGTATGAGATGTGGATCCTTTAGCTTCTCCATAATTCCAGGGAACTTCCTGTAAGCTGACAATAGGATATTGTGGTCGAAATGGTAGGTTGATTGGCTCTGGAGCAGCCACTTTTAAAGGATTGTTAATTCCTTTGAGTTAAATTGTGAGCAGTTTATCAGTCCTATCAGCCTTAGTGGATATAACTACTACTAGTCCTTTCCATTTGGTAGGATAGGTATTTTCACTCTCAAATAGCACGGTATCGTTGTCTGCCAGTTGCAGGACACCACTATCGATTAAGTTATGAATAAGGTGGCGGAGTGCCCAGCATTTTTTCGTGCTGTGACTGCGAGAATGGGAGTGATATTGACATACTTCATCAGGATTAAACCATCTTGAACGGGGATTGATTGGAGGTAGGAGGGAAATGATTCTTCCTTCATTGATTAGCATCTGAAGTATCTCCTCCATAGGTTGGCCCAGGTATGTAAATTCCCTTCTATTGGCAAAATCCCGACGGGCTTTGGCAGTTGCTCTCTTCGTCACTTTGTCCTCCAATGTTTCACATTTTGAAGGTGATGAGGGAGTATTCATAACCAAGGGAAGGAGACTAGCATGCTCCTGGCTAATTAATTGGCGTGTGACTTGATACTGATAGGTCACCAGTTCGGCCAATTGCTCAATTTGCTTACACAAAGCTTTAATCTTCCTTCCATCGTAAACTGGAACTTTGCACAATCCCACTTGTCAACACCATCTCTGATGATCTGAGATGCTTCACAGTTAAAATTGGAACTCTGTCCATTGCTCCAATTAATCATGTTGACCTCTTTCTCTTTGTGTGGAGGAAGAGTGTGACAACCCCAAAATAGGTTCATTCCACCCAACCCATTCTGAGTCGTCAAATACATGGTACAGAAAACAACTACAACTTTATTACAACAATTGTCGTGCAAAATACAACAACACATATGCTGTGAGTTTGGATACAAATATATACCAAATGTGACTCATGTTCCAACCGTGGACATCACCTCACAATAACACCTTACATAAAGGTATAGTCAAAAACTGTTTTAGAAATTAGAATCTTTGGGAAGTGCTCAAGGAAACCTTCGTACATGGGAGGCCACGCGTCTAGGTTATGATAGATATCATATGGCCACAGAATTATCCTTGGTTGACCCAATAGACCCCAAAGAAAAACGAGAAGATTACTATCATATTCTTCCCAATGGTGAGTCTTCTCTTGACATATCATTATCTCTACTGTCTCTAATTGAGAATTATACTTTAAACAAACACCAAGATTATATAGGTAGTGCTCGTATATATACTCAACAAGTGGATGAGCACATCCCTGTCTTATGATGACACGAGGTTGTATGTCGTTAGACATCTTGTATGATAGTGGCAAACCACCCTTCCAACGTTGGGTACACCTTACCCTATTGGATTCACCAAATATAACTACTAAATGAACTTTTCTATACTGCTTCGGGAGAACATCCACAGCTAGAGACCACCGTTCTATTTCCCCGTTACCCTCGCTCGACCCAGCTACACTCTTATTACCTGAAAGGAATTGTGAAGCAAAAGGGTGAGCACAACTAGCCCAGTAAAGAATATCATGACTAAAGATAATTAAATTATCAGTAGCCTTCATCAATAATAAATCAGAGATTTAGAACATATGGTAAATGATAAAAATTTCAACCATAGTTGCAGCGGAACGAGCAATCCATTAGAAGAGTCAAATAGACTATAAAGTCTATTATCTTCTCCATGTTAAAAATCCACCAACAATGTTTTATCCCTGTAACATCAATCAACAGTTCCTTTCCACAATCATATGAATAACTCATAATCATAATTGTGATTCTAAATTTTTCTTCGCACCCAGGACGAAGAATATTTTCATCACATGTCTTTACCTGAAACATCAAAGATCATGGTTATACCAAATCACAGTTCCTGTTCATAATCATACTAATAAATCCATCTTTGCACTACGACCAAAGATATTCAACAACAGTTTATCTTTGCACTACGGGCCAAAGATATTCATCAACAGACCATCTTTGCACTACAGGCCAAAGATATTCATCTACAATTCATCTTTGCACTACAGGCCAAAGATATTCCTCAACATGCAATCTTTGCACTACATGCCAAAGATATTCATCAACAGGCCATCTTTGCACTACATGCCAAAGATATTCATCAACAATTTATATTTGCACTACAGGCCAAATATATTCATATCTCAAAGAAATATATAATCATTTCAGAATTTATATAAACAATAATTATAACCATGTTGATCAATTCACCTTTGCACTTAAGCTTAAGATATTCAATGGTCATGATCATACCAGTCACAATTCAACTTTGCACTACAGGCCAAAGAGAACCCTAGTCATGATCATACCAATAATCTACCCATCTTTACACTCCAGTGAAAGAGAATTTCAACATCAGGGTTATAAAAATGTTATATATGATGATAAAAATAATATGATCAACATATAGTTTTAATCTCAAGAGTAATATTCGTAACTCATGAATAGTAACCCCGACACAAAAGATAGAAATTCTACAATAAAATTCATACCAATATTTCGGTATAATGATATTGAAAGAATAACATTACTTAAATTTATAAACAATTTATTTTAATTGTTTACACTTTACTAATTAATGCATTTAATCATCATAAAATGCCAACTCTTACAATTTCATCATCAATAACCAAAACCCTCATCAAAAATCTGCATATACCTCATATAGGATTCTCAAGCCATAAAATCCTATTTTTCAATTTTCTTTCTTCACAAAACATATTTAATTCATTTACTCATAACTAGACCATTTTCATGAAAAATACCAAATCAGTTCTAAAAATATTTCTTTTCTGGGATTTAGCATAATATAGTCCCATAGTGAACATATATTTTTCTCAGAATTTTTAAAAGTCATTTACTATTTTTCATATGGCCAAAATAACCGAATATTTAGACATTTATCAAAAATTGTACTTTTGTCTAAAAATTCTGAAATTTACAGAGTATACTTCTATCATATACATGTACTCCCAATAAAAATTTCATCAATTTTGGAGTTAACCACAAGGAATTATAAGCTGTTTCTTTTAAAATAGTTTTTTCCCATAAAATTCATAACTCTCAATCTATACATCCAAAAATCACCATTTTTGGACACAATCAAGAAAACTCATCAAAATATCATTTCAAATTTTTCCAGAATTTTTGAAGTTCAGAAAAATTACGAAACTGAAAAACATAACAACCCTTAAAATTCCTTAATATCCCTTACCTCAAAAGTGCAGTATTTCTGACTGGAATGCAAAGCCGAAGGAAACTTGCACTGAATAGCAACTCTCAAAGTATCTAAATACTCACAAAATATGCTTCATAATATAGAGAGAGAAAGAGAGAAAGCTTATGTTTTTGGTGTGATTTTCAATTCTAACTTAGCCCTCTATTTATAGGAAAATTTTGGTAGGTTTGACCTGCAACCTGATGGCTTTACCTGCTACTATTCCCACCCACCACATTTGAAATATAATTCAGCACATTTCTTCACCAACCACAAGTGGGGCCCACCAATTCTAGAATTTTCCACCAAAATGATAAACTCCGAAAATTCAACAATTTCTGAACCAGTCATCTCGTAAAATTCATAACAAATCATACGTTCATTTTTAACGGTTCAAAATTTATGGACATATACTCAACTTATATATGTATAACATATCCAAAAATTACCACGATCCAACGGTCGGATTAAAAATTATAACCCCCGCAAAATATCTCAAAAACCCTGATTTTTAATACCTCCATTCCAACAAAAATACTGATAAAAACCTCAACATTAACTCCTTCATTTTTAACCACAAAAATATATCCCTCATTTATATCCACATAAAATAAATATTTTTTTATCATATAAATCAATAATTAATTATTCACAAATAATATTACAGAATCACATTTATGACAACCAGGTCGTTCCTAGGAAAGAGGGGGCTTTCCAATAAGGATTTCTCCTTACTGGCGCGCAATTAGATGACCAAACCTCTCCTTAGATAGAACTTTCTAGACATTGTCAATAATGTTATCTGATAATATTATTCAAATAATATGAATTATTGATCTGATAATGGAAAATACTGTGCAGTGACAATTATTGGACAACAATAATATAAAATTTCAGCGTAGCAATTATTGAATCAATAAAATAAAATATTGAACAATAATTACTGTAACAATTATTGAGTAGTGACTTCTTACGTAAGAATCAATAATTTCAAAAATACTAAGCAATACCGTGTGCTACTGTGCAATAACGCGTATTACTGTATTTTAACCACCGGGTATTCCAACAGTGTTAACGGTAACAACTACGCCGTTATTTGTAAAAACTTAAATTTGTCGTTTTTTTCACCCGACAGTTATTCGTTATGGGGCCCACAAATAGCTGCGCCGTCGTACGAATATTCCCCGACAGAAAGAATATTCCACGACCAAACGAATATTCCCCGACAACAATGATTATTTTATAACCACTTGCTTATTTTAAAAAAAATTCATATATCACCCTTAACTTTAACATTTATCAATTTAACCATTTACTGAATAGTAATTATAAGAAAAATTGAATACTTTTATTTCATAAAATTCGGGGTCTTACAATCTCCCCTCCTTATAAAATTTCGTCCCCGAAATTTACGTACCTGGTATTTCAAAGAGTTGAGAATACCTTCCTTTCATTTCAAATTCCATCTTCTCTGTCATCATAATTTCTCCATTGCTCATCTCCTGTATTTCAAATAACATTCTAGAATACAGCTTCAAAACAAGTGTTAATTTAACAAATTAACATATCACATAATATCCCGATATTATGACTGACCAACAAATAAGCTTAGGTAGGACACACTAGCGAAGGATTTACTCATCTCTCCCCTCCTAGTTGTATTCCCCGATCTCCGCCAGAGATCATATCCCTAAGCTCTGATACCAACTGTGACATTGGACACCATCATGTGTCAGCACCTCACAAAGGTACCTATCAGCTTGCCACCGCAGAACGGCGTCCCCTACGGAGAGTCTGGCTTCGGTGCATTCCTCATCAACAGGATGTCACCAGATAGAGGCTCGGGGCTCTTTACTTATGGCTCTGATACCAACTGTGACAACCCCAAAATAGGTTCATTCCACCCAACCCATTCTGAGTCGTCAAATACATGGTACAGAAAATAACTACAACTTTATTACAACAATTGTCGTGCAAAATACAACAACACATATGCTGTGAGTTTGGATACAAATATATACCAAATGTGACTCATGTTCCAACCGTGGACATCACCTCACAATAACACCTTACATAAAGGTATAGTCAAAAACTGTTTTAGAAATTAGAATCTTTGGGAAGTGCTCAAGGAAACCTTCGTACATGGGAGGCCACGCGTCTAGGTTATGATAGATATCATATGGCCACAGAATTATCCTTGGTTGACCCAATAGACCCCAAAGAAAAACGAGAAGATTACTATCATATTCTTCCCAATGGTGAGTCTTCTCTTGACATATCATTATCTCTACTGTCTCTAATTGAGAATTATACTTTAAACAAACACCAAGATTATATAGGTAGTGCTCGTATATATACTCAACAAGTGGATGAGCACATCCCTGTCTTATGATGACACGAGGTTGTATGTCGTTAGACATCTTGTATGATAGTGGCAAACCACCCTTCCAACGTTGGGTACACCTTACCCTATTGGATTCACCAAATATAACTACTAAATGAACTTTTCTATACTGCTTCGGGAGAACATCCACAGCTAGAGACCACCGTTCTATTTCCCCGTTACCCTCGCTCGACCCAGCTACACTCTTATTACCTGAAAGGAATTGTGAAGCAAAAGGGTGAGCACAACTAGCCCAGTAAAGAATATCATGACTAAAGATAATTAAATTATCAGTAGCCTTCATCAATAATAAATCAGAGATTTAGAACATATGGTAAATGATAAAAATTTCAACCATAGTTGCAGCGGAACGAGCAATCCATTAGAAGAGTCAAATAGACTATAAAGTCTATTATCTTCTCCATGTTAAAAATCCACCAACAATGTTTTATCCCTGTAACATCAATCAACAGTTCCTTTCCACAATCATATGAATAACTCATAATCATAATTGTGATTCTAAATTTTTCTTCGCACCCAGGACGAAGAATATTTTCATCACATGTCTTTACCTGAAACATCAAAGATCATGGTTATACCAAATCACAGTTCCTGTTCATAATCATACTAATAAATCCATCTTTGCACTACGACCAAAGATATTCAACAACAGTTTATCTTTGCACTACGGGCCAAAGATATTCATCAACAGACCATCTTTGCACTACAGGCCAAAGATATTCATCTACAATTCATCTTTGCACTACAGGCCAAAGATATTCCTCAACATGCAATCTTTGCACTACATGCCAAAGATATTCATCAACAGGCCATCTTTGCACTACATGCCAAAGATATTCATCAACAATTTATATTTGCACTACAGGCCAAATATATTCATATCTCAAAGAAATATATAATCATTTCAGAATTTATATAAACAATAATTATAACCATGTTGATCAATTCACCTTTGCACTTAAGCTTAAGATATTCAATGGTCATGATCATACCAGTCACAATTCAACTTTGCACTACAGGCCAAAGAGAACCCTAGTCATGATCATACCAATAATCTACCCATCTTTACACTCCAGTGAAAGAGAATTTCAACATCAGGGTTATAAAAATGTTATATATGATGATAAAAATAATATGATCAACATATAGTTTTAATCTCAAGAGTAATATTCGTAACTCATGAATAGTAACCCCGACACAAAAGATAGAAATTCTACAATAAAATTCATACCAATATTTCGGTATAATGATATTGAAAGAATAACATTACTTAAATTTATAAACAATTTATTTTAATTGTTTACACTTTACTAATTAATGCATTTAATCATCATAAAATGCCAACTCTTACAATTTCATCATCAATAACCAAAACCCTCATCAAAAATCTGCATATACCTCATATAGGATTCTCAAGCCATAAAATCCTATTTTTCAATTTTCTTTCTTCACAAAACATATTTAATTCATTTACTCATAACTAGACCATTTTCATGAAAAATACCAAATCAGTTCTAAAAATATTTCTTTTCTGGGATTTAGCATAATATAGTCCCATAGTGAACATATATTTTTCTCAGAATTTTTAAAAGTCATTTACTATTTTTCATATGGCCAAAATAACCGAATATTTAGACATTTATCAAAAATTGTACTTTTGTCTAAAAATTCTGAAATTTACAGAGTATACTTCTATCATATACATGTACTCCCAATAAAAATTTCATTAATTTTGGAGTTAACCACAAGGAATTATAAGCTGTTACTTTTAAAATAGTCTTTTCCCATAAAATTCATAACTCTCAATCTATACATCCAAAAATCACCATTTTTGGACACAATCAAGAAAACTCATCAAAATATCATTTCAAATTTTTCCAAAATTTTTGAAGTTCAGAAAAATTACGAAACTGAAAAACATAACAACCCTTAAAATTCCTTAATATCCCTTACCTCAAAAGTGCAGTATTTCTGACTGGAATGCAAAGCCGAAGGAAACTTGCACTGAATAGCAACTCTCAAAGTATCTAAATACTCACAAAATATGCTTCATAATATAGAGAGAGAAAGAGAGAAAGCTTATGTTTTTGGTGTGATTTTCAATTCTAACTTAGCCCTCTATTTATAGGAAAATTTTGGTAGGTTTGACCTGCAACCTGATGGCTTTACCTGCTACTATTCCCACCCACCACATTTGAAATATAATTCAGCACATTTCTTCACCAACCACAAGTGGGGCCCACCAATTCTAGAATTTTCCACCAAAATGATAAACTCCGAAAATTCAACAATTTCTGAACCAGTCATCTCGTAAAATTCATAACAAATCATACGTTCATTTTTAACGGTTCAAAATTTATGGACATATACTCAACTTATATATGTATAACATATCCAAAAATTACCACGATCCAACGGTCGGATTAAAAATTATAACCCCCGCAAAATATCTCAAAAACCCTGATTTTTAATACCTCCATTCCAACAAAAATACTGATAAAAACCTCAACATTAACTCCTTCATTTTTAACCACAAAAATATATCCCTCATTTATATCCACATAAAATAAATATTTTTTTATCATATAAATCAATAATTAATTATTCACAAATAATATTACAGAATCACATTTATGACAACCAGGTCGTTCCTAGGAAAGAGGGGGCTTTCCAATAAGGATTTCTCCTTACTGGCGCGCAATTAGATGACCAAACCTCTCCTTAGATAGAACTTTCTAGACATTGTCAATAATGTTATCTGATAATATTATTCAAATAATATGAATTATTGATCTGATAATGGAAAATACTGTGCAGTGACAATTATTGAACAACAATAATATAAAATTTCAACGTAGCAATTATTGAATCAATAAAATAAAATATTGAACAATAATTACTGTAACAATTATTGAGTAGTGACTTCTTACGTAAGAATCAATAATTTCAAAAATACTAAGCAATACCGTGTGCTACTGTGCAATAACGCGTATTACTGTATTTTAACCACCGGGTATTCCAACAGTGTTAACGGTAACAACTACGCCGTTATTTGTAAAAACTTAAATTTGTCGTTTTCTTCACCCGACAGTTATTCGTTATGGGGCCCACAAATAGCTGCGCCGTCGTACGAATATTCCCCGACAGAAAGAATATTCCATGACCAAACGAATATTCCCCGACAACAATGATTATTTTATAACCACTTGCTTATTTTAAAAAAAATTCATATATCACCCTTAACTTTAACATTTATCAATTTAACCATTTACTGAATAGTAATTATAAGAAAAATTGAATACTTTTATTTCATAAAATTCGGGGTCTTACAAAGAGGGTTATCTTGCACGTGAGGTTGATCTGGTTTGGTAACCACTATCTCACTGTTATCTATCAAATCTTAGATCTTGTGTTTCAAGGCCTAACAATCTTGAGTATCATGTCCAGGTGCCCCGACATGATAAGCACATTTTTGAGCAGCATTAAAACCCCTCCCATTAGGGCTGGCTGGTGGAAGAAGATGCGTGATTTTCTTTTGAGTTGTCAGAAGAGTAAGAATGTTCTCGAGTGAATCTCCTAGGGGTGTAAACACTCGAGGGCGTTTGACTCCTCCACGTTTTGGCATTGGAGGGTTTGAAGACTGTGCTTGAAAAGGAGTGTAATTTCTCCATTGGATAGACATATTCTGATTACCTTTCTGACCTTGTAGTACCAAGGAAACATCCTCCTCTTTCTTTTTATGGACCCTCCGGGGGTTGTTTCCATAATTTCTGGATTGGATGTGCTCAGCAACAGCTTTAAAAGCGGCTAGGTCTTGAATCTTTCCTGACTTCAATCCCATCTCAGCCATTTCTCTATGTTTGATCATTTCAGGAAATGGTTTACCAATGCCAGCTAAGACTTTTTCATAGAAAGGAGCTTCTTGTATGTCGATAAAGGTCATAACCATTTCTGACTCTGTCATAGAAGGAATCACTTGAGCAGTAAGGCACTTCTACCTTTGAGCATATTCTCTAAAAGACTCATTGGACTATTTCTTGACCTTGGTAATCTGGTACCGGTCAGGAGCCATCTGAGACTGGAAGCTGTATTGTGTAAGGAAGGCGTGAGCTAGCTCTTCCCAGCTATGGATTTTTGAGTTGTCTAATCTGGTATACCATGAACGGGTTTCTCCAGTCAGACTCTTTTGGAACAGCTACATTCTGAGCTTCTCGTCCTTTGTATAAGATCCAAGTTCTCTAATAAACACCTTCAAATGGGTGTAAGGGTCTCCTAACCCATCATACTTTTTGAAGTCAGGAGTTTTGAACTTATCTGGATAATGAACATCAGGAAATATACAAAGGTCATCATATGAGACACTTCCGTGTGCTCCAATTCCTTTGATAGAACGAAGGGTTTCTTCTATTTAAAGAACTTTCTTTCTGATGTCACCGATGTCTGGATCTCCTATGAGATGGGTGGCATCATGGCTTTTGTTGGTTGTATCCAACTGCAGTTCAGGTACTGTAATGGCTTTATCAGAACCTTGAGTTCCTCCTTGTGCAGAGGATTCAGCATGTACGGGTATCTTCGTACCCTGAGTAGATTGATGTAGTTCTTTAAGCAGAACAGCCAAATCTGTAATTTATTTACTTAATCTGTCAAATTCTTCGCGAGAAACTGGATTAGACTGGTCAGATGAAGACATAATTGGCTGTAGGCCTGCGGCCTTTCTGAACTTTGATCGGGTAATAGGTCCGAATGCTTCCCTGCGACAAAACTTGCATAGTTTAGTTTTAGGAATTGTGAATGTTAACATGCTATGTGATGTGTCCATTTTAGGATTATGATCCTGCAAAACGGATGTTAGCTGTTCGTAATACAGGATAGCATGTTAATTTAAATATGTATATGCACATATTTCTTCATATTTCTCATTAAATGGAGATGAATATGGAATGTAAATTACAAGTAATTGACTTTACAAGTAATTTGAAATGAGAAAGCATGAAGAGACTTTCCTCCGTGTTTGGTTTATCAGAGGCTGACCTATCTTAGGTTTCTCTAGCGACTTTTTGGCATGAAGGTTCCCAAATCATCGCAATTTACTCGACGGAAAGTTAATCCGGTCTTTCAACTGGAGCGAATTTGGGTGGTGCTTTTCCTGAGCCTTGTTGGAATTAGTCTTCCTACGAATCTAGTAATCAAACACCGACAGGATAGCCTCCTGGTGGAGGAACTACACAGTATACATTCACATACAACGTGTCTCACCGTTTATGAAAATGATGACATGTGCGAAGCACTAATATCACAGATAGATATATTGCAGTGCAGTAAAAAAATGCATTCGTACACATTCATCATAAATATAAATGCAACATTCACACACATTCATATAACAGTTTTGAAAAGATTGCAATAGTGGCTTAAGTCCTCTTACTGGTGTCCCCAGCAGAGTCGCCACCTGTCGACGTCGGGATTTTTATTTGTCCCTTTTCATTCCCTATTTTTTTGTGTTCTCATATTAGGTGAGATTTGTTTGAAAAAATAATTGAAAAAGGTCCGACATGTATAATGTCGACGATGGACTGTTAAGAGTCGCCAGTTAGTTTTTTTATATGGTTGTACCAACACAACCGAGAAAAGGTTTGCATATTGACCCAGTGATGTGACACTGCTAAACGGGTCTGTGAAACCGAGATTCATTAGGGTCCGGGGACTTGCTTATGTGGAGGGAAGGTGTTAGGCACCCCCGACATCCATGTTGCCACGGTGACCGCCACTTTTAAATAAACTATTATGTGAATGTGCCACTTTTAAATAAACTATTATGTGAATGTGTGTGTGTGTGTGGGTCAATGTGCAGTTATTTGAAAGTTGTGCTATGCCTCGTTTGCACCTATATACATAGGGTTTGAATTTGTAAAAAAATTCAGTTTTAAACAAGATATAGCAGTGAGATTTTGTAAAAAGAGGCTTTTTCAAACCATGTGCTCAATAGTAATTGAGACCTTTGATACTTCCATTTTATTCAATGTTCAGCTTGATTGTTTTTATTTTCGAGATGCGAAGCATCTTTGAGAAAATAATGTACAAAGTAGTGCCGAACTCCTCATGGGCATGGAAACCATCGAAGGAAATTCAAACACCGCGAATAAATTTACAAGCTGCTTACAGCTGAAAATGTCCATCACGGGAACCGAATCTAGATTCAGTAGACTGAATATGTGATCACATGATTCCTAGGCTCACATGATGCCGCAATTAATATAAGCGCAGTAAGCAGGTATATATATAAAAGCTGTAAATATATATATACAGACATGATCAACCACCACGAAGCACCTCCATGGAGGATCGAAAATATAAATAAAGCTGTAAAAGCGATCAACCGCCACGGAGGAAACTCCAGGCGGGATGAAATGTACAGAAAGCTGTAAAAACGGTCAACCGTCACAAAGTAAACTCCAGGCGGGACGAAATGTAAATATATATATATATATATATATATATATATATATATATATATAAAAGCAGGTAAACGCACCAGATATAAAATTCAGGCTCATCAAACAAAGTCCAACAATAGTTCATATATATAAGTATATATATATTAAAGCAGTAAACGCGCCGGATGTAAAATCCAGGCTCATCGAACAAAGTTCGATACACAGTTCATATATATAAGTATATATATATACAAAAGCAATTAAACGCTCCAGACATAAGTCTAGGCTCAATCGAGGAATAACTCGATAATGTTAGTCCGTATATATATATATATATATATATATATATATATATATATATATATATATATATATATACACACACACACACACACACACACAAACTGAAATGAAACCACGGACTGAATTCCGGGCATACACACGCAACACGACTCTCAATAGGAAGAACGGTGTGTGCAAAGATGAAGAGAAAGGCTTGAGAATATGTAAGAAGGCTTACAGTGGGCTGCCAAAGAAGACTTCAATGACTTGAAAATGGATGAACACTCGGCTCCCGCCGGTAAAAAGTAGCTATATATGAGCTTACAAGTGTTTAAAATGAGAATAGACTCAGTTTAGGGTGTGTACAGAGCAAATTAGATAGGGCCTCCTCGCCTTTTCTCTTCTCAAAAATGGCCACCCCAAGCCCTCTATTTATAGAGGGGGAGCCGCAGGTGTACCTGCGGCTGCCCGGGGTGCCCTGGGCTTCGCGGGTCCCGTTGTCTCGAAGTACGTACACGCATGCAACGTGATGTCCGCTCAAACTTTCAGAACTGCAATCTGGGCATCCGACTGAGGTATGTAAGACCTATATCGGACCGCCGTTGTCGAGATTTACGCAATGACATGGGATTAAAGGTTGTACGAAGTCAGGAAGATGGGACAATGCCCTCCGGTCTTCAAGCATCATATTCTATCTGTTACCCTGCGTAATAGTCACTCGGGATTAGTTTTCCTTGGTTCTTGTGGGACATTGATGTGTAGAAATATATGTCTGAAATGTTGAGACGGCGTGATGTGGTGTCAAGGTGGCAAGATGATGACTTTTGCCCCTCACCGGGGTTATCTCTAGTTTGGGCTGATAAAGCAGACGTTGCTCAGGGTTATCTCTGAGATTGGACTGCTGCAAGTGTTGAAGGTCCTCAGTGTCATCTCTGAGGTGTGCCTGTCTTCCTGGTGTTATTGTCAGGTCTTGTACTGAGTGCCTCGGTGTAAGCGCCGAATGTTCTGAAGCTAATTGCATGCATTTGAAACAAATATTTCCGGGATTATCTCTAGAACTGCAACTATTTTCCTTGGGGTTATCTGTTATTCCCAATGTTGGGACTGAGACTGAATATCTCGGGGTTATCTCCGGGATGAATCGGTCTTCTCCGGTGGAATTTTCGGTATTGGAACTGCAGGCCTCAGGGTTATCACCGAGGTTGGAACTGTTACTCCCGGTGTGTGTTCCGGGGTTGAAACTGAGCTTCCGGTAGTATCCGAAATGGATATGAGCTGTCTTCCAGGGTTATGTCTGAAAGACGAATCTGCCCTCCTGCAATGTCAGTAACAGGTGTGCAAAAAATTTTGAGTGTCTACAAGAAGTATACTTCTACACCAAAACTTTAACAAAGAAAGAGCAATTGCTTCTGGGCAATCATCACCGAAAATTAGAAAGAACTACTTTGAACAGAAAACAAAACATCACAAGCAAATCCAATTCCAGAATCCAGACACTGTCTCTAAGAAGAGGAACCAAGAACAGATCTATGATTTTTACCCACGAATTAAGTCCTCGAAGGCACTCCAAATCCATCACTTGTCCGTACTGCGAGAGACGAGAGTGGATTTATCGAAGCGGTGGATATTATAAGCCTTCATGATCGATATTTCGGGGCTGAAATCGGGGGATACTAGTGGTGAAATATGAGATCTGAGGGTTCGGTGCTTGTGATTAGTGGAGAGAGAAAATGGGAGGAACCGAGGAAGAGAAGGAAGGGGCGAAGGTGCCGGACGAAGAGAAATACGTATATATGCAGACGAAGAGGGAGAAAGAGGGTGAGCTCACCGATTTTTAAGAAGAGAGCAGTATATGAAAAAAGAAGAGAAGTGAAGAAGGTAGCCGCCGCGAGCAGTCCAAGTGTCCAACACCTTAGTGAAGAAGAGAGACGAGAAAAAAGAGAGGTTGTGCTGCTGATATAAGAAAATGAAGAAGTTAATGTATTATACAACAAGGTAAAGTGGTAAACTGTTTTAATAACTGAATAAATATGTTCCTTTAGATATTAAATTCCTTTCGGTTAATAAATATGTTCGGTTATTCGAGTAACCGATTAGGATGATTTTAATAACCGAACCCGAATACCGAATAAGAATTCGGATATAACCGAATTACAAAAAATAATCGAATTATCAAGAAATTTCGGTTAAAAAAATTTGGTTCGCTTCGGTTATTCGATTACATCCGTTTTTTGCTCAGTCCTAATTTTAACTACATGTTAAGTGGCGTTCAACTCTCTCTTGACATATGTACCTTTCCTTTTCTTTTTTTCAAGTTCACTTAGCAAAAAAATTATTAGAAAAAGGATTCAACGTCATTTCATTTGGTGTTGGATAAAAAAAAATTTCTTTAAAAAAGATTTAGTTAATTTTTTCTCCAACAAGTGGCGTTCAAAAAAAAATTATCCCTGCCATCTTTCTTCAAATTTGCTTTATAAAAAAAAATCGGTTCAAACGCCACTCTAAGTGTTCAAATACCAATTTACCTGGCTTTCACAACTCTTTCTCCCTCCCTCTGACAAAACTTTCATTCTTTTCTAATTTGCTTAAAAAAAAGAATTCCAACCAACGACCAATTCAACTAGCGTTTGGCGCTGAATCAATTTTTCCCCTTTTACAAAAATAAATTTGTTTTTAAAATTAATTAGGATAATTTTTTTTTAAAGAATTGTTTATTTAAAAAAAAATTTGGTTAAGTTAATCTAATAATTTTCAACCTTCCAACGCCAATTGAACTGGTGCTGGATTTCATTTTCAAACTCTAACGCCAATCTAATTGGCGTTTGGCCCATATTGAGAAAACTTGAGAATTTTGGCTGAAATCTAGAAACTTGGGTTTGATTTAGTATAATCTTGAAAATTACTCGCTGCCACTCTACCCTGTCCCTGAAGATGATGCTATCTCTCTCCCTCCTCTTCCTCTTACTCCATCAGAACTCAAAGACCGACTCATCTTTGTATCTTCCCCCAATGACCCATCTTCTTCCTCCCACTAGTTATGGTAAACATATCAGATCACTACACTCGGGTCAAGTCTCAGTCTCAAGGCCCTTCCTCTCATTCCAACGGTGACGTCGCCGCATCGCCGCCTTCTCCTACGCCTAGTGTTTTCGGTTGTGTGATCGGCGTGCAGAAAGGATGAACCGTTGAGATCTTCAACAACTTTGAGCTTCTCTACGATCAATCTACTTAGTCACTCGACCGTACTTTCCTCAAGAAGAAGCAAGAGTATGTATTGGGGATAAAAGGAAAGATTTTGTAATATTATTGATGTTATTTTTATTCAAAAAAACATAAATTCATTCGAACGGGGCTCTAAATAGTTTAGAATTATTTTTGAATATTATCGATTAAGAGACATAAATTTTTTTTACCAAACAAGTTGTGTCTCTGACCGAATCAAATGCATAACTATTAAGAAACTATAAGACACAAACAAACCCCACCTAAATGAATCACAATAATTTTGAATTTGAAACGTACTAATTTAACTACAAAAAGTCAAACCGATTCTTATGGTTTTTTAGATCAAACAATCTACTTGACTGAAATATATTAAAATTTTAAAGTTTAAACGGTTACAAAGGATGAAAAAAATATAATACAATGATAATCTTTTCAAACATAATAACAGCTAATCAAGAAAAAATTCAATCGTTGCAAGTAATAACAAAATATGCAAATCTAAGCAGTTCTTCAATACAAATAAAGCAATAACCAACCGTCATGATAATGTCACACCTAGATCTGAACAATATCTATATTCAACAATTCACGTACCAGAAAAATTCTCACGAACGAAAAAAAACTCATGACTAGAGAAAATATACTTCGAAGAGACCATAACGAAATCCTCTCACAAAAAAAGCAAGAGAAATCAATCATATCATGGAAAAAATAAATCCCATAAAGGGAAAAAATAAACTCCACAAGAACGGAGAAACTATTAGAACTCAAGAAAAAATTATTTTGTAATGGAGTACAACTTAATTTTAAAATTTTTGTCTTTTTACATCTTGAACTATCCTTTGTCCTTAATAAATCCTCCATTTTTTGTGGTTGCTTTTTTTTTAAAAAAAATTTTAGGTTAAATTAAGTAGTAATTATCTTCCCATCTAATTGTGAACGACATTGGGTGGGGGAACAAAACAAAAGCATCCTTTTTGGTTCCAATTTTGATGGATCAATTACAAAACAAAAGAATCCATTTCTTCTATATATATATATATATATATATATATATATATATATATATATATATATATATAAAGCAATGATCTACATCACATGGTTACTTTGAATACTATTCCAACATCTTACAACCATCCATTTGGAGATCTAACGACTAAAAATGATGGGCTTATATTGTTTGACGTTACTAAGAGTAGTTGTATGAGTAATATTCTAAATATTCTCACTTTAGTTAGATTTAAATAACTTAAATGTATTTATTTGTAATGTGATTAATATTGTCAACTTTATTTAATGTACTTATTTTTATAAATAATCTTTTAAGTAATAAAATTTAAAATTGTCAATTATAGTCAATGTATTTATTTGTAGAAATAATTTCTTAAGTAATAAAATTTAACATTGTCAATTATATTCAATGTATTTATTTATATAAATAATTTGCATAAATGTTTTTTAAAGTAACAAGATTTAACATTATCAATTATTGTGACAATTTGATTATTTAACATTTAAACTCCATATTGTAATACAATTTGATTAATTACATTACAAATAAATATATTAGAACTATTTAAATCTAAATAAAGTGAAATTACATTACAAATAAATATATTAGAACTATTTAAATATAAATAAAGTGAGAATATTTAAGATATCACTCATCCAATCACTAAGAGTAGAGGCATGTATTCAATTTTTTTCTCATACAACTACTCGTAGTAGCAACAGACAATATAAGCCCATCATTTTGGGTAGTTAAATCTCTTAATTAATGGTCTGAAATAATATAATAATCATTTGCTATGGATCATTATCTACACGCGCGCGCGGGCGGGCGCGCGCGGGCGGGCGCGCACACACACATATATATATATATTTATTTTTTGGACATGAGAAAGAAAAAAAGGATCCTTTTCTTCTAGTGTTTTCTTTTTTGGTTCCAATTTTGATGGATCAATTACAACCTATACTATTTCCCCATGTGTCTTTCAAGGATTTGATCCGACTAATCCATTTTGATAAAGTTGTAATCCAAAATCCAGAACCAAACCAAATGTAAGATGCCACGTGTCAACCTATCAATCAGCCATTCTTGGATTTAAGTGTTAATATAACTAGGAGGAGACTTGCATACAATTTGAAGGGTATCAGAAAAGAAAGAAGATAAAGAAAATAAAAAAAAATGGCAACTCCATTGATGAGTTCTTTGAGCCTCAAACCTTCATTCACAATTGAGAAAAAAACAGTCAAAGGCCTTCCTTCTCTTGCAAGGCCTTCTTCCTTGAAGATCCAGGCCAAGGGAGGCAAAATCAAGACTGCTACCCCTTATGGTTAGTATTTCTGCTTTTCTAGCTATCTATTAGTTTATGAAAAATGATTTTACATGTCACACCAATTTTTTATTGAATAAAATGCGAATTACGACTTACATAAAAGTGTGATCCGTCAAAACAGAACAATAGTATGTGAATCTTTCTTTATACCCGAATGTCCCCTATAGCAACACTCTTAATTATAGCTAATTTATCATGTCAGAAATAGAAATAGAGAACAAAAAGAAAATAATATACCTTCATTTACAAAATATAAAATATCTATAGACAATAAGTCGATTTGTAACATTTTCGACCTGAAAAATTGACATAGAATTATTCAGTTTTAGTACAATAATGAATAGTATAAGCTATCTAAAAAGAACTATTAATGATCATATTTATTGTTTTGTAAATTTTAACAAATCATATTCAATTGAGATTAAAAATATCTTAAATCGAAAGTCAACATATTAGAAAAGAGTAAAGAAAGGAAAAGAGCATGTTTAGACTGTTTCTGAAATTTCAATGTTGCACTAGGACCTAATGGTGGCATGAACTTGAGGGATGGTAAAGATGCCTCTGGAAGGAAGCCAAAGGTTAGTTTTTCTGCTTAATTTAAGCCAGTGGTTTGGTTTGGTTTCTTAATTCTACAAAATAATAATATTAAATAAAAAAGAAAGAAAAATAATAACTACCATAATCATACAAGAGTTTCATAACTTTCTCAACTAATTCATTGTTTCTATATAATCTTTTATTATTGATTTCCTACTTTTTATATTGATTTAGGGAAAGGGTGTCTATCAATTTGTCGACAAATATGGTGCTAATGTGGATGGATACAGGTAGAACTTGCACTAATTTGAAATATAATAAAGATATTAGAATGATATAATATGTAACATAATAATTTATTCTAGCAAAATATGATAATGAATTATTAAAAGTATTTATTTTGATGATTTGTATACAGTCCTATCTACGACCCTGATGATTGGTCTCCATCTGGTGATAGCTATGCCGGAGGTAATAACCTATCTGATAATTTTTGAAATATGAATTCTCTAATTCTAAATAGCAGAAAATGAATTAAGAAAATAAAATAAAATTAACTTGCTTGCAAATGCAGGTACAACTGGCTTGTTGATATGGGCAGTGACCCTAGCTGCTATTCTTGGAGGGGGTGCTCTACTTGTTTATAGCACAAGTGCTTTGGGAAGTTAAACCCTACTGCTTTATTTAGTCTACTGTTCTGTCTTCAGTATGTACAAAGTAATTATCCAGATCAACATTACAAAATATTTCATGTATTTATAAGTTGTATCTAGTGTGGATTGAATTTGTATGGTTCTGTAAGACAAACCTTCTTGGAGGGGTTGCTCTACTTGTTTATAGTAAAAGTGTTTTGGGAAGTTAAACCCTACTGCTTTATTTAGTCTATTGTTCTCTCTTCAGTATGTACCAAGTAATTATCCAGATCAACAATTAAAAAATATTTCTAGTATTTAGGAGTCGTATCTAGTGTGTATTGAGTTGGTATGGTTCTGTAAGACAAACCTGCTATGCTCGAGATGTTAATACTTTTTGCTTATTAGTTATAAGCAGTAATCCCCAAGCGCCACAACGCATAATCCCGGACATTCTTCGGTTGCCCATGAAGCTCATCAGCCAGATAAAAAGAATAACCTGTTAACATAGGCGAGAACATATGACATAAACCAGGCATAAGTCTTCAGGATATGCAGTCGCAAAAAAGGAGGAAAATGGTGTGGTTCTCAGAGGAGATGTTTGCACCATAAAACTAACCATTTACCGCACCTGAATCCAATATTCTGTTTAGAATTCACAAATGAGCAACAAAGAAGAATGATAAAACGTGATGGAGATGCTGCAAATGGTCACCTGCATCCAGATATTCTATAGCAAACTCAAGTTTTTACACAAAACTTGTGAAAAAAGAAGGGATAATAAATGCCCCAGTATCACATTTTTAGTTGAAGTAACTCTACAAAGCTGAAACTTATCATTTGCCCTCCACGATTCTAATTTTTCACTCACTATCCATTAAAAGGATCATTGGTACAACATGAGTGCTTGCTATTTGAATTTGTAGCAGCAACTCAATAATACAAAAAGAACATAAATTTTCCAAAATTTCCCCAAGATATCAATGACGAATACTCCATAATTAACCCATTTCGCAATCCAGTTCCTAATACTGCCAAGCTTGCCGTGGAGTAATTTATTCCATGTTATTGATACTCTTCAACAATATCTTCCTCCTGATGCTGCAGTGGCAAGGACCTTGTTTGAAAGGAGCCTATTTGTCCAGTTCCCTCTATCATTGTGGATCGAACAATCTGTAGATGCAAATCAAAATTTGTTCTGTTCATAATTTGGGGATATTACCAGAAACCTCCCTTATAATATCAGGGAATAAAGCAAGCATACTGACATGTATTCAGATCTAATTTGAAGGCAAAAAGAGAAAGTGAGAAAGTGAAGTAATGTTAGAAATTTCATGAATATTATGAAACGCCAACCCAATTTAAAGATGTTTGGCGCTCTGATAAGAAGTTTAAAAGTAAGAAATGCAACTTCTTTTTTTGTTTTTAATTTCCATCTTAGACAATAGGCATAAGATAAGACCAGGATGGCGGATATATTATTTTCAGCCAACTATGAAGAAGTATCATTGCAAACTAATTTTATTGTTGCTATTTTATTAGTAGCTATAAATATATATATATATGTCCGAGTATGTGTGTATGTATACAAGAGGGACGGGCATACCTTCTCTATTTCAGCAGAAAGAAGAGGGTTTTCTTTCAAGTGCTGCAATGCTTTGTCTCTTCCTTGTCCCAACCTTTATTGAACAAATTTAAGAAAAGAAAAGAAAAACAATGACAATAAGCCAGAATTATCTATACATATTACATGATCTAATATAGAAATCAGAGAAGATTCCAAGAAAAATAAAATGAAATAAAAATAAATGGTGTTATTGATGCACTGATATGTGCTGCTGAATAGACGTGACACCATTTACTATCAATCACGACGGAAGAATTGCATTGAAACTAGAGAAAACTTACAAAGACAACATGTCAAATTCTTTGAGTGTCTGTCTCCCCAGTAACAGGTAAGAGAATAGAAAGTCAAGGTCACACTAGTCTGTTGTCACTGATAATACTACCCCCCTGGCAAAACATTAGTCTATTTTGCTGATGTCTTAGCTATAAGGTCCTTCTTACAAGTCATCTCACCCCCTAAGCTTTTGAGCAAACCATATCTGAGAAACTTAAATTGCGGCTATATATTTAATAGGAATTTAAGTAACCTACTGCTGATCAAGGTAAATGAGATATATTAATTTGGCTGGGTCTCTTAGAGCACCGGCCTAATTTACTTTGGACATGTGGCCACCTTCGGTCGTGTGGGGAAAAACACACATCTGTAAATTACCAGGATATATCCTGGGGCTGTGGTGATCAACGAATAATGATTTTTTTATCACCCCAGGATATAATATGCCCATTCTTCCTACCTATTATTTTCATTTTTTTTTTGTGTGGCCAAAACTACCAACTATTGAAACAAAGAGCATTTGTCATAGCAATGGAGGCACATTTTGCAAGCCTTGTAATTAGAACTGCCAAAAACACCAGTAGCAAGAAAATAATGGGCAGGAAGCATAGGCAGATTATATTTAGGGAATCGATATTTCCATAAGGAAATTTGATAGTTCCACAAGTCACCTCGCACATGAATAGTAAATGGGACTCACGTCTATGCGAGTAAGGTCTTGTGGAAATATCAAAATTCCCCTATGGAAATAATAATTCCCATTTTATGGATAATATCAAAGCAACTGAAGAAATTTTTTTTGATGCTGTGTGTGACATGGATATGAAGAATCTAAAAGACCGGCTTCAATTGGTAAGGCAGCATATTGATGGAAATGGGCCAATTAAATGACATGACGACCTACATATCTGTGACACAATATAATAATAAGAGCAGACAGTAGCAAGATAGTTATACGAGCAGAAAAAAGTATTAGACCTTTTTCACACCTAACCAAAAGAAAACAATTGCAGTGTTGGGGGATAGACCGCTTATTACTATGCAAACAGTATGCGCAAAAGACAAACCTTTGATCTGCGTAACTATACCAAGATCCCTTCTTCAATACAACATCCATCATTTCAGCACAATCCAAAATGCATCCCTGCATATCAACTAGAATTAGACCAGAAAGGTGAAATTTCAGTCATTGCAAAAGAAGTAAGAGCATTGCGAAAGCACCACGGACCAGTTTGCTGACTCCTTCTCCAAATATAATTTCAAACTCCGCTTGCTTGTATGGTCTTGATACCTATAATGATACATCAGAGAGTTTAGTCATAACAAGACATATTGGAGTTGATTTGTTCAAGAATTTATATGAGCTTCATGGAAACAGTTAGGTACTAGATCTCAGGAACCTTGTTTCTCTCATATGACAAGTATATTGTATATTTGTATATGACTATTGCCACCTACACCTTCACCCACTCCCATCAACAACCACAAAAGAAAAGACAATAAAATAAAGGAAAATCATAGGTTGTACAAATATATACGTCTAGGTCGAAATGATATTATTAAAAACCTTAGTAGCAAGAAGGGTACATAAGCAGTGCAGATGTGTGTCTATGAGTTGTATTCATCTGATACTCCATTATTAGGTCTAAGGGCAAGGCTGAAGAGTTAAAGCATAGCATCTTGTTTCTTTCTATTTATATTTGCCTTTCGCCCCTCTCAGAAAAGCGTCATGTTCATCGTTGAAAAAATTGTCATAAATTTAGAGAGTTTGCTTGACCACGAGGCTAGGAATATTAGTAATGCATAACTTTCAGGAATCTTTCTAAGTCCTGTTTCCCCCTCTTTAATTACTTAGAAGAACCCTAGATACACATTAATCAATTTTTGTATTCCTGATTAAAAAACTATATTCCAGTAACATCACCAAGTCCATCCACCACCACAAAAGAACGAACACAGAGACAGAAGAGAGGAACCACCATGATACCACCGGATCTAGCACCGGCAACAACATACACCGCCACCAAAGATCATAATTTCTTATTCATGTTGTTAGCATGAAAATAAAAATAATAATATACATCATAATAAAATACCATGCCAGATGCTGAATAAAACTGGTGTGCGGAGAAATGAGAAGCAATTAGAATCTTATAAGCAAATTTATTACGCATTACATACTTTGTTCTTTTACCTTACTCTTTTGAACTCTTACACGAACTTTAAGCCCAATGTCCTCATCTCCTTTGACCTAAAGCAATGAGGAAGATTACGATATGAATTCCTTGCACATTGCATTTTAACTGAACATTGAGCAAGGACAGACTGAGAAGATCAAGTGCTTACAGACTTTATCTTCCCTGTTGGACGTATCTCAAGTCGAACTGATGCGAAAAACTTTAAAGCAATTCCTCCGCTGGTGACTTCAGGATTTCCATAATATACACCAATCTGATTAATCATTAAACCAAAATAAGCAATATAAGTCAGATTTCCAATGAACTATATTGAGCCAGACACCTGAGGCCCCTTCAATGACTGTTATATATATTCTCTCCCATGTAGATTGTAGACCATAGAGAAAATTATACACATAAAAATAAATACCTTATGCCTTATTTGATTTAGGAACATAAGAGTGCATCCAGCTTTGGAGGCATTGCCTGACATTTTGCGCAATGCTTGGCTCATAAGACGTGCTTGCAAACCCATTTGCTGCATTCCTATTTCCCCCTATGTATTTAAAGAAAAAAGAAACAAACAAACACACAAAGAAGAGTCGAACAATAGCAATCTTGTGAATTTTCTCAATTCAAATTAAATACATAAACTTTTAACTTACTTCAATCTCAGCTCGAGGAGTAAGTGCAGAGACAGAGTCAACACAAATGAGATCAATGGCACCAGATCTACACATACGATCTGCAACTGAAGAAAAGAAAAGAAAAGGATAAATCCAAATAATAATTTAGCAAAAAAAAATCCATATAATAAATGCAATTAAAAATACAATTTATCACATTTAAGTTTAGAGGTTAGTGTCTTTCTTTATTCATTATTGCATGAGTGGCACGAAGTTCTCATTCAAAACAATGCCTATGCAAGAAAAGGGAGCAAACAAGAAGTTTTTACTCTCTAGCGCCATCTCCCCATTATCAGGTTGACAGACAATCAAATTTTCTACATCTACTCCCAATGCTTTTGAATATGATGGATCAAAGGCATGCTCAGCGTCGACAAGCATGGCATTGCCTCCTAACCTCTGCATGCTCAACATAGAAAAGATTGTTTATTAGAATGAAAACAGATACGAAACCTTGTAAGTAGTCCAATCAAAAGGTGAGGGTTCACCAGCACATTAAAACCAGACACAAACAATACCTGCACTTCCGCAATCGCGTGGAGTGCCAGGGTGGTCTTACCACTACTTTCTGGTCCATATACCTGAAAAGAAAAACCAATAACGTATTTAGACCTCTGAAGGATGCAGATGAACTATCCAATTTGAACAATGCACATGAGTATAAATGAAGAGTATACTATGTTTATCACAGCCCTACTACTCAACCCCAGATAATATAAGGAATTTAATCTATCCAGAAGCTTCTTTGCACTCCACTGCAGGTCTTGATCCTATAGAGTCTATTGGGCATGACCACGACATCTGGCTAATGATTTTGGTGGGATAAGGGTTAGCTCCACTACCATGACTGGTATGCACATGTTAAGAGTTAAGATGCTCCCAAGTTACTAATGAATAATATGCTATGTTCATCGACTCTTAAAATGTATTAGCCAAATAGAAATAGCAAACACAGTAACACACTTACCAAATCCACGCAAGTTAAACTCAATGCATCAAAAAGTAAACCAGATTTTTAAAATACGATAAAATGATAAATCAATAAAAAATACATGAGCAATCAGCACCAATAAAAGATAAAGATGCATGTACAAAAAGATTACATACCTCAACAATTCTTCCCTTAGGAAGGCCACCACCCAAAGCAAAGTCCAATGTCAAACAGCCACTTGGAAAAGTTTCACTGCAATAGACAAAATTTAAGAAGCCTAAAAAGAAGAATGTTGCAGCTTATGAGGGTGAACTGAAACTGTAAACTTATTATCTTTTTCAACCTCAATAAAGAAAAGGTCACATTAAAACAAGCAAATTAATAAATGATATACTTATATACACATTGAAAGAAAGGGATGAGATTTTCGAGAGAATAGTGAACATGGTGAGAGACACATACACCAGAGCTCCGCCGGCGCTGCCTAATCTTGTAACACTTCCTTTCCCAAATGAGTTATTTATATCATTCATTGCCGCTTCCAATGCTTTTTTCTGGAACAAAGAATGGTCATGTCAATTCTGAGTACTTTGTCAGCAGTTTTACACTTGTCAATAAGAATCAGTCAGATGACTTAAAACTTCATTGCAAAGAAAATACGATGCTGTTTGTATTTGATGAGAACAAAAAAGAGGGCCACACAACAATTGTCACAGTATAACTGTATGATTTTAAAACTACTATATACAGGCAAATATTCATGCTCCTTATACATCACATTATTTCTCTCCGTCATCCAGTTGATGACAACACAGCAAGAAACACTAAGCTAGAGGGTCACTTTTGGACTTAGTTGAGCTAGATGATGATCAGTGATAGAAACATATTTTTGCATTTTAATAATCCTATATTTATTATTTTATGTGTCTATTTAATTTAACAAATGATTTTTTTATATTGTTTTGTAGGAATTAACATTTATTTATTTGGGGAGCAAATAAAGGATTAATATCCAGCTTTTAAAGAGAACATGAGACTCTTGGAAGATTGTTAAGAAGAGGTTTAAAGAGAAAAGAAAAAAAGACCAAGTTCAATGTAACCTATATTAGGTTACAATTTATTTTCTCCTATAAATAGGTCTCTTGTTTTAGAGAAAGAGGGTTAAAAATTTTATTTTCTTTTTTCTTTGGTACTTCCGGTTGGACAAGGAGGGAGCAGTACCTTTTTCTTTTCCAAATGCTTATAACTTCCAAGTTCCTTTAATGATTAAGTGTAGTGGTAGTTTTAAACTTTCAACATTATTTCCTTTCCTTTGAATTGGCTTAGCAGTATCAATAAAGTTAGTTTTTCTTATTCAACGTCCTGTATTAGATAGTTCATGTTTAAATATTATCGTTTAATCTTTAAATTTTTAATTGTTACTTCTTTGTTCACATAAATAGGAATAATATTAATAATCTTCTCTTTTAATTCATATTAATTCTATGGATAACCTACAAGGTATTACATATTAATATTTTCTTTCCGTTTCGATATTAATGCCTAATTGTTTACGCCTTCATTTTTACCTTCTCGCAAAATTCGTTGTAGTTCTTATATTAATTACGAGGTTTTGATAAGTTACAGTTACTCTGTGAATTTTTCATAACTTATGCTTGTCCATATTAATTAGATGGAAGGAAAAATTTAAATTAGGGATTAATTCGAAAAAGAACTTAATTATTATGCTAGTATTTAGTGGATTCGAATTCCTAGGTAATTTTTTTTCATTACTAGTTTTCATTATTAATTTTTAATTTGCATTATTAGTTAAATAATCATCTCCACTATTTTTTTATTTCTAATTTGTCTGGAATATAAATTAAGGATTTGATGGTTAAGTGTACGTGGTTCGACTTGTATTTGTCAAGTATGCAATAGACGTTGTGCACTTGCAGTACATAATTTTAACGCATCAAGTTTTTAGCGTCATTGCCGGGGACTAGATTTAATTTTGTATTCCTTAATTTTTTTTTCTTCGAATTAGTTCTTTTTTAGTTCTAATATTTTTTTTCAGGATTATCGAATCGGATTGAAGGAGCGAAAAGATAAAGATTTTGTTGGTGTACTTTTCCTGATACTTTGTATCTCCATATTTTAAAACAAAAAATAGTAGTTTAGTTTATTTTTATTTTTATTTAAAAACTAATTGCCGCATTCATGCATTTACTCATGTAGAGCACATCCTTATTAGGTATTTATTTTATTTAGGTTTTGTCAAATATAAAATGTAGTGATTGCTAGAGGATTGAGGAACATCAAATTTCTCTTTCTTTCGTAATTCACATAATTTTAGGACATTTTATTTGTTTGCAATTTTTTTTATTTGTTTATTTTCATCTTTAATCTAACATTAAAGGCAAAAACTTGTAACAAGATTAGGTGAGCATTTCATTACCCTTCATTGGCCCACAAATCTTGCATTGTGCATAACCTTGACTTAATAAAATCAAGTAGACATTAGCCCCTACCAGTGGCGGAACCAGAACATTTTTAGAGGGGGTTCAAAATACATCAGTAAAAAAATTTATTTATTGACGCTTGGAGTGCTTCTTTCAAATTCATTTTGCCCAATTATAATATTTCACAACATCTTATTCCAACCTTTGTCAACATTTGAGTTGTGAGTCTAATTGCTTTAAATATATATATATATATATATATATATATATTAATTTCCTCCGAACTATAGAACTATTAATCAGACTTTGAGGTTTTTAATCAACTGATTAGCTACTTTTATGGATAAATTACAAATTATAATATTATATATTCAAAACCTTATATTGTGGTTCTGGTCATCTTTCTTGGAGACAACTGAGAGGAGCCACTCAAAGTAATAAAATGAATTAAGTTATTCTCATTACAAATTATTGATACTAAGGTATGATTAAATCAGTAAGACAAATAAGTGCAATATTTATTAATTAATTATCAAACTTATTTAACATTATTTTATCTTATAATAATATTGTTAATTTATTATAGGTGGAATGACATGAAAAAGCAAATGAATTAATACTATCTCATAACAAATATCAAATTTAACTAATATTAACATGCTTCAGATTTCAGGGTTGGGGGGTCATATGACCCCCCTGGACCCCCTAGTTCCGCCAGTAAGCCCCTAGGACTTTTGTGCTCGATTAGGACAAGGGACTCGAAGAGGAGGCTAGATTTTAAATTAATCAAACGCCTCAAGAACGTGTGGTTATTCAATTAGTCATCGTGCTCATAGAGAGACTCCCACTGTTCTTACACTTACCTGGCTAGTGGTGTGATTCATTTTGAATTTGGTTGACCTTAAGGTGTAACTTGAAACAGTTTGGAGTTGTCTAGATTTTATTTAGATTAACCATAAAATTAAGATTTATTTTATTCTATTCTATTTTTTTGGTGGCTTCTTAGTTAGTTGCTAATCTGTTTAGTGATTTGTGCAAGTATGAAATCTTACTTTGGTGGGAATAATAATATTTCCTGGAATCAAGACTTATGAAAATTTCAATGCACAGCCGGGTAAATCAATGTTTTCCAACTTACCATAACCATGATCCATATTCATCTCCCAACTGCTATTCATATCCAGATTCATGTCCAACACCTCTATACCCCACAGAATATTGAAATAACAATGAAAAAAATTAACCTCTTTGGGGGAAGTCTTGGAAGAATTACTTAGAGTCGAAGCTAATTGCATGCAGACCATGAATCAATTCACATCTCAAATGCATATGAGTCGGTTAGCTACCACATCTAGTGAATTAGAGAAAAAAAAATCAGTCAGCCTGAACTTGATCCTATAATTCATCAAAATGCTAAATTTAATTCATCACACTCTAAGTCAAACCAATCTAAGGAGTCAAACAATTCAGAGTCGATAAGTTCATCCAATAAGCCTAATTTAATAATTGATCACATTACATGTGACGAGTCTACTGAAAAAGTAAGTCTAAAGCTCCATACCCTGAAAGACTTGTTTCAAGAAAACAACCTAGTGATTATTCAGACTAACCCATAGAAGTAAATAAGATCCAAGAATTGTTTAAAAATAAATTCATGGGTGAAGAAAAAGAAAAAACTTTTAACTTTTGTCTAGATCACTTTGGTCGAAATTGGGATGACACTAAATACATGAATGAGGTCAACGAGATGTTGGACTCCACAGCCCAAAAATCTTACTCTAGATTGAAACCTATAATTAAACCAAGTCTACTACATTTTGAGCCTTTTAAAGAGAGTCAAACTGAGCTTGAACTTAAGCCCTTTCCTGAAAATTTGAAGTCTATCGTAGCACATCCAAAACACTTTTCGTAATCACTAAATTTGACTTAACAAATGACCAAAAGGTTGTGCAGGATGAGAGTCTTATTTTTCCAGACAATGCAACTTTGGATAGTACATGGGTCAGCCCACTTCAAAATGTGCCTAAAAGTTCTGGAATAACGGTGGTTTAAAATAATTTAGTGCCCATTGGTGACGAATATGGTTGGCAAGTTTGGATAGATTTTATACAGTCGAAACTTCTCAAAAGAGAATATCATTTTTCTTTGCCAATCATTAACTCAATTTTAGAAGGATTAATTTATCATGCTCAAAATTGTTCTTCTACAACAAATTTTGACTATTTCCAATTACCCAGATCTAAAAATTCCAAGAAATCAACATTAACTTGTCTGTTTACATCACTCATTTACCGTCACAGTTTCCAAGATATATAAAATTTGTAGATATGTTCATTTGTTTTCCTTTTCACCACATGTCCTTGCAACTCAATGCCCCACGTACAAGGTAAAATTCTTGCATTTCTTTGTTCTCTTTCTTCTTTTGCTTACATCGAGGACAATGCATGATTTAGCTAGGGGGGTGTTTTGTATTTTTGTTGTTAGATTTTTATTTATGTACTTTATTTTATTTTTAGGAAACTAAATAAAACAAAACATAAAAAAATCAAAAAATAATTAAAATTTGGAAAATTTGGTTGACATTTGAGTTGAATTAATTCTAATAAATGTTTGTGGAGCAAAAACTCATGAGTAGGATTAAAAGATTTAGATCTCTTAAACCTTTGATTAAATACAAAATCTTAGTTTGAAACACTATTTGGAATAAAATTAAAATTCATATGCATTTTTTGCACTACACAATTGAACTAATTCTTAGTTGTGGGGTATAAACCTATGAATCGAGCAATATAAAGAAAAAAAAAGAGAAATAAATAAATGCTTCAATCTCTATTGAACGAAATAATTGGATATCCAATCGATATTCATGCTGAAAAGTTTGATGGATATAAGCAGCTTGACTAGTCGAGTTTTGTGGCATTTGTTACTCGAATTAGTAAGCTATTAGGAGTGTCTCTACACCTAGTGTCCTAAAGTTAACTGATTTGAGAGTCATTGGTCCAACTCTCGCTACATGGGTAATTCTGAAAAGCCTAAAAAACCAGACATTACACAAGTCAAGAAAAAAAAATCCCTACTAAGAGTTACATCACATACACAATGCATGCATCACATGAAATTAATTTTATGAAGGATAGTGTCTAGAATGAAGATAAAGTACTTTTTATAAGGTGAAATTGTTCTTTTGAATTTGATTGAACGAAATAATTGAATCAATCGATATTCATGTTGAAAAGTGTGATAGATATAAGCAGCTTGACTAGTCGAGTTTTGTGGCATTTGTTACTCGAATTAGTAAGCTATTAGGAGTGTCTCTACACCTAGTGTCATAAAGTCAACTGGTTTGGAAGTCATTGGTCCAACGCTCGCTACATGGGTAATTCTGAAAAGCCTAAAAAACAAGACATTACACAAGTCAAGAAAAAAAAAATCCCTACTAAGAGTTGCATCACATACACAATGCATGTATCACGTGAAATTAATTTTATGAAGGATAGTGTCTAGAATGAAGATAAAGTACTTTTTATAAGGTGAAATTGTTCTTTTGAATTTGATTTTGCTTGCGTATAATGCCCATGGATACATAGTAGTTTTTTTTGAATTTCATAATGTGTTGAACACCAAAAATATTTTACTTTTAATTTTGAATTTTGAGTATATTCACTGCAAACCCTCACAAGACACAACTCGTCCACATGGGGTAACCTTGGGGTTTGAAGGCTTGTTGCATGTGTTAAGTGCAATCATGTTTCCTACGAAAATGGAAAAATTTAGTTTTTGTTTTGTTTTATTTTCTTTTTATTTTACTTGAAGATGAGTAAAAGCTAGGTATAGGAGTATTTGATAGAAACATATTTTTGCATTTTAATAATCCCAAATTTATTATTTTACGTCTATTTAATTTAACAAATGATTTTTTTATATTGTTTTGTAGGAACTAGCATTTATTTATCTTGTGGAGCAAATAAAGGATTAATATCCAACTTTTAAAGATAACATGCGACTTTTGAAAGATCGTCAAGAAGAGGTTGAAGTCAACTTGGAGATAAAAGAAAAAACAGAAAACTAATTTCAATGTACCCTAGATTAGGTTACAATTTATTTTTCCCTATATATAGGTCTCTTGTTTTAGAGAAAGAGGGTTACATTTTTAGTTTCTTTTTCCTTTAGTACTTCCAGTTGGACAAGGAGAGACCAATACCTTTTTCTTTTCCGAATGCTTATAACTTCCAAGTTCCTTTTATGATTGTGCAAGTGTAGTGGTAGTTTTAAACTTTTAATATTATTTCCTTTCCTTTAAATTGGCTTAGCAGTATCAATAAAGTTAGTTTTCTTATTCAACGTCCTGAATTAGATAGTTCATGCTTAATTAATATCGTTTAATCTTTAAATTTTTAATTTTTACTTTGTTCACATAAATAGGAATAAAATTAATTATCTTCTCTTTTAATTCATATTGATTCTATGGCTAACTAAATTTTTAATACTTAGGATGATGATGAAACTAGGTATTACATATTAATATTTTCTTTCCGTTTCGATATTAATGCATAATTGTTACAGTTTCATTTTTACCTTCGCACATAATTCATTGTGGTTCTTATATTAATTACGAGATTTTGATAAATTATAGTTAATCTATGACTTTTTGCTTGCCTATATTAATTATATGAATCATTATTTTTAAAGGGAAGGAAAAACTAAATTAGGGATTTATTCGGAAAAGAACTTAATTATTATGTTAGTATTTAGTGGATTCGGATTCTTAGGTAATTTTTTCTCATTACTAGTTTTCATTATTAATTTTTAATTTGCATTATTAGTTAATTAATCATCTCCACTATTTTTTTATTTCTAATTTGTCTAGAAAATAAATTAAGGATTTGATAGTTAATCTAGTCGTATTTGCCAAGTTGTGCACTTGCAATACATAATTTTAACACATCAACCAATAAAACACTCTTAGGAGATATAATATGAAAAGCACAATCATCTTCTAGAATGACATATCAGTCTACCAAGTTGAATATATTGTCCAGAACTACAACTTAGTAATGTTTACTATAAGCAACTGAGATGATACTATTAATCTGGAGCTTACATCAACATGTGTTGATAGAATCAAATAAAAAAGGAAACTTTCATTAGCGGATATAGTAAAAGTGACTGTTGATTATATTTGACAGAGGTACACTCAAAGTGCCGACTAGTATCAAGAATCATTGTCCCAACTCCCCTTTCGATTTTTTGACACGTAGGTATGACATCTTAATGAACACACAATACCCGAACCAACACAATGCAAGATTATAAAGGTGGCTCCCACTGCCAATACAGTGTGGCACTTAGTTCTCTAGGCTACGTCTTTGCTCAGATACCATTGTAATGACCCAGGCTCGACCTCGAGAACAATTCAAGGCTCAATCCACTGTTCCAAAAGAACCTAGGGTCAACTTAGCCTACGAAAAGTCGACCCAAAAGTCATAACAAGTTATTGGTACTCTTTTTCTTTTTTTTTTTGAGAACCTAAACTATTACAATACAATTCTTGGGATACATTTCATCTTACGGCCTAAGGGGGGGCGGAGAAGGGGACAGGAGGGGAATTAGGGGAAACTTAACTTTAATCTTTTGTAGTGCATGTTGAATGATGATTTCTTACTGAGGGATAGACTCGAACCTATAACCTTGCATAATACTTTACCACTAGGCTATCAACTTTGGTCTAAGTTATTGGCACTCTTGGTAGTAAAGTTATTACTTTATACACAATTTAGTTCATCACACATGTTCTGATGTAAGATTAGGGCAGTACATATACGTCTCTAATAGAATTTCATTACCCTCTCAAGATAAAGGTATTGACCAAATCCAGAAATTAGGGAACTGATCAGTAACAATGTATCTCCTTTCAAACTGCATTGTCCAACTTACTTAGATAAGGCTAGTATTATGGGGAACTAAATCATCTTTCTTTACAACTTTGTCTCCACAAAACAGCCTCTACTTATGAGAACCATAGTTGTTAAATCATGAATCGTATCGTGTATCCAAAACCTTCGTATCGTGTTTCATGTATCGTATCGTGAATCATATTATACGATACGGAAACAAAAGGAAAAATGTGGTAATATATATTTAAATATATAAAACACACAATTTATTGGACAATCAAAATATTAGCTTTACTATGAAATAAAGTTAAGTAAATATTATTATAGACTAAAAATAAATTTTAAAGTTAAATAGTAGCCAAAATTCTTTAAATTGATTTATTAAATATTATTTTTTTTAAAAAGAGAATAATTCAAATTAACAAGTGGAGATTTATGTTTCTACTTTGGAAAGTGACGTGAGAAAAATAAAATGACAATTTGTAAAAGAAGATATGAAACTCTAAAAGCGATTAAAAGCTCATCAAGCAATATAGAATATGTTAACGCCAGAAAACCTCTTCATTTGAAATAGAAGACTCAAAAGTTTTGCTTTTACTCTTTTGGATCTACATAAAAACATTTCAAGTCAGTTGCTAGTTTTAAAAAGTATCGTGCATTGTATTGTGTCGTAACTGAATCGTATGATATAGTGTCATTTTCGATTCACTCTACGATACTATTGAATTGTCTGTATTTCATCATATCATAAGCTATGCATCACGTATAGTATGATTCGGATAACTATGATGAGAACTAGCAAAATACTTTAGACGAATGTTTCACTGCTGACAGTAGGCAGAAGGCAAATATTCACTATTTTGCATTAATATTATGTTAAAAGAAATCCCTCCACTGTACCAATGACTTTCAAATATATTAAACATGCCAGAAAAGTAGGATTTTCCTAAAATCAATAGGCAACAACTCCATAGTTTTATTCAAATGTTTCTCAATATCTTGAAACATTTGTAAATCAAATCTGTTTAAACTCCACCAATCTTCTGAGCTGAATCAAACCAACACTTGTGTACTTAATTCCAAACCTTACTACCAAGGGAATTTAATTACAAAATTTTCTTTACATTGAAAATTAAAGTCGGTCGCCAAATATACCTAAAGATTAAATGGCAACACTCGCACTATCATATTCAAAGTATTCAGCTTTCCACCCAGTAATCCTATACTAGTTTCCATTGAGCAATGCCTTCCACGATACTATAAAAGCAAGTAATTGCTACTGAGTTAACCCAAGCTAATAATTACTCCCTCCTTTCCACACGAAGGGCCCATTGGCAAAATTTGCAATCATTAAGGATGTGTTTCATGTTTAACCTTAAAATAATAAGTTGATAGTATAGTAGTGATGACATGATAATGAAACTAAGATGGCAAGCTTGAGGATATTGTATCATTTTATATTAATAATATAAAAAGAGGACCCTTTTTGTTCAAAAAAAAATATTGGCAAATGGAACTCTTTTTTGGGAGTAGGAGTATGAAATATCAAATTAGAACAGCCAGAATACAGAGCATAGGTAGAAAGTTGTGTCACCATTTAAAACGGAAACTCCCTAAACAATGTGACCACCTACTAAATTACAAGAGTACTCCCACCATTCCACAAAAAAGAGCCCCATTTACAAAATTTGTAAATATTAAGTATTATGTACTTTTATTTCTTGTTTACCCTACCCCTTAAAAAGTTGTTAGTTAATTATAATAAAATTATGATAACAAACTATATGACATTGTGTCATTTTATACCACTTTCAATAAAAAAGAAACTCTCTTTGGGGGAAAATTATTTTTTTGAAAATGATACTCTTTTTGCAGAACAAGGGAGTATACTAGTACACCTACAAATCAGGCATTAGCAAATACAACACTCTCCTCAAAAAACCTATATTAATCAAATCTGGAAAAGGAAAAAAAATAAAGTAATCACCTCTACACTACTTTTCTTTTGCAGCAAGGGCTAGATATTAAGAAAAACTCATAAAATGAAGCTTGGAAAAGATTGTTCGTAAACATACCCATACACAAATATGCATAAATATATATACAGAAATCGTACCCGGTCAAGAAAACGAGGGTCTAAGTCACCCGAGAGGACGCCATTGACTCTGGAATCGAACTCAGATAAAACCCTAATTTGTTTGGCGGCGAATTGCGGTTTAAAAGACTGGGGATTAGAGGGTTTGAATTGAAGTGGCGAAGAGAAAAAGGAAGAAGGCGAGCTTAAAAGTTGTTTGTGTAATACTTTAGAATTGAAATAATGGGGTTTTAGGGGAAACACCATATCCATAATTTAGCAAAGTTTTGATTTTTACACAGCAAAGGAAATGGAAGAGAATAGTGGTAATTGTAGAGAGGGAAGAAGTTGCAGGCAAAGTGTTTGTGTAATTGTTTCTACGGCCCATCCCATTTAAATTCTCAAGCCAAAGTTTTGTCATGAGAAAAGCCCAATAAAGCTAACTTTCCAGATAGAGATTTGGTGCTTAGGACAAAGCCTTTTTTTCTCCTCCTTATTAACCCATCATATCTTAATAAATAAATACATAAATAAAATGTTAAACCTTTGATTGCGTAGTTTCGCTTATGCCAACTCCTCATTTAGGGGTCTGTCAACGCTTAGGTCGTTTTTTTAAAATGTTGAGAATAAGACCGTAAGTGGTGATCTCTATACCGAATGATCATATAATAATTATTCATACCATGTACCATGTAGGGAAGGAAACATGGGCGGAATTAGGGAGGTCGAGGGGTGGATATGACCTCCGATTCTGGAATCTGAAGTATGTTAATATTAATTAAATTTGATCTTTGTTATGAAATAATATTAATTTATTTGTTTTTTCATGTCTTTTCACCTATAATAAATTAACAATATTACTATAAGATAAAATAATGTTAAATAAATTTGATAATTAATTAATTAATATTACACTCATTTGTCTTATTGACTTAACCATATATTGGTATCAATTTTTTTGTAAATGAGAATAATATAATTCATTTTTTTGCTTTGAGTGGCTACTCTCAGTTGTCTCCAAAGAAGATGACCAGAACCACAATATAAGATTTTGAATATATAATATTATAATTTATCTATAAAAGTAGCTAATCAATTGACTAAAAAATTCAAACTATGATTATAGTTTAATAGTTCAAGGAAAATTAATATATATATATATATATATATATATATATATATATATATATATACATACATATATATATGTGTGTGTGTGTGTGTGTGTGTGTGTGTGTGTGTGTGCATTTAAAATTATTAGACTTACAACTCATAGGTTTACAATGGTTGGAATAGGATGTTGTGAAATACTATAATTGGGTAAAATAAATTTGAAAGAAGTACTGCAAGCGTCAATAAATAATTTTTTATTGATGTATTTTTGTGACGCCCCCAAAATAGGTATACAACACCCATTCTGAGTCGCCAAAATACATGGTACAGAAACAACTACATCTTTATTATTACAACATAAGAACTGTGAGTTTAAATACAAATATTGTCATCTAGACAATATCCACACTCAAATAAGTCCTCATTACAATTATTGATACATTATTTTACAAAAATGGTGAGGACTACTAAAATAACTTCTAGAACCATCATTCCATACCCCGACTAGTACTCGCTACATTCTCGCCTCCTGAGAAAAAAAGAACAAAAAAAAAACGGTGAAACTAGCCCAGTAAAGAATATTATGACTAAAATAATATAGAACAAATTATCGCTAGTCTTCAACAGAAATTTTTTTTAATAGAATACAATAGACAACAAGTTTTACATCAATATTCGCAGCGGAAATAATAATTCATTAGAAGAATTAAGTAGAGAATGAAATCTACTATCTTCTATATATGAATTTAAAAGTCCATCGTCAATATTTTATCCATGTAACATCAATCAACATATATCTGAAAATTAAATATTCATCTTTGCACTATATGCCAAAGATATTCATCAGTTGGTCATGTTCATCTAAACACCCGTTCATCTTTGCACTACTGGCCAAAGATATTCATCAGAAATAATTCATCTTTGCACTACAGGCCAAAGATATTCATTAATATCATCATTTAGGACTGAGGATGATGAAAAATATTTAAAAAAAAACAAATCCAATGAAGCAAAAGAACAAATATTAGGGATTCGTATTACAGTTTATCCATGTCCAAAAATACCTCATAAACAATCATAGTGGAGTAAAATTCAAGAATGATCAAAACATGGATACAATCAAAGCTAGTATCCATAATAGATATTTTGGACAAAAAGAAGAAAATTTTATTTTTTGGTGAATAGTAACTCGTGAATAGTAACTCGTGAATAGTAATTCATGAATAGTAACCCCGACATGAAAAGTTTCAAATTTGATAAAAAATTTCAACCAATATTTTGGCATAATAATATTGAAGAAATAATATCATTTTCGAATAAAATAACATCCCTTACCTCGTAAAGACAGTACTTCTAGTTGAAAAATCGGATAATGGCTATGACTTGAACTTGCACCGTATAGCAACACTCAAAGTATTAAAATACTCACAAGAATACACTCAATATATCGAGAGAGAAAGAGAGAGAAGTTTTTCAGTTTCTGGTGTAATTTTCAATTCTAACCTAAGCACCCTATTTATAGGAAAATGCTTAGAACACCAAAGCAGAAAATTTAATATAATAATAATAATATATTTATACAATTGTCAAGCCCACCTTAGACAACTGATCTCAGCCCATTTATATCACATGTTAGCCCACTTGAATGCAAAAAAAAATGTTTTTCTTCAAAATAATAATTAAAACTTTCAAAAATCAATTATTTCGGAACTCCGGAACTTCAATAATTCACAACAAATAGCCTTTTTATTAGAAAATTCGAATCTCGCGACTTTTTATAAGAAATTCAATTCTCTACAATTTTGTAGAAGAAAGTTTTTTCAAATTCCAAACAGAAATTGACCGAAATCCATAAACAGGTGATTTTACAAGCTATAATAAAATTTCGGTCAATTATTGGGGTCCACCGACACACCAAACATGTGTTAATCATTTAATGCCACAAAATACTCTTCATCCTCATATACTCATATATCCCACATTCATTGTAAAAATATCACCATTATAATAAAATATTATTTTATCAGAAACGATAAAATATAAATTTTCAACAATTGTCACATTAAAAATTTTCTTCATCTATATCCACATAAAATCAATATTTTCCTCATCATATAAATCAATAATTAATTATTCACAAGTAATATTACAGAATCACAATACTGACAACCTGTAAGACCCCAACTTTTATAAATAAAGTTGAATTTTCTATAAATATCATTTTTGAATATTATGGAGTTAATTTGATATAATGTTATAGTTGTGGGTAATATTTATAAATTTTGCAAAGTACACAAGTTGTTATATAATATTCGATTGGTCGGAAAATATTCGTTTTAACAGGGAATATTCGTACAACGGCACAATCATTAGTGGACCCCACAACGGAATTATTGTCGGATTGAGAAAACGACAAAAATATTTTATTAAAAATAACGGCGGAAGTTTTACCATTGATACTGTTGAACTACTCGGTAGTAAAAGTACAGTAATACGTGCGGTTGCATAGTAGCACACGGTATTGATTATTAATGCTTATGTGAGAAGTCACTCAGTTTGATTCAATTATTGTCAGTTAATAATATGAATTATTTAGCGATAATGACGTTTTGTTTTATTCGTATTATTAACGTAATAAAACAGAAACATCTTTTTATATAAAACAGAATACTTTATTAAAGTTATTCTATAAATAGAATATATTATATTTTATTTAAAAGATTTTTCTTTAAATATGGATCGTCAGATTAAAGTAATCAATCTGAACCGTTCATGGATTAGTTACTATGCATTCTATTTTTCTATAAATAGCAGCTCATTCCTTCATTATTTCTTACGAATTCACTGAACTCTAGAGAGAGAAACTATAGAGAGAAACTATAGAGAGAGAGAATAAGAGTATTCTGCTACTTAACTACTTCCTTATTTCAGCTCTTCTTTAAAACGGTAAGGGGTGTTATTCTTTCTTATTCATGAAGAGAACTGTTGTTATTCCATTTCTTATTATTATGTTGGAATAACTTGTATACGCAGCCTACCCTATACTTGGTGACATTCTTCTATTATTCTGTTGGAACATCCTGTCTGTGTGTTTTACACCGGACCTGGTTCCGTCTTTATTATTATTCTGTTGGAATATCCTGTTTGTGCGTTTTACGCCGGACCTGGTTCCGTCTTTATTATTATTCTGCTGGAACATCCTGTCTGTGTGTTTTACACCGGACCTGGTTCCGTCTTTATTATTATTCGGTTGGAATATCCTGTCTGTGCGATTTACGCCGGACCTGGTTCCATTATTTATTATTCTGTTGGAATAACCTGTCTGTGCGGTCTATCGCATGCATGGTGATTTCTTTTGTTATTCCATTCTTTAATATACTCAGTTGGTTAAGTTTTAACTTCTATACTCCATAAAATTTGTGGAATATCCTTGATAATTGCGTTTCATCCAGTATCTTTTCATGAAAATATTCTTCTAAGTATTCTTGAATTTTACTCCACAAAGCAGTATCATGTTGACAATTTGGACGTTGTTAATTCTTGGATAAATTAATTCTTGAACTTGTTTTATTGAATTCTTATATCATTGTCATCATCCTCATGTTTATAAAATATTGAAAGTCATCTGTGGCCTGTAGTGCATAGATGGACTTGGTATGATTATGACCAGGAATTATTCGGTATAATCATGACCGTAATGTTACAAATGATGTGGTAAAAGTCCTCATTGGCCCGTAGTGCATTGATGAAAAGTTGTTGGCATGATTATGACCATTAATGAATATACGAATATCCTTGGCCGTAGTGCAGGGGTGATTCGATGATGTGGATTATTTTATTAAGCTGAGTCCCAGCGATAACAGTGTTGAAAAACCTTTCAAATCATAAAAGATAGTTGAGTTTATTTTCTACTTGACTCTTTTAATGGATTGCTTGTTCCACTGCAGTTAAACTTGATGTCTATTATATTTTATCAGTTTAACATTGTTGAAGGCTAATGATAATTTATTCTGCATTATCTTAGTCATAATATTTCTTACTAGGCTAGTTGAGCTCACCCTTTCTTTCACTGTTCTCTTCAGGAAATGAGAACGTAGCTGGGGCAAGTCGGGGAACAGAGTGATGGTCCGAATGATAGTATTAGTTAGTAGTCCTCACTATTCTATGTAATGGTGTGTTAATAAATGTAACGAGGACTCCTTTTGAGTATGAATACTCTCTAGAAGATAATATTTTTATTCAAACTCACAGTTTATGTTTTGTCGTATTGTACACGACAGTTGTATTAGTAAGTTGTATTTGTATTCTGTACTATATATCTGACGACCCAAGATGGGTGATATATACCTAATTTTGGGGGCGTCACAGTTGGTATCAGAGCTTAGGGATATGATCCCTGGCTAAGATGTGAGAATAGAACTAGGAGGGGAGAGACGGGGAATTCCTTCGCTAGTATGACCTACCTAAGTTTATTTGTTATTTAATTGGTTGGTCAGAGTATATTGATAATATGTGACATGTTAATTAACCCTTGTTTTGTGGCAGTATTTGAAAATGGCAGCTGGAAATGTCAACAATGGAGTGAATGAGACCGTGACACCTATAATCACCAACCAAGATAATGTAATATCAGGCGAAGAAGAAATTAGAGATATCTACGTGGTAAGTGAAGAACTAATAGTTGCACCCAAGCTAGTGGCAGAGGTATCAGCTGAGAGTGAGGAAGAAGAGGAAGAAGAGGAAGAAGAGGAGAATTGGTTAGAAGAAATCTATGATCAAAACTTAGAATTACAAAATAGTGTTCATGAGTTAGAAGAGCAGGCTGAAGAATGGCAGGCAGTCGTGGAGCAAAGAGATGTAACGATTCAAAATTGTGTTACCCGATATGTGATGCTCGAACAAAATCACGCTTTGGCAGAGTGTAAGATATTAAAGTTAGAATCTGAGAATTCAAATATCAAGGATCAGCTGAAAGAAGAAACAACTGAACGAGTGAGAATGCAGGATGCGTGGGTAAAAGCCGCACGACGTGTTGATATTGTAGAAAGAGATGTCCGATCCAAAAAGGCTAAAATAGATGATATACATTTCTCTTTTTGGACAGCAATTGGGAGAACCCAACATCGAGTTTTGAATTACCCTGTACAGAGCGGTCAATCTGAACTCGATATGGATCGAAGATTGATGATTCAGATCATGAAGCAGGAGTACAATGAAGCAGTTGAGGGTGGAATATGCCCTATACTAAAGTTAATTCCAACGATAGAGATGACATCAAATGCTACCCCAGACAAGTCAAAGCCGGGTAGTTCAAGGGAGAGCGGTTGTCATGACTTCCCAACAAGTGAGGAACCCAAATGAAGTTATCGCGGGTAAGCTAATCATAAACCCTTGCGAAGTTTGTACCTTATTCGATACTGGTTCTACCCACTCTTGTATTTCACCTAGTTGTGTTCAACGTTTAAACTTGGCCCTTAAAAAAAATAAAAAATAAAAATTTATTATACTTGACTTAACTGTTGAAACTCTGTAAGGAGAAACCTTCGTTAACTCCACTATTTATAAATCTTGTTTGATTCAAATCGACACTTTCACGTTACCTGTCGATATGTGATTTTTGGAAACGATTGGTTAACTACCCATTATGCTTTTCGTAAGGTTGTTAATTTTCATATTCCTAACCAACCTGTTATGCGAATTCAAGCAACCAAACCACTAAAGTCAATCATTATCATATCAAGTCATAAGTAAAGATCCCCGTTCCTTTCATTGTTGACTTCCTGGTGTGGAATGCACCGAAGCCAGACTTTTCGTAGGAGACGTTGTAAATGACGATGGCAAGCTGATAGGTATCAATGTGACGTGTTATCCAAGTCTGGGATGAGAGTCATAGTTTTGAATGATATTTCTATTGTTAATAAATTTCCTGACGTATTCTTGAAGATTTCCTAGCCTACCCTTAGAGCGTGAAATCAAATTTTGTATTGACCCCAGTACAAAACCCATTTCTTAAACCCTCAAATATTTCTTTACTTAAAACGAACGTATCAGGCGCCAAAGACGTTGGCTCGAGCTGTTAAAGATTACGATCGTACCATTTAATATCATCGTGGAAAAGTAAACGTGGTAGCTGACGCGTTGAGTAGAAGATCATATGCAAGTACGAGTACGATACTGTTAACACAAAGGCCCATTTTGTGTGACTTGCAAAGGATGGAGATAGAGTTAAAGACTCCAGGGACCCATGTGATGATGGCGAATATACGAGTAGAACCGACTTTAATTGATAAAGTTAAAATTGCTCAAGCTACAGACCTAGAGCTGATGCGTATGAGGAAGAAGGTGCAAGAAGGTGCTATACCGGAACAAGAATCGATGAAGAAGGAATATTTCAAGTCAACTCCAGACTTTGTGTTCCTAACGACCCTGATTTAAAGTATGAAATTATGATAGAGGCGTACAACACACCATTTGCAATCCATCTTGGAAGTACCAAAATGTATCATGATTTTCGTCATATATTTTGGTGGAGCAATATGAAGAGAGAGATAGCGTTGTTTATCTCAAGGTGTCTAACTTGTCAACGAGTCAAAGCGGAGCATCAAGTATCAAAAGGTCCATTGCAACCACTTGAAATTCCAGAATGGAAGTGGGAGCACATTACCATGGATTTCGTTACCGGTCTTCCTAAGGTTTCTCAAGGTATAGATGCGATTTGGGTCATTGTTGATAGATTGACCAAGTCTGCTCATTTCTTACCGATATGAGAAACTTATACAGTTGAACGTCTTGCTGGTATGTACATAAACGAGATTGTAAGACTACATGATATGCCAGTATCCATAGTTTCTGATCGAGACTCAAGATTCACTTCACGATTTTGGGTTAGTTTACAAAAAGCTATGGGCACGGATTTACGATTTAGTTCGGCATATCATCCTCAGACGGATGGACAATTAGAGAGGACTATTCAAACTCTTGAAGATCTATTAAGACTCTGTGTCCTTGATTTCAAGGAAAGTTGGGACAAGTTCTTATCATTGGTGGAGTTTTCCTACAACAACAGTTATCAAGCAAGTATTGGCATGGCTCCATTCGAAGCATTGTATGGAAGAAAATGTCGTTCTCCAGTATGCTGGGATGAGGTGGGTGAAGCAACGTTGTTGGGACCAGAGTTGGTACGTATGACTACAGAAAAGATTCAAACGATCTGACAACGTACAAAAACCTCACAAGATCGACAAAAGAGTTATGCTGATCTTCATCGAAAGGACGTGAAATTTGATGTAGGAGATCATGTGTTCTTACGTGTTGCTCCATGGAAAGGAGTTACGAGATTTAGAAAGAGAGGAAATCTCAATCCTCAATTTATCGGTCCATTTTTAATCCTCGATCGAGTAGGAACTGTGGCTTATAGACTCGCTTTACCGCCAAGTATGTCTCGTGTTCATAACATTTTTCACATATCCATGTTACGCAAATATGTGGAAGACCCGAACCACATTATTGAGTTAGAACCGGACGAAATAGCGGAGGATTTGACGTATGAAGAAGTTCCTGTTCAAATCTTGGATAAGAAGGAACATATTCTACGCTCCAAGGTTATACCTCAAGTCAAAGTTTTGTAGAGAAACCACGATGTTGAGGAAATGACTTGGGAGTTAGAATTTGAAATGAAATCAAGGTATCCTTACCTCTTCGACATACCAGGTACGTACCCTAATTTCAAGGGCGAAATTTCATAAGAAGGGGAGGTTGTAAGACCCCAACTTTTATAAATAAAGATGAATTTTCTATAAATATCATTTTTGAATATTATGGAGTTAATTTGATATAATGTTATAGTTGTGGGTAATATTTATAAATTTTGCAAAGTACGCAAGTTGTTATATAATATTCGATTGGTCGGGGAATATTCGTTTTAACAGGAAATATTCGTACAACGGCACAATCATTGGTGGACCCCACAACAGAATTATTGTCGGATTGAGAAAATGACAAAAATATTTTATTAAAAATAACGGCGGAAGTTTTACCATTGATACTGTTAAACTACTCGGTAGTAAAAGTACAGTAATACGTGTGGTTGCATAGTAGCACACGGTATTGATTATTAATGCTTATGTGAGAAGTCACTCAGTTTGATTCAATTATTGTCAGTTAATAATATGAATTATTTAGCGATAGTGACGTTTTGTTTTATTCGTATTATTAACGTAATAAAACAGAAACATCTTTTTATATAAAACAGAATACTTTATTAAAGTTATTCTATAAATAGAATATATTATATTTTATTTAAAAGATTTTTCTTTAAATATGGACCGTCAGATTAAAGTAATCAATCTAGACCGTTCATGGATTAGTTACTATGCATTCTATTTTTCTATAAATAGCAGCTCATTCCTTCATTATTTCTTACGAATTCACTGAACTCTAGAGAGAGAAACTATAGGGAGAGAGAATAAGAGTATTCTGCTACTTAACTACTTCCTTATTTCAGCTCTTCTTTAAAACGGTAAGGGGTGTTATTCTTTCTTATTCATGAAGAGAACTGTTATTATTCCATTTCTTATTATTCTGTTGGAATAACCTGTATACGCGGTCTACCCTATACTTGGTGACATTCTTCTATTATTCTGTTGGAACATCCTGTCTGTGTGTTTTACACCGGACCTGGTTCCGTCTTTATTATTATTCTGTTGGAATATCCTGTCTGTGCGTTTTACGCCGGACCTGGTTCCGTCTTTATTATTATTCTGCTGGAACATCCTGTCTGTGTGTTTTACACCGGACCTGGTTCCGTCTTTATTATTATTCGGTTGGAATATCCTGTCTGTGCGATTTACGCCGGACCTGGTTCCATTATTTATTATTCTGTTGGAATAACCTGTCTGTGCGGTCTATCGCATGCATGGTGATTTCTTTTGTTATTCCATTCTTTAATATACTCAGTTGGTTAAGTTTTAACTTCTATACTCCATGAAATTTGTGGAATATCCTTGATAATTGCGTTTCATCCAGTATCTTTTCATGAAAATATTCTTCTAAGTATTCTTGAATTTTACTCCACAAAGCAGTATCATGTTGACAATTTGGACGTTGTTAATTCTTGGATAAATTAATTCTTGAACTTGTTTTATTGAATTCTTATATCATTGTCATCATCCTCATGTTTATAAAATATTGAAAGTCATCTGTGGCCTGTAGTGCATAGATGGACTTGGTATGATTATGACCAGGGATTATTCGGTATAATCATGACCGTAATGTTACAAATGATGTGGTAAAAGTCCTCATTGGCCCGTAGTGCATTGATGGAAAGTTGTTGGCATGATCATGACCATTAATGAATATACGAATATCCTTGGTCGTAGTGTAGGGGTGATTCGATGATGTGGATTATTTTATTAAGCTGAGTCCCAGCGATAACAGTGTTGAAAAACCTTTTAAATCATAAAAGATAGTAGAGTTTATTTTCTACTTGACTCTTTTAATGGATTGCTTGTTCCGCTGCAGTTAAACTTGATGTCTATTATATTTTATCAGTTTAACATTGTTGAAGGCTAATGATAATTTATTCTGCATTATCTTAGTCATAATATTTCTTACTGGGCTAGTTGAGCTCACCCTTTCTTTCACTGTTCTCTTCAGGAAATGAGAACGTAGCTGGGGCAAGTCAGGGAACGGAGTGATGGTCCGAATGATAGTATTAGTTAGTAGTCCTCACTATTCTATGTAATGGTGTGTTAATAAATGTAACGAGGACTCCTTTTGAGTATGAATAATCTCTAGAAGATAATATTTGTATTCAAACTCACAGTTTATGTTTTGTCGTATTGTACACGACAGTTGTATTAGTAAGTTGTATTTGTATTCTGTACTATGTATCTGACGACCCAAGATGGGTGATGTATACCTAATTTTGGAGGCGTCACACAACCAGTCAGTTCTCAGGAAAGAGGGGGCTTTCCAATAAGGATCTCTCCTTACTGGCGCGCAATTAGATGATCAAACATCTCCTTAGACAGAACTTTCTAGACATTGCCAATAATGTTATCTAATAATATTATTAAGATAATATGAATTATTGCTCCGATAATAGAAAATACTGTGTAGTGACAATTATTAAAATAACAGTAATATAAAATATCAACGCAGCAATTATTGAATCAATATAATAAAATACTGAACAGTAATTACTGTAACAATTATTGAGTAATGCCTTCTTACTTAAAAATCAATAATTGGTGCAATACCGTGTGCTACTGTGCAACAACGCGTATTACTATGTTTTAACCACCGGGTATTCCAACAGTATTAACGGTAACGCCGTTATTTATAAACAACTTGTTTTTGTCGTTTTCTTCATCCGATCGCTTTCCGTTATGAGGCCCACACAAGGCTGCGTCGTCGTACGAATATTCCCCGACAACAAGAATATTCTACGACCAAACGAATATTCTCCGACAACAATGAATATTTTATGACCACTTGCTTATTTGAAATATTTGCGCATTTTACCCATAACTAACCACATTAATCAAATCAACCCTTACTATTTCAAAATAATAAATAGAGGAATTAAATTTCATTTATTAATAATTTGGGGTCTTACAACCTCCCCTCCTTATGAAATTTCGTCCTCAAAATTGACGTACGTACCTGGTGTTTCGAAAAGATGAGGATACCTCACTTTTATTTCTGTTTCCAACTCCCAGGTCATTTTCTCAATAGCATGGTTTCTCCACAAAACTTTAACTTGTGGTATGACCTTCGTGCATAGGACATGCTCCTTCCTATCCAAGATCTTGACAGGTACCTCTTCGTACGTTAAGTCTTCGGCTATCTCGTCTGATTCTAACTCAATAACGTGGTTTGGGTCTTTCACATATTTACGTAGCACAGATATATAAAAAATATTATGAACACGAGACATACTTGGAGGTAACGTGAGTCTATAGGCCACATTTTCTACTCGATCAACAATCTGAAATGGACCAATAAATCGTGGATTAAGCTTTCCTCTCTTCCCAAATCTTGTAACTCCTTTCCATGGAGCCACACGCAACAATACATGATCCCCAATACTAAATTTCACGTTTTTTCGATGAAGATCCGCATAAATCTTTTGTCGATCATGTGCCGTTTGTATACGTTATCGAATCATTTGGATCTTTTCCGTAGTCATACGTACCAACTAAGGTCCCAACAACGTTGTTTCTCCCACCTCATCCCAACATATTGGAGAGCGGCACTTTCGTCCATACAATGCTTCAAATGGAGCCACACCTATACTTGCCTGATAACTGTTATTGTAGGAGAATTCCACTAATGGTAGGTACTTATCCCAACTCCCTTTGAAATTTAGGACACAAAGTCTTAATAGATCTTCAAGAGTTTGAATAGTCCTCTCTGATTGCCCGTCCGTTTGAGGATGGTATGCCGAACTAAATCGTAAATTCGTGCCCATAGCTTTTTGCAAGCTAACCCAAAATCTTGAAGTGAATCTTGGGTCACGATCCGAAACTATGGATACTGGCATGCCATACAACCTTACAATCTCATTCATGTACATACTAGCAAGACGTTCAAGGGAATAAGTCTCTCATATCGGCAAGAAATGAGCAGACTTGGTTAATCTATCAATAATCACCCAAATAGCATTTATGCCTTGAGAAATCGTAGGAAGACCCGTAACGAAATCCATGGTAATGTGTTCCCACTTCTATTTCGGAATCTCAAGTGGTTGCAATGGACCATTTGGCATTTGTTGCTCCGCCTTTACACGTTGATAAGTTAAACACATCGATATAAACTTTGCAATCTCTCTCTTCATATTGTTCCACCAAAATGTATGTCGAAGATCACGATACATTTTGATACTTCCAAGATGGATCGCAAATGGTGTATTATGTGCCTCCATCATAATCTTGTACTTCAAATCAGAGTCGTTAGGAACACAAAGTCTAGAGTGGACTCGAAGTATTCCTTCTTCATCGATTCTCGCTTCCAGAATAGCACCTTCTTGTACTTTCTTCTTCATACGCATCAACTCTGGGTCGGTGGCTTGAGCAACCTTAACTTTTTCTATTAAAGTTCGCTCTATGCGTATACTTGACATCATCGCACTTATTCCTGCATATGATCTTCTACTCAACGCGTCAGCTACCACGTTTGCTTTTCCAGGATGGTATTGAATAGTGTGATCGTAATCTTTCAACAGCTTGAGCCAACGTCGTTGCCGCATGTTGAGTTCTTTTTGAGTGAAGAAATATTTGAGGCTTTTATGGTCTGAATATATCTCCACTTTCTCCCCATATAGATAGTGCCTCCAGATCTTTAGCGCAAAAACGACTGCTGCCAACTCTAGATCATGAGTAAGGTAATTCCTCTCATATTCTTTAAGTTGTCGCGAGGCATAGGCTATGACTTTCCCATGTTGCATGAGAACATATCCTAACCCTTTGCCTGAAGCATCACTGTAGATAACAAATCCATCCGAACCAGATGGTATTGTCAAAACAGGTGCCGAAATGAGTCTCCTCTTAAGCTCTTGGAAACTCTTCTCGTATTCCTCGCTCCATACGAATTTTGTATCCTTCTGAGTCAGCTGAGTTAACGGGGTAGCGATTCGAGAAAATTCTTCCACGAATCTCCGATAATAACCAGCTAAGCCCAAAAAGCTACGAACTTCGGTCACCGTCTTCGGTTGCTCCCAACTTTGTATTGCTTTAATCTTCGCTGGGTCAACAGATACTCCATGTTTTGACAGCACGTGCCCTAGGAATGATACTTCCTCAAGCCAGAACTCGCATTTCTTTAACTTAGCATATAGCTTGCTATCACGAAGCCTTTGCAGTACCAGCTTCAAATGGTGCTCACGATCTTCACGGCTTTTGGAATATATGAGGATGTCATCAATAAAGACAACAACGAATTGATCCAAATAATCCTTGAATACTCAGTTCATCATATCCATGAAAGCTGCAGGAGCATTAGTCAATCCAAAAGACATGACTAAGAATTCATAATGCCCGTACCGAGTTCTAAAGGCAGTCTTTGGAATATCCTTAGTTCTAATCTTCAGCTGATGATATCCAGAACGAAGATCGATTTTTGAAAAGAATTGTGCTCCTTGTAACTGGTCAAACAGGTCATCAATACGAGGTAGCGGATACCTATTCTTGATAGTGACATGGTTCAATTCCCGATAGTCAATACAAAGTCGCATACTCCCGTCTTTCTTCTTTACAAATAAAACAGGAGCACCCCAAGGAGATGTACTAGGACGAATGAAACCGATGTCCAACAACTCCTGTAGTTGGACCTTTAACTCCTGAAGTTTAATAGGAGCCATTCGATATGGGGTGAAATAGGCTTTGTACCAGGTTCAAGATCAATAAAGAATTCAACTTCACGTTTCGGGGGTAGACCGGGAAGTTCTTCAGGAAATACGTCAGGAAAATCAATAACAACAGGAATATTATTCAAATCTGACGTGTCTTTATTCAAATCCATAACATGGGCTAAGAAAGCTTGACATCTGTTTTTCAATAAACGAATAGCTTTATGACTTGATATGACAGCGATTGATTTTAGTGGCTTAGTTGCTTGAATTCGTACAACAGGTTGGTTAGGAATATGAAAACTATTCCTTACGAAAACAATCAATTTTGGCATGATGAGTAGTTAACCAATCAATCCCCAAAATCACGTCAAATACAAGTATCTTTAAGGAGATAAGGTCAACAGGTAAGGTGATGGTGCCAACTTGGATCAAACAAGATTTATAAACAGTGGATGTGATGAAAATTTCTCCTAACGGAGTCTCCACAGATAAATCAAAGTCTAATTTCTCCGGAGTCAAGTTTAAACGTTGAGCACAAGTAGGAGAAATAAATGAATGGCTAGCACCGGTATCTAGCAAGGTATAAACTTCGCATGAATTTATGATTAGCTTACCCGTGATCACCTCGTTTGGGTTCCTCGCATGTTGACCAGTCACGACAAACGCTCTTCCAGGAACCGTTGACTTTATCTTTTCTGGGACAGCTTTTTGAGTCACCATCCCGCTGGACTTGATTTCGCTACAGTGCAATCTCGAGCAATATGTCCTTCCTTTCCACAATTATAACATACCTTAAACTGTTGTGGGCAGTTTGGGTTGATATGTCATTCTTTTCCGCACTTATAGCATATAACCGGTGGTCGTTCTCCTCCCTTGGAACCAGTTGCTGCTGGTGCTGACGTCTTCGTATTGTCATTGTTGAATCTCCTCTTTTTAAAATCTCCTCCCGACTCGCTTCTTCTATTTTCATAGCCACGATTACCACCAGAGTGGTTGCCGTTCTTGTCTGCATTTTTCTTTCTCCGCTGGTTATCACTGTTCTGATGACTGCTGTTACCGATATGATCCTGGTTGTGGTCCCTCGGTTGACCGTACTCGTTATCTCGCTCTAATAATTGAGCCCTGTTGACAACATCTGAATAGAGAGAAATTTTATGAGAAATGAGATATTGACGTATGCCGGGTTTCAAACCTCTCAGAAACATCCGCGTCATACGTTCCTCATTCTCCACCAAATGAGGTGCAAACCTGGACAACTCTGCAAACTTCGCCTCGTACTGGGACACCGTCATGTTATTCTGTTCCAGTCTAATAAACTCTACCTCCTTCATATGACGAATACTTTCAGGAAAGTACTTGTCATTGAACAGTTTCTGAAATGTCTCCCAAGACATGCTGAGTGCGGCTGGATGGGTACGCTTCACAGACTCCCACCAGTAGTCTGCCTCGCCACGGAACATAAAGGTGGCGAATGGAACCTTCTGTTCCTCCGTGCATCCCAAGACATCAAATATCTTGGTAATTTGCTTGACCCACGTTTCCGCCATGATCGGATCCGACTTTCACTTAAATTCCGGTGGTCCCAATTCTTTGAACTGCTTGGCTGTGACAAACCGTGAATTGCTATCATTTCCTCCTGTATTTTTAACACGAGTCTCCCTCATCTGGTTTTGAATGAATTGCAAAAAGTTTCTAAACATCCCATCATTCATCATCTGCTCATTGGTGTTGTTCACAGGAGGAACATTGCCAGCCTGTTGCACGTTCTCCTCGTTGGTGAGCACATGTGTCTCCACGATTTCATTTACTCCACTGTTAACATTCTCAGTCTACATTCTCAAATATTGTCATAAAACAAGGGTTAATTTAACAAATTAACATATCACATAATATCCCTATATTATGACCGACCAACAAATAAGCTTAGGTAGGACACACTAGCGAAAGATTTACTCGTCTCTCCCCTCCTAGTTTGATTCCCCGATCTCCGCCAGAGATCATATCCCTAAGCTCTGATACCAACTGTGACGCCCCCAAAATAGGTATACAACACCCATTCTGAGTCGCCAAAATACATGGTACAGAAACAACTACATCTTTATTATTACAACATAAGAACTGTGAGTTTAAATACAAATATTGTCATCTAGACAATATCCACACTCAAATAAGTTCTCATTACAATTATTGATACATTATTTCACAAAAATGGTGAGAACTACTAAAATAACTTCTAGAACCATCATTCCATACCTCGACTAGTACTCGCTACATTCTCGCCTCCTGAGAAAAATGGAACAAAAAGGAAAACGGTGAAACTAGCCCAGTAAAGAATATTATGACTAAGATAATATAGAACAAATTATCGTTAGTCTTCAACAGGAAACAAATTTAAAAGAATACAATAGACAACAAGTTTTACATCAATATTCGCAGCGAAAATAATAATTCATTAGAAGAATTAAGTAGAGAATGAAATCTACTATCTTCTATATATGAATTTAAAAGTCCATCGTCAATATTTTATCCCTGTAACATCAATCAACATATATCTGGAAATTAAATATTCATCTTTGCACAACAGGCCAAAGATATTCATCAGTTGGTCATGTTCATCTAAACACCCGTTCATCTTTGCACTACTGGCCAAAGATATTCATCAGAAATCATTCATCTTTGCACTACAGGCCAAAGATATTCATTAATATCATCATTTAGGACTAGGATGATGAAAAATATTTTAAAAAAAACGAATTCAATGAAGCAAAAGAACAAATATTAGGGATTCGTATTACAGTTTATCCATGTCCAAAAATACCTCATAAACAATCATAGTGGAGTAAAATTTAAGAATGATCAAAATATGGATACAATCAAAGCTAGTATCCATAATAGATATTTTGGACAAAAAGAAGAAAAATTTATTTTTCGGTGAATAGTAACTCGTGAATAGTAATTCATGAATAGTAACCCCGACATGAAAAGTTCTAAATTTGACAAAAATTTCCAACCAATATTTCGGCATAATAATATTGAAGAAATAATATCATTTTCGAATAAAATAACATCACTTACCTCGTAAAGACAGTACTTCTAGTTGAAAAACCGGATATAGGCTATGACTTGAACTTGTACCGTATAGCAACACTCAAAGTATTAAAATACTCACAAGAATACGCTCAATATATCGAGAGAGAAAGAGAGAGAAGTTTTCAGTTTCTGGTGTGATTTTTAATTCTAACCTAGCACCCTATTTATAGAAAAATGCTTAGAACATCAAAGTAGAAAATTTAATATAATAATAATATATTTATACAATTGTCAGGCCCACCTTAGACAACTGATCTCAGCCCATTTATATCACATGTTAGCCCACTTAAATGTAAAAAAAACGTTTTTCTTCAAAATAATAATTAAAACTTTCAAAAATCAATTATTTTGAAACTCCGGAACTTCAATAATTCACAACAAATAGCCTTTTTATTAGAAAATTCGAATCTCGCGACTTTTTATAAGAAATTCAATTCTCTACAACTTTGCAGAAGAAAGTTTTTCCAAATTCCAAACAGAAATTGACCGAAATCCATAAACAGGCGATTTTTCATGCTATAATCAAATTTTGGTCAATTATTGGGGTCCACCGACACACCAAACATGTGTTAATCATTTAATACCACAAAATACTCTTCCTCCTCATATACTCATATATCCCACATTCATTGTAAAAATATCACCATTATAATAAAAAAATATTTTATTAGAAAAGATAAAATATAAATTTTCAACAATTGTCACATTAAAAATTTTCTCCATCTATATCCACATAAAATCAATATTTTTCTCATCATATAAATTAATATTTTTACAATATGCTGATGTGACATACTTCACCTCAGCTTTTTATGTGGGGTCAAAGACTATATTGAAGTAATTTGTTCATCAATATGCTGAGATGGAGTATGTCACATCAACAAATTGAAAAATATTTATAGAATAAATTGTGTCTCTAGTATTACTCATTGTGAAATTAATTAATCTTTTGATATTGGGCTGGTCCTCATATAAATTATCATTGATTATACTTTTAAATTTTAAGGACTTATGAAAAAAGACAAAAAAAAATTCTGAGAAACAAAAAAAACTTATCATAACTTATATGCAAGCATGACAAAACAAAACTATTTAGTTGAAAGACTTGTACATATCTATAACACTAAACAACTACTAATATTATTAGGTTCCTTCAACATAACCATGGTTAAGGTGACCTTGGCATGAATGGGTTTCTTTGGTTGAATTTAGTAACTCGAATTACTTTTCCATAAACATTTTTCGACCTCTAAAGAGAATTTAGTAACTTAAGAGAATTTGTTATTTTCCACCTAGAGGAGGGTTGAGTAGATTTTTTAAAATATTTTGTTTTTAAAAAATTATTACTAATCTTAATATTAAGCAACTTAATTAAATGGTTTTACACAGCGAAATGATAATTTGTAAGAATCCTGTAAGACCCCAACTTTTATGAATAAAAATTTTATTTTCCCTAAATATTATTTTGAATAGTAAGGTGTTGATTTAATATAATATTATAGTTGTGGGTGATATGTATAAATTTTATAAAGTAAGTAATTTGTCATAAAATATTTATTTGGTCGGAAAATATTATTTTTATCGGAAAATATTCATACGACGGCGCAATCATTGGTGGACCCCACAACGGAATAACCGTCGGATAAAGAAAGCAAAAAAATAACGTTTTCATAAAATAACGACAAGACTTTTACCGTTAAACTGTTGAAATACCCGGTGATAAAAGTACATTAATACGCGTTGTTGCACAGTAGCACACGGTATTGCACAGTATCTCTGATTATTGATTCTTACGTAAGAAGTCACTCAAGTTTCATTTAATAATTGTCATAGTAGTTGCTGCATAATATCTCATATTATTGATTCAATTATTGTCACGGTATCATCTGCACAATATTTTATATTATTAAATCAATTATTGAGACGACACAGATATTCATATTATTATTTGTGTTATTGACAATGTCTAAAAAGTTCTGTTGAGGAAAAGGGTTTGGTTATTTAATTACGCACCAGTAAGGAGAAATCTTTATCGAAAAGCCCCCACTTTCCTGAGAACGATCTAGTTGTCAATATTGTTAGTTATAATATTAAATGATGAATAATTGTTGAAAGATTAAAAATGTGTTAATTGGAGATAAGTGATTTGTGATAAATATTTATTCAATTTTTGATATAAATTGAGGGGTTTGTCATGAGGCGTTTGTTGTAAGTTTGAGTTATTATTCAATGGGGAGATGTGCTAATTTTTCAGACCATCAATTGAAGTTTTAATAGTAAATCAATATGGACCGTCGGTTAAAGTTTTAGTAGTAAATCAATAGGGACCGTCCGTTTTAATAGTAAATCAATCTGGATTGTTCGTGAATTAGTTACTATTTAGTCCATTCTCCTATAAATAGAAACTCATTTCTTCTTTTTTTCTCATCAATTCACTAAAACTCTAGAGAGAGAAACTATAGAGAGAATAAGAGAGAAAGAAGAAGAGTATTTTGCTACTATACTATTGCAGTATCCAATCTCCTACTAAGGTAAGTGGTATTATTTCTTTCGTATTCGTAAAGGATGTTATTTTCTTTATACTCATAAGGGTTGTCATTCCGTTCCTTATTAATTTATGGGAATAACCTGTCTGCGTGGACTACAGCATGCCTGGTGAATAACCCTTCGTATTCATCCTTTATTAATATGTGGGTATAACCTGTCTACGCGGATTACCGCATGCCTGGTGAATAAACCGTTGTATTCATTCTTTATTAATATGTGGGAATAACCTGTCTACGCGGATTACCGCATGCATGATGAATAACCCTTCGTACTCATTCTTTATTTATAGAAATGATCTGTCTACGCGGATTACCGCATGATGGGTGAAAATCTAATTACAGTTTCGTATATTCTTTCATACTCGTATGAGATATCATTTCTTTTGTACTCATCAAGGGATATCGTCTTCTTTCATATTTCTCTATTTATGGTACGAATTTATTGTTTGTTTCCATAACCTTATTATTAAATGGTGAAAACCCTTGAAATTAGTGGAATATTCTTAATAGTTTATGCTTCATCTAGTATCATTTCACTATTGGTCTGAACTTTCTTATTGAAATTTTATTCTTTTCATGGCGGGATATTATTCATGTTGGGGTGCTATTCATTCGGGGTACTATTCATTCGGGGTACTTTTCATTCGAGTACTATTCATTAGAGGTACTATTCATGCCGAAGTACTATTCACGACAGAATTTAGTTTCTCTTCTTTGTCCAAATTATCTTTGAAATTTGAAGCTTAAATATCATTCTTGAGTTTTACTCCACAATTGGTGATCATGTTGATAATTTGAACATTCTTGAACTCTAGATAAATTGAATTATAAATCTCTAATATTTATTATTGATCTCACTTGATTGATTCTTTATATCATTGTCATCATCCTCATGCTTATATTGTGGTGAAAGTCATCTTTGGCCCGTAGTGCATAGATGGACTGTTGATTGGTATGATTATGACCTGAAATTGTATATTGGTATAATCATGACCTGTAATGTTATAGACAAAGGTTTGTGGTGAAAGTCCTCTTTGGCCCGTAGTGCATAGATGGACAGTTATTTGGTACGATCATGACTACTGGTGATACAAACGAATATCATTGGCCCGTAGTGCATGGATAATTTGTTGATTTGAAGCATTTATTGATTGGTGTTACATGGATAAAATATTGATGATAGACTTTTAAATCATAGAAGGTAGTAGACATCATGCTCTACTTGACTCTTCTAATGGATTGCTATTTCCGATACAGTTGTTAATCTAAAACTTATTGTCTATTGCATTCTATCATATTTTCCACTGTTGAGGACTAAGAATAATTTGTTCTTCATTATCTTAGTCATAATATTCTTTACTGGACTAGTTGAGCTCATTTTTTTCCTTTTGGTTCCATTGTTCTTCTCTGGAGGCGAGAATGTAGCTAGAACTAGTCGGGGAGTTGAGTAATGGTCCAAGATGGTTATTATAGTAGTCATCACTATTTTGTAAAATAGTGTGACAATAATTGTAATGAGGACTGTATTCGAGTTTGGATATTGTCTACAAGATAATATTTGTATTGAAAATCTCAGCTTATGTGTTGTCGTATTTTGCACGACAGTTGTATAAATAAAGTTTGTATTTGGATTCTGTACCATGTATTTGGCGACTCAGAATGGGTTGTGTGGACCTATTTTGGGGGCATCCCAGTTGGTATCAGATCTTAGGGATATGATCTCTGGTGGATATCTAGGATTAGAACTAGGAGGGGAGAGACGGTTAAATCTTTCGCTAGTGTATCCTACCTAAGCTTATTTGTTATTTAATTGGTCGGACGGAATAAAGGAATAATATGTGACATGTCAATTTCTTTAATTAACCCTGTTAGTTCCTAGAGGCACAATAGTAATCTAGAAGGGGGGGTTTGAATAGATATTTTAAAAAATTCTTTTTCAAATATTATTAATCAATTTTAGCGGAATATGTGATTTGTTTGTTCCCCTTTAAGATAGACAGAGTTAATAGATAGGAGCAGTTATATTAAGTATAACAGTTAAAGCAAGAATATAAAATACACAGAGAATTTAAGTGGTTCAGAGCATTCAAAGCTCCTAGTCCACTCTTCTAATCTTTGAGTATGAAATCCACTAAGGATGTTTTTACAATCTTCGAATCACTTAGATTCTTTCAAGACCAACAGTCTTGGAACTTCTTAGTTCACTTAGAACTCTTCAAGTCCAGTAGACTTGGAACTTCTTAGTTCACTTAAAACTCTTCAAGTCCAACAGACTTGACACTTCTTACTTCACTTAATGATAGTTGAGTTCTTGAATGGTGCTACTCAGTTGTCGTTAAGCTTGTGTTCGAAAGAACTGAGTAGCTGAGCAAGCTTTCTTTTCAGATCGTAGAGTTGAGCGTTGTGTGTTCTTCAACGTTTTGTTGTATGATTGCTTAATCCTTACTTTTGCATCTGATTTGTATATAAGGTGCCTTTGAAATGTATCCGTTTGAAGGCATCCGTTGAAGCATTAATTGTATTTGATATTTCTGAGCACTGATGGTGACTTTCTGCAAATCTTCTGATTAGCCGTCTGGCCCACTGACACGGCAGACTGCTATCTCACCTAACACCTGAAAAGGTGTTTTCGGCTGACATGTAGTACTTTTCTTAGCTTCTTCAATACGTCTCTTTGTTATATACTAAGGATGAGTGTTGTGTTATTGGGATTCCCGATAGTCTCAACGTCTATAATCCATTCCACATTTGTTGTAATTTATTCTTAAACAAATGGATAAGACTCGATGTTTCTGATACAGACAAATGATACACTACGATAATGATCGTGGTGTCTTGCAAAATTAGTGCTTGATCCAGTACTAGTAGATGAGAACACTATAATTTCTCTTAAATACTAGTAGACTACGATCTTTGCTTGCTTGACTTGCAGACTCTACGCTTCCGAGAGCACACTACGATTCTTGAGTTGACTCGACATGCATTTGGATAACTCTACGATTCTAAGAGAGGCCCTCTAAAGCAGACAGACTATGATATCTCGATGCTCTACGATTCTGCCTTGGCTTCTGCAATCACTTGACTGGCTCGACAGACTACGATTATGTTGAAGCCTATCTATTACATCTCAAGACATAGATCAACCTAACAGCTTTGATCTTTTCTTCTATACATTCATTTACAGAATGATAAACATTAAAACTCAGATCAACCTAACAAGTTTGATCTACCACTAAGTCCTTGTACATGTATTCCTTGAAGGACTTTATAAATAAACATGAATATTTACTTTTAACATCAAATTTAAATATGTAATTTTCCAACAATCTCCCCCTATTTGATGTTGACATAACCAAGGAGATTTGTATCATGATCATCAATTTTTAGATGCAGTTGCTAGAAAGTAAATATGACTTAGTTTTTCAGTGAGCAGCTGAAATCTCTAGAGAATAAGCATGAATTTATTGATGTTTGTAATTACAGATATTACAATAAAGCTTAGTTACATCAATAAGAAATGAGTTTTAACTTATCTCTATTTCTTCTGCCTTTTACTCCTTGGAGGGTTGGCATGCTCTGCATCTCTCCTTCTCCTGTTGGCTTCGTCTCTCCATGCAATATCTTCCAGCTCGCTTTGACTCAGCTTTTTTCCATGATCATGTCTATTCATAAAGGCAGGGTCTCCAATTGGCATATGTAGGCCAGTAGTGGTTACCCCTTATGAGCTGGGAGATGGCCCTTGACTCCGTAGCATTTCTGCCATGATAATTTGATGTTCAGGTCGTGGAGTCTGATGACAAAACTGTCTTAAGGGAGGGCTCCTTGAAGATTGAGCAATGAATTTTCCTATGCTTTTGCCTTTTTCTTTCTCTCCTTCCCCTTTATTCTCCCCCTTTATGTCAGCATTAAGGGTTCGAATGTCGTCAGACAGTCGATTCATGCCTTGGACGAGCTCGTGGAGATGATTCCTGGATTGAGCAATGTCTTCACAGTTTTCTTGGACTAGAGAATCAGTTCGAGACATGTTCTTTTATAGAATGGCCATGACAGTTTCTGTTTATTGCATTTGACCCATAGAAAATGCTTGGAATTCTTTCATTGAGGTTCGTAGACTTGAGATACTTTCCATCATAAGTTTATTTTGAGATTCCTGAGTCTTCTGCAGAAGGAGAACTACTTCCTTGTGCTTCCTAGCAGCCTGAAAGTGAATTTGACCACTTTCATTAATACTTTGGATCATTTCTTTGATGATCTCCTTAAGCTTAGCTGTAAGCTCAATACTCAGATTGCTGGGGAGGGTGTTGGCAGCATCGATCAAATGAGTCAGCCTCATATGAACAAGCTCAGAGTGAATTTCAAGATCTTCTTGAATATCCTTGGCCACCTTCTGGGATGCATTAGACAGCTCCGTTTTGGTAGGAAGATCAGAGAGAAGCTCAAGGAGTTGCTAAGTATTTGGAGGAGAGGCTCTCATTTTTTGATTTTGCATATTATAGAGAACAAGATCAAGATCAAAATAATTATTGGTTGATGAGGAATGAATATCTAAAGGAAGAGCAGGTGTGTGAGGTTGAGTTTCAGGAGGAAGTGATGTTGGTGCTTGCTGAGTGGGTGACTCTACAATTGGGGTAGGATCAATATTCGTAGAGTGAGAGATGGTAGGAAACTGGATCAATATAAAATTAGGCATATGTGGTTCACTAGTTACAGAATGTTGGGATTCTGTAGCTGAAAATTGATTTAGTAGATGAAGAATCACTTCCAACCATCTTGCCAATTTGTAGAATTGATGGAAGGTGGATGGAGGACAGTGATTAACCCTGAAAGAGATGGGAATTGATTGTACCTCATGCCCGGTTTCTGAAGACGGATGGTTAGTGATTAGCTTCTGGGCAAATGTGAGGTTGCCTGGGAATCCGTGAGCAAGCACTGAGATTGCTGGATAAACTTTGAAAGTCCAGAACATATGATCCCAAGAGTTGAGAATTTGGGCTCTGTGATAGGGCATCATAGGTAAATAGGAGAACAATTGATTGTAGTTGGCTCTCCTATATCCATCCCAGCCCACTGCTATAATCTCAACTTCATCTTCCTCTCTTCTTCTTCATTTTCTTCATTTAAAATTTCCACTACTTCAACCATCTCCTCATCCCTTGTCTAATCATCACCCTTTTCTTCCTCCATAGCTCTTACACCTTCGATTTCCTTTTCTTTCATCTCCCCCTCAGCTATAGCATTCTTTAGTATAGGAACTTCAGGAAGCTCCTTTTCTGCAACTGTTTTCCTTTCTTCTTCCTTCAAGGCTTTTACATTTTCAAGTACATATGTCTTGACGATCTTTCTCCTTGCCTTTTTGGGTTGAATTTCAGCCTTGGTGCTTTCTTCAGATGCAGCTCTGATGATTGATACTGTTGTAGCATCCACTTCTGGAGTGATATCAAGTCTGGACTCTACGATCGGTAGTGACTCTACGATCGAAGAGAGTGAAGACTTCTTTGTTTTGTGGATGCTTTTTCCCTTCTTAAGCAGCTGAGAAATAGTGTCTCTGTCTTCTTCTTCTTCCTCAGAATGCTGCTCTTTCCTCTTCATTTCCTTCAGAGTCTTAGTGCCTGAAATCTCTTGGGGTGTATCAGTAGTTGAGCCTTGAGGCTCTTCTGTTGTTTGAGCCTTCATTTTCCTTTTACCCTTGCTTTTTCTGATCAAGGCGATGGGTTCTTCTTTATTAATTTCTTCTTCTTCATCAGTTTCCTTCACAACTCACATGTTTCCTGGTAGCTCAAATTCCTTTGCTTCACCAGTCCTTCCATTGGATTCAGACATCATTCTGACATATTCTGCATGATTTCTTTTCCAGTTTTGAAATAGCTGTTGGGTCATTTTTCTATTGGGATTGATGGATTCTCCTTCATTGTCCCCAATTTTGTCTCCCAGAGCTGATTGCAGGATTATGCTTATGAACCACCCATAGAGCATCTTTCTAGAGCTCTTTGATTTCTTTGAGCTGAGTATCTACTTCCCAATCCAATCGATAAGTTGGGCCCTATAGTTGAGTTGAATCCTGAAGCACATTACTGTCATGAGCTTTAGTTGAACTTTATTCACAGAGTCGTGGCCAGAGCTTTTACAGCATATGCACTTCCCAACAATGTCATCCAGAAACTCATACTTTTGGGGAAACTCTTTCTTCTTGTATCCCTTGACGTTCTAAAACTTTGTGTGACGCATCTTCTTCAGACCTTCATGAAAGTCGATGACCTCCATTGATACAAGTCCCTTTGATTTGAAACCTAGGGCTAGGTTTACATCTTCAACTTTGAGTTTAATTTGTTCCCCCTTTACCCTTGTAGTGATGATGTCCTTCTCAAAGACTCCATTACTGTAGAACTCTTTCACCAGCTTCAGGTATATCCATGTGCTGGTGCTTAGAGCTTCTTCAAGACTAGCTTTCTTTAGAAGAGACAGAATCTTGTGGAACAAAGGGTCAGCTGTCTTGAATTCGTCAAAGCAGAGTTGGTAACCAGAGATAACATTTGAAGCAGCCATTGATTTTCTTGAACCGAGGTTGGTTGAGCAATTCTGAAAGCTAGGGTTTCTGCTGGTAGAGAGAGAGATGAGATTTTTGAAATTCTGGAGTGAGTTTTCAAAAACCTTTTAAAGCTTTATTTGTAACTTCCCTCCTCACGATCTGCATAGTGGGGAACGTGTCGAGTTCTGTCGGGCTCCACAATTTTAAATAATGTGGATGTTAACGCCAAGATCTTTGATGACGTCCCAATCACGTAAGACGTCCTAATCCTGTACAGTAAACACGATCAACACCAAAAGCTTGACGGCTGGACCGTCGGGGGATAGCTTCGGCGTGAGAGTCAATACAGGCGTTCAAGGTTTAACAATGGAGGATAAAAAATCTCTCGTGTGTCCAGAGAGATGAAAAGTTTATGCGTACCTTTTGCTAGAAGACTTCCTTGCCCGGTTATACTCTCATGCTCGGTTTTTTGTGACACCAACCCTGATCTGACACCGCCCCCCAGTGCACTCTCGTCTGAACCGACTGCATGCAGGTTGTCACCTTTTTTCCACTGTTTCTGCCGCCGGCCGGATAAAATCCCATCCACATTAATGATCTGCAGACTTTGGGTCAACTACTCTCTCTTTTCATCATTACCAGTCAAAGTCTTAGATACTAAAAGATTTTATGGACCGGCCGCTTGATCCAGCCCAATGTTAAGGAGATGCAATAAAGACAGGGTAAAGGTTAAGCCCAATGATTATAAGATTTAATAGTAAAGGTCCACTAGGCTAATTAAATGGATGGGCCCAATCTGCCTGGCCCAATAAAGGAAATATCATGACCCAACATTGCCCCCTAGTTTTTTATTAAATAGAATATTTAATGAAGAACTATAAGCGGCCCAAGATGTCATGAGATCCAACAGGGTTGACATAGGCCCCAAAAATAACTTACCAATGTCCATCTGGTGAAGGGCGAAAACAGACTGAAAAGATGGATTAAAACTGAAAATCCAAAAGGAAAGTCCAAAGGGCTAAATATCTGAAGCTTAAACCGGACGTAACCTTTCAAATTCGTAATAATGACTATCAAATTAATGAGCCGCCCTCGATTCTCGTGCAAAATTTGAAAAGACCGCTACTATAAGACCTACCCCCCATTCACCTTAGATGGTTCCTTGCTATTTCGAATTTACAAGAGCTTACTGCCTACTCTTTCTCAAATTTCTTCGTTTTCTCTGCAAATTCTCACCAATGGCATCTCAAAACCCTGACACGAGTTCTCCACTTCGTGTAGCCCCCATCTCCACCGTGAGCCCCCATTCAAACCCTGACAAAGAGGTTTCGAGCTCAAACCCCCAAATCGGTGCTCCGAGTAAGGAAGCTCCGCCTCTGGAATCGCTTCCCAATCCCTCTGAGTTTTTCAAGAATGAGGAAGATTTTCCTCACGCCAACACCCCCTCCACTGTTACTGAGGCTGAGCTCTGCAACATTCGGGCTCGTTATCAAATACCAGATACCCATAGGGTGAGGATAGCAGCCTCCCACGAAAGGATGTACCAGCGTCCCGACGGTTGGGTCGCCGTCCCGGCAACATTTCTGGAGAAGGGGGTGAGGTTCCCCCTTCACGCCTTCTTGATCACCCTCCTAGGGTTTGTTGGAGTGGGGTTTGTCCAATTGGTGCCGAACTCGTATATCCATATACTGGCTTACATAGCCTTCTGCTACGAGATAGGAGTTCCTCCTGCTGTGGATTCCTTCTTTACCCTCTTCTCGGTAGGGAAATCTCGGAAAAAAGGCTTCAAGGTGCTAAGTAAGATAGCCCCTAAGCCCAATGCCAGAATAGAGAAGCGGTCCCTGATGGACACTCCTTCGAGCAACCGAGGATGGCATAATAAATGGTTCTTCGTCAACGGGCCCGAAATCTCCTCTGTCCCAGACTGGACCACTTCTGATCGCGTCTCTGCAGACTTCGGAGATATATCCGAGGAACGTATAAGAGAAATGACGCGCATCATAGAGAAGATACCTCTGAAGGAGTGGAGCTTCGGCCTCCTGAGCAAACAAGCATGGTTGTATGACCACAAATTGTCTCTTATCAAGCCGACTTCGATCGATCGGAAGGATCTGGATAGGTACCTCTCTGGTAAGCCTTCATCACCTTCCGCCGAAGTCCCACAGGAAGAACTTCCGGCTTCGGAAGCCCATGACGCGGAAGTCTTCCATGGATCAGAAATTGCGGAGGAACCTAGCCGACCTCGACAGAAGAAGAGGGCAGTTCGGAAAGTACGGTCAAATCCTCAAGGATCTCAATCAACTTCTGCAGCGAGTTTGATTGACATGCCTGCGAACGAGCGAATGCAAGCTCTTCGGATTAAAAAGAGGAAGACCAAAGTGACTCCTCTGTCTGCCGACGAGCTTCGGGTTCCTCCTTCTGCAGTTGATCCTCCCATCGTTATCCCTGTGGAGATCCATGTTTCTGAAGACGAGCTCGAAAACCCAACCGATTCTCCACTTCTGTCTCGCAAAAGGAAACATCCTTCCGAAGATCAACCACCACCGCCCCCGAACCATCGATGCCTTCTCCGCCAAGATCTTCCCCCTCCGCCTTCAGGCGAGAAGCTGCATCTTCTCCCACTGTATGACCGGAGTTTAACGAGAATTTTCCTTTCCAGCTGTTCGACTCCTTTGTTCGGGAGACTGACGATCATCGGTTCGGAAACAGCTCGATTAGGGATTTAATCGAGGAAGGCATGAGTTATCAGGCTAAGGTTAGTATATTCAATTGAAATATTTAGAAATCATCTGTTTCTTCTACCAATTGACCGACTTTCTTTAAATGTCTGTAGGCAAATGCTGTCTTCGGGAGACTTCTTCCCCGATACAGAGGATCCGAAGCCGAAGAAGATGCAGCCAGGCGAGAAAAGGCTACTCTGGCATCTGCTCTGGAAAGAGAGAGAAGGGCCCATGGTACCACTCTCCTCAATAACGAAGGCCTCCAGAAGGATGTAAATAAATTAAAAGAGAAACTGGAGACAGCCGAGGCCACCCACCAAATAACCGTTTCTACGAACATAGACCTGGTTCGTCGAAACGAGGTCCTTGTTGGGAAGAATGAGACGATGGTAAAGACCAATAAAAGCCTGGCGGTGCAAGTACATGAACTCGAAGCTAGGGACTTGAGACATCTGAAGGAGCGGGCAAAACTTAAAGAGGAGCTCCGTGAACTTCGGGCTTTGAGAGATTTGGGTCCTCCTCTAACCGGAGATCTTCGGAGAGAAATTCAACAAGAATACCAGAAATCAGCCGAGTTGAACGAGGAGATCGTCCAAATATTCTCGGATGGATACGACGAATGCCGAAGCAAAGACAAGACAAGACTTGTCGCTGCCAAGGTTGACCCGACCATTCTGGACTCTTTGGAAGACGAAGCTGATCCCTGAAGATGATTCTCTTTTCCCTTAGCTGTAGGATTCTTGTAAAGCTTCTATCGTTTTGTAAACAACATTATGTAAATAAAATATCAACATTATTCCTTATGAATTCGGTGTATTTACCGTTTATCAACGCTTCAATATTGATTCAACTTGAAAAATGTACAAGCTCCTTCGTGAACTTAACTTTAAACTGTTAATCAACAACTAGGCAAGTCGTATAACAGATAAGATGAGGTTAAAGAATGTGGCCTTCCGAACTCAACACTTAGAAAAAATTTGGTAATAATAACAAAGTAAAGGAATATTTATTCGTTACCAAAGTGTGAGGTAGATGCCGTGAAGGGCCTGACGAAGTCTGAATAATGACACTTGCTTACCACGAAGGGCCTGACAAGGTCTAAAGGGTGATAGTTGCCTACCACGAAGGGTCTGACAAGTTCATAAGGACCTCCTGCCGATGAGGCTACCGTCGAATGGTCAGCGAGTCCACCCGAACCTCCTTACACTAATGACGTTCGCCTACCACGTAGGGCCTGACGAAGTTATAAGGACCACCTGCCGATGAGGCTACCATCGAATGGTCAGCGAGTCCCCCCGAACCTCCTTACTTCGGTGACCATTGATTTTACCACCCTTGGTAAAAAATAATATAGGATCTAGGATTTGACTACCACGCGGGGTATCAAATAAATTGGCTGCCATCGAATGGCCAGCGAGTCCTACCATACCTCCATACTTCGGTGACCATTGATTTTACCACCCTTGGTAAAAAATAATATAGGATCCAAGATTTGACTACCACGCGGGGTATCAAATAAATTGGCTGCCATCGAATGGCCAGCGAGTCCTACCATACCTCCATACTTCGGTGACCATTGATTTTACCACCCTTGGTAAAAAACAATATAGGATCCAGGATTTGACTACCACACGGGGTATCAAATAAATTGGCTGCCATCGAATGGCCAGCGAGTCCTACCATACCTCCTTACTCCACTGTGACCTTAGGACAAATGCGAAGATCAGTTGTGAAAAAAGTGACTTTTTATTGATGATGAATGGTTATGTACAGACTCCCAGTGAACTGACTCGATTTCTATTGAAAGTACTTTCGGAGCCTGCCTGCGTGCCACGTGTTCTTAATTTCGGATCCATCCAATGCCTTCAGTCGATACGTCTCGGGCTTTGGTACTTCGGCCACTTCATACGGTCCTTCCCAGTTCGGCATCAACTTCCCCATGTTCTGCGGTGTAGACGCTTCGGCCTCTTTGAGAACGAGGTCTCCCACCTCAAATTTTCGGAGCTTTACCCCTTTGTTGTAATGCTTGGCAACTCTCCTCTGGTAGGCTGTTAACTTGATCACAGCCACTTCTCTGACTTCTTCTAACAGGTCCAAGTTGGCCTTTAGTCCCTCGTCATTATATATCTCTCTGAACTGACTAACTCGAAGACTTGGAGATCCAATCTCAACTGGGACCAAGGCATCAGTGCCATAGGCCAGTCTGAAAGGCGAATCTCCTGTTGTCGTCCTCGGTGTAGTCCTGTAAGCCCACAATACACTAAGCAATTCTTCCGGCCATCTTCCTTTGGCTTCGTCCAATCTGCGCTTGATCCCGTTTAGAAGTGTTTTGTTAGTCACCTCGACCTGCCCATTTGACTGTGGATGAGCAACTGAAGTCTTCCTGTGCTGGACTCCCAGTTCCTTCAGAAATCCTTCAAATTTTGATCCCACAAACTGGCGTTCGTTGTCTGACATCACCACTTGAGGGATCCCGAAGCGAAAAACTACGGATTCTTTCATAAATTTCAGACACTCCTGTTCCGTTATCAGCCGGAGTGGTTTCGCCTCGACCCATTTGGTCATATAATCAATAGCGACTATGACGAAACTGACCTGCCCTTTAGCTTTCGATAACGGACCCAGTATATCAACCCCCCAGACAGCGAAGGGTATAGGAGATAGAATTGAGTATAGCTCTTCCGGTGGCTGATGTGAGATCGGACTGTTGAGCTGGCATTTATCACACTTTTTCACGTATTCTGTAGCCTCCTTGAAGATCATTGGCTAGTAGTACCCCTGCCGAAGAACTTTGTATGCCAGCGACTTAGCTGCCATGTGATCACCGCAGATGTCCTCATGAACTTCCCGAAGGGCGTACTCTGCTTCGGACGAGACCAGACATTTCAATAATGGTGACGAAAATACCCTCCGATAAAGATCCCCGTCAATAAGAACGAAGTTGGCACTTTTGTATTTGACCTTCTTTGCTAACATCTGATCCGAAGGAAGGACGCCATCTGCCAAATAATTGATGTAGGGAGTCATCCAGCAGTCAGATCGCTCGATACACATCACCGAGTCATGTTGAATACTCGACTGCTGTAGGACCTCCAAATAGACTGACCCATTGAAAACGATAGCATCTGTAGTGGCTAACTTTGATAAGGCATCGACAATGGAATTATCGTTACGCTCTATGCCTTGAAATTCGTGAAAAGCAAAGTATCGGAGTCTGTCTTTCAACTCTCCCAAATACCTGATCATCCTCGTCCCACGGGCTTCATATTCTCCTGATAACTGCTTGACGACCAGCTGAGAGTCACTATAAATGATCAGCTTCTGAACTTCTAGACTCTTCGCCAGCCGAACCCCAGCTAGCACTGCTTCATACTCGGCCTCGTTGTTAGTCGCCTTAAACCCGAATCTAATAGCTTGTTGTACCTTGAACCCCTCCGGACTAGTCAGAATAATCCCTGCTCCACTGACATTTACCGTGGAAGACCCATCTATATACAGCGTCCATGCATTTTGACCGTGTTGAAGAACTGTAACAGTTCGATCAGATGTCCCAGCTTCTGGTAACTCGGCATCTGCTTCGGTGAAGGAACATTCCACCACAAAATCGGCCAAAGCTTGTCCTTTGATAGCGGTTCGGGGATGGTATTCAAGGAAAAACTGGGACAATTCCATGGTCCATGCTGCCAATCTCCCCAAAACCTCTGGCTTACCCATTACCTTCTTCAGTGGTTGATCCGTGTAGACGATCAGGAGCCTGCCCTGAAAGTACTGCTGAAGCTTTCGGCTAGCAACTATTAAAGCAAAGGCAAATTTTTCAATATTTGGATACCTGGTTTCGGCGTCTCGTAGGACGTGACTGACGTAATAGACCGGATGCTGCTTTCCACTGATCTCCCGAATCAGCACCGCTCCAACGGCTAAGGAACTCGCTGCAAGGTAGAGATACAAGGTCTCTTTTGGGGTAGGTTTTACCAATAGAGGAGCAGAAGACAGGTAGGTCTTTATGCCTTGGAAGGCTTCCTCACAGGCCAAAGTCCATTGGAAAGTCTTTGCATTCTTCGGCCCCCTCAGCGTGTCGAAGAATGATAGACACCTCTCTGCAGATTTGGACATGAACCTCCTCAGAGCTGTAATCCTACCAGTCAGACGTTGGACGTCTTTAAACGACTGAGGAGTCTTCATGTCAAGGACGACCTGAATTTTCTCTAGATTGGCTTCGATGCCCCTCATACTGACCAGATACCCCAAAAACTTTCCTGCACCGAGGCCGAAGGTACATTTTGCTGGGTTAAGCCTCAATTTGTGATGACGGACAGTCTGAAAACACTCCTCCAGATCATCCAGATGTTTCTGAACCTGAATGCTTTTCACGATCATGTCGTCTACATAAACTTCCATATTCTTTCCCAGCTGCTTGTGGAAGATAAGATTCATCATTCTTTGGTAGGTTGCTCCAGCATTTATAAGGCCAAAGGTCATCTTCTTATATGTGTATACCGAACGGTGTGTAATGAATGCTGTCTTCGGGATATCTTCCTTGCACGTAGATATTTGATGATAACCTGAAAAAGCATCCGTAAAGCTTAGTAGGGCATATCCTGAAGTTGCGTCAATAAGTTGATCAATATGGGGCAAAGGATAAAAGTCCTTCGGACAAGCTTTATTCAGGTCGGTGTAATCGATGCAAACTCGCCATTTCCTGTTCTGCTTCTGCACCAATACTACATTGGCCATCCACTGTGGGTAGTCAATCTTAAAAATAAAATCAGCAGCCATCAGCTTGGCGATCACTTCGTCAATTATCTTTTGGCGCTCAGGTGCAAAGATCCGTCTCTTTTGCCGAACAGGCTTCTTCGAGGGATCTACCTCCAATCGGTGCTTAGCGACCTTTCTGCTAATCCCCGGCATGTTCTGCGGTTCCCATGCAAAAATGTCTGCATAGCAGCGAAGGAGTTCCATAAGATTTGTCCGAAGTGGCTCTGGTAGACCCAAACCAATTTTCACTGTCTTGTCTGCCTTCCCAAGGATCAACTCAATTTCCTCCGTCTCCCCTGCAGGTGTTACCAATGGCTCGGAACTGCTTTCAGTGAAGGGCTCAATCTCGATTGCCATGGTTTGCTTCTGTTTGCTGACCCCTACTCCAGAGGAGATGCATGCATTCCGATAACAGCGTCGGGCTAGATCCAAGTCCCCAGCCACCTCTCCGACTCCGTGCGCTGTGGGGAACTTGATTTTGAAATGGGGGATGGAAGTCACGGCTTGGAGAGCTGTCAGCGTAGGTCTTACCAGTATGGCGTTGTAAGCCGAATCTACATGCACAACATAGAATTTACACATTATTTTTGCCTGTTGAGGGGCTGTGCCGAAGACCACTGGGAGCTCAATAGTGCCCGCAACTTTGACCGGATCGTTGCTGAAGCCATACAAAGGAGCCTCCTGCCTAACTTCCATTTTTCGCCCATCAAGGTGCATTCTCTGATATGCGTGGGCGTACAGAATATCCACTGAAGACCCGTTATCTATCATCATACGTTTTACGTCCATTGAGCCTACTTGCGCGGTGATCACTAACGCCCCTTCATGTGGATCAATGGGCTCCAAAGGATAGTCTGCATCTGTAAAGGATATAATAGTTCCTGGAAAGGGCCTATCAATTTTTGGAGGAGCATCTGATACGGTCATAACCGAATCCAGATACCCCCTTCTCTTCTTTCCTACCAACTTTCCAGACGTCCCCCCTGTTATTACGTCAATGACATGCCTTGGTGGCTGGTTCGGGTCGGGCTGTACAGGAGGGTTCGTTTGAACTGTCTGAACGGTGCGGTCGGCACTCTGTTGATTTTTCTCGGCCACATATTGGACTAACAGACCGCTCTGGATCTTCCTTTCCACAAAATCCTTCAGATTACAACACTCGTTGGTGCCATGGCCTGTGGCTTGATGATAGTTACAATACTTTCGAGAGTTGCCCTGCCCTGTCCTATAACTGTCCCGTGGTGGCTCAAAGAACGGCTGGTTCCTGATTTGGTCCAGAATCACCGATCTGTCTGTGTTTAGTTTGGTATAAACCTTATTCACTTTCGGGGTGGAAGCAGGCGGACGAGTATCTCCTTGTCGCCATGAGTTGTTGAACTTCTTAGAACGGCTCTCCGACCTATCATTATACCCCCCCGTCTTCTTCTGATCATGCTGGGTTTTAGGGACATCGGCCTCCTTCACCTGTTCCGAAGAGGAACGCTTCAAGCTACTCATAGATTCTTCCACAACGATATACCCTTCTGCCTTATCGAATGCCTCTTCCAGGCTCTTCGGATGATTGAACATCAGCTTTCTCACCAGCTTCTCCGACTTCACTAAGTCTAAACCGTTCTGAAACAATCCCACAGCTTGGAGATCGTTCAAATCTGATACCTGACCAACGGCTTCTCAGAACCTTTTCACATACTGACCCAAAGACTCGTTAGTGTACTGTCTGACCTGTGCCAAAGAGCCCGTGGGCTTCCCTCTTCTTCGGTTACTCCCAAAATGAGCATGGAACTTGTCGCAGAGTTCGGACCATGATAAAATTGAATCTGCTGGCAAAGTCCCCATCCACTGCCTCGCATCCTTTCTTAACGTCGTAACGAACATGTGACATTTAGCAGCGTCAGTGAAATCGTAGTAGTCCATTAACCGGTTAAACGCTTGGCTATGGTCGTAAGGATCTCCCGAACCATCGTAACTTTCCATGTGAGGCAACTTCTTAGAGGTGTCCGCCTTCTCCTTAAGAATATCCGAGGAAAATGGGGATGCTCTCTTTCCCGGAGTATCCTTTATTTGCTGGACCTCGGCTAACTGCTTTTGGAGCACCTTCAGCTCTTTTACCAAGTACACTACTCCCTCCTGTTGTGACGACACTTCCTTCTCTGATGACTCTCTCCTTTTTTGAGTAGATCGGTCGTTAACCATAACACCCCCAATCTTCGAAGGACTTTTACGACGACGGTCTTCTGAGCGAAGTATCCGACTTTTAGGTGTACGGTCCCTAGATCTGCTTCGCCTCTGGGTCCGATGACTATGGTGAGAATGTGCAACAATGAGTGCCCTTTTCATGTTCTCTGGAGTTCGTTCTCTGGATCGGCCTTTCCGATCACTTCGGATCTGCCCCCTAGAGACGTCACGATGGAGTGCTTCCTTCGATCTCCGAGGAGTAGGGCTCCTCGATCTTTTTCTCTCCCGATGTTGGCCCTGAATTTCACGTTCCGAATGAACTGGCTCCTTCCCACTTCGATGCACACGCTTTTCGGACTGAACATAACTGGACGCTTCATCTCTCAACTCTTCCATCCGGGACATCTGCTCGGCTATATCCTGCCTCTGCTTCATAAGTGACTCCATGGCCCTATCTGCTTCTTCTGCCATTTTAGCCAATCGGGAGGTCTTTTCGTCATGGTCTAGCTGTTTCCGGCCGTGACCAGACTCTTTATCCGTCGTGAAGATTAACTTTTTCTTAGCTTTGCCCACGGCCCTTGGACGAGAACCTCCATGTGATCGCTTGGACGTTGTGCTAGCATGAGCACTTAGTGTAGGCCCCAAACGATCTCTAGCAGAAACTCGTGGTGGTGAATCACCGACAGTCATCGGCTGTCCTTCAAGCGTATCTGCTCTACTCTTCCCCATCTTTGAGAATGTGGAACAAATAAATATTTGTGATTGAAAGCTCTGGAACACTAGAACTCAGCCCTCCTTCTAGCGCCATTGTTAACGCCAAGATCTTTGATGACGTCCCAATCACGTAAGGCATCCTAATCCTTCACAATAAACACGATCAACACCAAAAGCTTGACGGCTGGACCGTCGGGGGATAGCTCCGGCGTGAGAGTCAATACAGGCGTTCAAGGTTTAACAATGGAGGATAAAAAATCTCTCGTGTGTCCAGGGGGATGAAAAGTGTATGCGTACCTTTTGCTAGATGACTTCCTTGCCCGGTTATACTCTCATGCTCGATTTTTTGTGCCACCAATCCTGATCTGACACCGCCCCCCAGTGCACTCTCGTTTCAGCCGACTGCATGCAGGTTGTCACCTTTTTTCCACTGTTTCTGCCGCCGGCCGGATAAAATCCCATCCACATTAATGATCTGCAGACTTTGGGTCAACTACTCTCTCTTTTCATCATTACCAGTCAAAGTCTTAGATACTAAAAGATTTTATGGACTGGCCGCTTGATCCAGCCCAATGTTAAGGAGATGCAATAAAGATAGGGTAAAGGTTAAGCCCAATGATTATAAGATTTAATAGTAAAGGTCCACTAGGCTAGTTAAATGGATGGGCCCAATCTGCCTGGCCCAATAAAGGAAATATCATGACCCAACAGTGGATAATACTGATCTGTCCTTAGCTCCCCCTGAGCTAGTGTATCCTTTAGGAGAACTACGATCGTCGAGGTTGCACTACGATGGTAGAGTCAATTGTTGGCTCTTTTCTATGATCACTGTTTGTCCTGGTCCTTGTGATGAGTTTTGACAAAGCATTCCTTCTGGGTTAAGGTAGCTCAGGAAGGACCAACCTCTTAGGCTGAACTAAGGGTCAGGTTTGTCCCTAAGGTGCTTATCAGAGGGGTTACTTGGATTTGATAGAAGTGATGTCATCACAGGATGCTTCTTTGTTGTGTCGAGCCTGCTCTATAATCGTGGTTCCTCTTTAGTCATCTCTACGATTTTAAACATAGCCTTTTTATCTGCATGGTTAGCACAAACTAGAACATAGAGTTTATGGTTGCAGATTTAGCATGCCTAACTCACTTATCAATTTATTAAATCTGGATTCATCTAGAGGCTTTGTAAAGACATCAACAAGTTAATTTTTATTAGGGATGTATTGTAAAGATATAATTCCATTTTGAACATGGTCCCTAATAAAATGATATCTTATTTCTATATACTTAGTCCTATAATGCATGACAGGATTATGTGTTATTGCTATGACACTTGTGTTATCACAATGAACAGGTATATATTTGAAATCAAACTCATAGTCTGCTAGTTGATTTTTCATCCATAAGATTTGAGCACAGCAGCTGCCAACATCAATGTATTCAGCTTCTGCTATTGAGGTAGATACTAAGTTTTACTTCTTGCTGAACCAGGACATAAGTCTGTTTCCTAGCAACTGACAAGTGCCACTAGTACTTTTCCTATCGATCTTGCAGCTTACAAAATCAGCATCTGTATATCCTGTTAATTCAAAGGAGAACTCCTTGGGATACCAAAGTCCAAAGTGAGGTGTGCCTTTGAGATACCTGAAAATTCGATTTACAGCAGTTAAGTGTGATTCCTTAAGATTTGATTAAAATCGAGCACATATACATGTTACAAACATTATGTCTGGTCTACTGGCAGTTAGATATAGAAGAGAGCCTATCATACCTCTATATTTAGTTATGTTAATACTTTTACCTTTCTCATCATTTTTAAGATTGGTTGCTGGAGCAATTGGTGTTTTCATGGGAGAGGCTGATTCTATGCCATACTTTTTAAGTAAGTCTTTAATGTACTTGGCTTGGTTTATGAAGATACCTTCATCAGTCTGCTTTACTTGTAATCCAAGGAAGAAATTTAGCTCACTCATCATACTCATTTCGAGCTAGCTCTGCATAAGCTTGGCAAATCTCTTGCACAGTTTTTCATCAGTAGAGCTAAAGATAATGTCATCAACATATATTTGAACTAATAGGATTTTGTCTTTATGCTTTTTAAGAAATAATGTGGTATCTAATCTACCTCTAGTGAAACTATTTTCAATGAGAAAGTTAGTTAGTGTTTCATACCATGCTCTAAGTGCTTGTTTAAGTCCATATAAGGCTTTATCTAATCTATAGACATAATTAGAGAGAGTTGGATTGATGAAACCTGGAGGTTGCTCCACATATACTTCTTCTTGAAGTTCTCCATTCAGAAATGCACTTTTAACATCCATTTGAAAGACTTTGAACTTCATGTGGGCATCAAAAGCAAGGAATATCCTGATTGCTTCTAATCTGGTAACATGTGCGAAGGTCTCGTCATAGTCGATGCCTTCTTCTTTAGGGTAACGTTTAGCTACTAGTCTCGCCTTGTTCCTTGTTATTACCCCATCTTCATCTATCTTGTTTCTAAAGACCCACTTGGTGCCAATAATAGGGTGACTTCTTAGTCTTGGACCTAATCTCCATACTCTACTTCTTTCAAACTGATTTAGTTCCTCTTGCATGGCTTCTATCCAACTTGAGTCTTCCATGACATCTTCTATCTTTTTGGGTTCCATTTATGATAGAAAGCTTAGATAAAAACACTCATTCTGGGTGGCAGATCTTGTCTTGACTCTTGCATTTGGATCTCCAATGATTAGGTCTTGAGTGTGATCTCTTGCCCATCTGTTTCCTATTGGAACATCTGACCTGATGCCTTCTCGTAAGACCCCAAATTTTATGAAATAAAAGTATTCAATTTTTTTTATAATTACTATTCAGTAAATGGTTAAATTGATAAAAGTTAAAGTTAAGGGTGATATATAAATTTTTTTTTCAAAATACGCAAGTGGTTATAAAATATTCATTGTTGTCGGGGAATATTCGTTTAGTCGTAGAATATTCTTTCTGTCGGGGAATATTCGTACGACGGTGCAGCCATTTGTGGGCCCCAGAACAGAATAACTGTCGGATGAAGAAAACGACAAATTTGAGTTTTTATAAATAACGGCGTAGTTGTTACCTTTAACACTATTGGAATACCTGGTGGTTAAAATACAGTAATACGAGTAGTTGCACAGTAGCACACGGTATTGCACATTATTTTTTTTAATTATTAATTCTTACGTGAAAAGGCACTACTCAATAATTGTTACAGTAATTACTGTTTAATATTTTATTTTATTGATTCAATAATTGCTGCATTGATATTTTATATTATTGTTGATTCAATAATTATCACTACACAGTATTTCCCATTATCAGATCAATAATTCATATTATTTGAATAATATCATTAGATAACATTATTGGCAATGTCTAGAAAGTTCTGTCAAGGAGAGGTTTGGTCACTTAATTGCGCCAGTAAGGAGAAATCCTTATCGGAAAGCCCCCTCTTTCTTAGGAACGGCCTGGTTGTCATAATTGTGATTCTGTAATATTATTTGTGAATAATTAATTATTGATCTATATGATAATGAAATATTTATTTGATGTGGATATAAATGATGAATTTATTTATGTGGTTATAAATGAAGGAATTAATATTGAGGTATTTTATCAGTATTTGGTCAGATTAGAGGTATTAAAAGATCAAATCAGTGTTCTTACAACTTTATTGTGTGAGTTATAATTTTTAATCTGACCGTTGGATCGTTGTGATTTTTGGATATATTATACATATATAAGTTGAGTATATGTTCACAAATTTTGAACCGTTAAAAATAAACGAATGATTTGTTATAAATTTTAAGAGGTGACTGATTCGGAAATTAGGTTTATAAATGATTTTAGTAGAAAATTCTAGAAATGGGTGGGCCCCACTTTTGGTTGTTGGGGAAGATGGTTGATTTTTGGTGGATGGAATAGTAGCAGGTAAAGCCATCAGGTAGCAGGTTAAGTCTCTTTCGGCGTGCTAACATTTTCCTATAAATAGAGGGCTAAGTTAGAATTAAAAATCACACCAAAAACAAGTTTTCTCTCTCTCTAGATTATCGAGTGTATTTTGTGAGTATTTAGATACTTGGTGAGTTGCTATTCATCAGTGCAAGTTTTCTTCAGCGTCATATCCAATATCCAGTCAGAAGTGCTGCTCTTTTGAGGTAAGGGATAGTAAGGGATTTTAAGGGATTGTAAGGGATAGTAAGGGATATTAAGGGATGCTATATTCTTCATAATGATGTTCTTTTTCAATATCATTATACTGAAAAATTGGTATAGATTTTATTGTAGAATTTTTACCTTTTTGAGTCGGGATTACTATTCACGTATACGACACTATTCACGTATGCGACACTATTCATGTATATGACACTATTTACGTATATGACATTATTTACGTATACGGTACTATGTATGAATACGGAGTACTATTCACGAGTTACTATTCATGAGTTACTATTTATGAGTTACTATTCACGAGTTATATTCACGGGTACTATTCACGACAAAATTAGTTTCTTTTTCTGACCAAATTATAGTTGATTTATGAATATTACTCTTGAAATTAAATCCATATTTTGATCATATTGTTTTTAGTATCATATATAACATTTTTATAACCCTGATGTTGAATTTCTCTTTCACTTGAGTGTAAAGATGGGTAAATTATTGGTATGATCGTGATTGAGGAATATCTTTGGCCTGTAGTGCAAAGATGAATTGTTAACTGGTATGATCATGACCATTAAATTTATAATTGAATATCTTTAGCTTAAGTGTAAAGATGAATTGATTAACATGGTTATAATTATTGTTTATATAAATTCTGAAATGATTATATATTTCTTTGAGATATGAATATCTTTGGCCTGTAGTGCAAAGATGAATTATTGATGAATATCTTTGGCCCGTAGTGCAAAGATGACCTGTTGTTGAATATCTTTGGCCAGTAGTGCAAAGATGAACTATTGACGAATATCTTTGGCCGTAGTGCAAAGATGAATTATTGATGAATATCTTTGGCTCGTAATGCAAAGATGACTTGTTGTTGAATATCTTTGGCCTGTAGTGCAAAGATGAGTTCTTTAGCTCGTAATGCAAAGATGACCTGTTGTTGAATATCTTTGGCCTGTAGTGCAAAGATGACTTGTTGATGAATATCTTTGGGCCGTAGTGCAAAGATGAATTTATTAGTATGATTATGAACATGAACTGTGATTTGGTATAACCATGATCTTTGATGTTTCAGGTGATGAAATTTATCTTTGTCCTGGACGAGAAAAGAAATATAGAGCTACAATTACGATTATAAGTTATACACGTGATTGTGGACAAGAATTGTTGATTGATGTTACAGGGATAAAACATTGTTGGTGGACTTTTAACATGGAGAAGATAATAGACTTTATGGTCTATTTGACTCTTCTAATGGATTGCTCGTTCCGCTGCAACTATGGTTGAAATTTTTATCATCTACCATATGTTCTAAAGCTCTGATTTATTATTGATGAATGCTATTGATAATTTAATTATCTTTAGTTATGATATTCTTTATTGGGCTAGTTGTGCTCACCCTTTTGCTTCACAATTCCTTTTCAGGTAATAAGAGTGTAGTTGGGTCGAGCGAGGGTAACGGGAAAATAGAACGGTGGTCTCTAGCTGTGGAGGTTCTCCCTAAGCAGTATAGAAAAGTGTTGTATACATCATTTAGTAGTTATATCTGGTGAATCAAATAGGGTGAGGCGAACCCAACGTTGGAAGGGTGTTTTGCCACTATCAAACAAGATGTCTAATGATATACAACCTCGTGTCATCATAAGACAGGGATGTGCTCATCCACTTGCTGGGTATATTTACGAGCACTACCTAAATAATCTTGGTGTTTGTTTGAAGTATAATTCTCAATTAGAGACAGTGGAGATAATGATATGTTAAGACAAGTCTCACCATTGGGAAGAATATGATAGTAATCTTCTCATTTTTCTTTGGGGTCTATTGGGTCAACCAAGAATAATTCTGTGGCCATATGATAGCTATCATAACCTAGACGCATGGCCTCCCATGTACAAAGGTTTTCTTGAGCACTTCCCAAATATTTTAATTTCTAAAATAATTTTTGACTATACCTTTATGTAAGGTGTCATTGTGAGGTGTTATCCATGGTTGGGACATGAGTCACATTTGGTATATATTTGTATCCAAACTCACAGCATATGTGTTGTTGTATTTTGCACGACAATTATTGTAATAAAGTTGTAGTTATTTTCTGTACCATGTATTTGGCGACTCAGAATGGGTTGGAAGGAATGTACCTATTTTGGGGTTGTCACACTTCTTGTCTGAATTCTTCAAGATTAACCTCTGCTTCTTGATGTGGAGGTTCGTTGTCTGGAGTAGTTCTGTAACGACCCCAAAATAGGTCCATTCCATCCAACCTATTTTGAGTCACCAAATACATGGTACAGAAAATAACTACAACTTTATTATAACAATTGTCGTGTAAAATATAACAACACATATGTTGTGAGTTTGGATACAAATATATACCAAATGTGACTCATGTCCCAATCGTGGACAGCACCTCACAATGATACCTTACATAAAGGTATAGTCAAAAACTGTTTTAGAAATTTGAATCTTTGGGAAGTGCTCACGGAAACCCTCGTACATGGGAGGCCATGCTTCTAGGTTATGATAGATATCATATGGCCACAGAATTATCCTTGGTTGACCCAATAGACCCAAAAGAAAAACTAGAAGATTACTATCATATTCTTCCCAATGGTGAGTCTTCTCTTGACATATCATTATCTCCACTGTCTCTAATTGAGAATTATACTTCAAACAAACACCAAGATTATATTGGTAGTGCTCGTAGATATACTCGGCAAGTGGATGTGCACAATCCTGTCTTATGATGACACGAGATTGTATGTCGTTAGACATCTTGTATAATAGTAGTAAAAACACCCTTCCAACGTTGGGTACACCTTACCCTATTGGATTGACCAAATAAAACTACTAAATAAACTTTTCTATACTGCTTCGGGAGAATCTCCACAGCTAGAGACCACCGTTCTATTTCCCTATTACTCTCGCTCGACCCAGTTACACTCTTATTACCTGGAAGGAATTGTGAAGCAAAAGGGTGAGCACAACTAACTCAGTAAAGAATATCATGACTAAAGATAATTAAATTATCAATAACCTTTATCAACAATAAATCAGAGATTTAGAACATATGGTAGATGATAAAAATTTTCAACCATAGTTGCAGCGGAACGAGCAATCCATTAGAAGAGTTAAATAGACCATAAAGTCGATTATCTTCTCCATGTTAAAAATCCACCAACAATGTTTTATCCATGTAACATCACTCAACAGTTCCTTTCTACAATCATATGAATAACTCATAATCATAATTGTGACTCTAAATTTTTCTTTGTACCCAAGACGAAGATTATTTTCATCACCGGTCTTTACCTGAAACATCAAAGATCATGGTTACACCAAATCACATTTCGTGTTCATAATCATACTAATAACTTCATCTTTGTACTACGGCCAAAGATATTCATTTGTATCACCAGTTGGACATGTTCATCTCAACACCTGATCATCTTTGTATTACTGGCCAAAGATATTCAACAACATGTCATCTTTGCACTACGGGCCAAAGATATTCATCAACAATTCATCTTTGCACTACAGGCCAAAGATATTCATCAATAATTCATCTTTGCACTACAGGCCAAAGATATTCTTCAACAGTTCATATTTGCACTACATGTCAAATATATTCATCAATAATTCATCTTTGTACTACAGACCAAAGATATTTATCAATAATTCATCTTTGCACTACAGGCCAAACATATTCATCAACAGTTCATATTTGCACTACAGGCCAAATATATTCATATCTCAAAGAAATATATAATCATTTCAGAATTTATATAAATAATAATTATAACCATGTTGATCAATTCACCTTACCACTTAAGCTAAAGATATTCACTTATAAATTCGATGGTCATGATCATACCAGTCACCAATTCAACTTCGCACAACTGGCCAAAGAGAACCCTAGTCATGATCATACCAATAATCTACCCATCTTTATACTCAAGAGAAAGAGAATATCATCATTGGGGTTATAAAAATATTATATATGATAATAAAAATAATTTGATCAACATATAGTTTTAATCTCAAGAGTAATATTCATAAATCAACTATAATTTGGTCAGAAAAAGAAATCAATTTTGTCGTGAATAGTACCCGTGAATAGTAACTCGTGAATAGTAATTCATGAATAGTAACCCCGACACAAAAAGGTAGAAATTCCACAATAAAATCTATACAAATATTTCGGTATAATGATATTGAAAGAATAACATTTCTTAAACTTATAAACAATTTATTTTAATTGTTTACACTTTACTAAATAATGCATTTAATCATTCTAAAATGCCAAACTCGTAAAATTTCATCACCAATAACCAAAACCCTCATCAAAAATCTGCATAGACCTCATATAGGATTCTCAAGTCATAAAATTGAGAAAAATATTTTTTTTCTGGAATTTAGCATAATATAGTCCCATAGTGAACATATATTTTTCTCATAATTTTTAAAAGTCATTTACTATTTTTCATATGGCCAAAACAGCTGAATATTTAGACATTTATCAAAAATTGTACTTTTGTCCAAAAATTCTGAAATTTACAGAGTATACTTCTATCATATACATGTACTCCCAATAAAAATTTCATCAATTTTGGAGTTAACCACAAGGAATTATAAGCGTTTACTTTTAAAATAGTATTTTCTCATAAAATTCATAACTTTCAATCTATACATCCAAAAATTACTATTTTTGGACACAATCAATAAAACTCATCAAAATATCATTTCAAATTTTTTCAGAATTTTTGAAGGTCAAAAAAATTACGAAACTGGAAAATATAACAACCCTTAAAATCCCTTACTATCCCTTACCTCAAAATAGCAGTACTTCTGATCGGTATAAGGCTGAAGGAAACGTGCACTGATGAATAGAAACTCACAAAGTATCTAAATACTCACAAAATACACTCAATAATCTAGAGAGAGAAAGAGAGAAAACTTGTTTCTGGTGTGATTTTCAATTCTAACTTAGCTCTCTATTTATAGGAAAATGTTAGCACGCCGAAGCAGACTTAACCTGCAACCTGATGGCTTTACCTGCTACTATTCCCACCCACCACATTTGAATAAAAATCTCAGCATATTTCTTCGCCAACCAAGAGTGGGGCCCACCAATTCTAGAATTTTTCACCAAAATGATAAACTCCGAAAATTCAACAATTTCTGAATCAGTCATCTCGTAAAATTCATAACAAATCATTCGTTCATTTTTAACGGTTCAAAATTTGTGGACATATACTCAACTTATATATGTATAACATATCCAAAAATTACCACGATCCAACGGTCGGATTAAAAATTATAACCCCCGCAAAATAACTCAAAAACCCTAATTTGATTTTTAATACCTCCATTCGGACAAAAATACTGGTAAAACACCTCAACATTAACTCCTTCATTTTTAACCACAAAAATATATCCAACATTTAGATTCACATAAAAATAAATATTTCCTTATCATATGAATCAATAATTAATTATTCACAAATAATATTACAGAAACACATTTATGACAACCAGGCCGTTCCCAGGAAAGAGGGGGCTTTCTAATAAAGATTTATCCTTATTGGCGCGCAATTAGGTGACCAAACCTCTCCTTAGATAGAACTTTCTAGATATTACCAATAATGCTATCTAATAATATTATTCAAATAATATGAATTATTGATCTGATAATGAAAAATACTGTGCAGCAACAGTTATTGAAATAACAATAATATAAAATATTAACGCAGCAATTATTGAATCAATAAAATAAAATATTGAACAGTAACTACTGTAACAATTATTGAGTAGTGCCTTCTTACGTAAGAATCAACAATTTCAAAAATAATGTGCAATACCGTGTGCTACTGTGCAATAACGCGTATTATTGTATTTTAACCACCGGGTATTCCAACAGTGTTAACGATAACAACTACGCTGTTAATTATAAAAACTCAATTTTTGTTGTTATCTTCATCCGACAGTTATTCTATTATGGGGCCCACAAATAGCTCCGTCGTCGTACGAATATTCCCCGACAGAAAGAATATTCCACGACCAAACGAATATTCCCCGACAACAATGATTATTTTATAACCACTTGCTTATTTTGAAAAAAATTCATATATCACCTTTAACTTTAACTTTTTATCAATTTAACAATTTACTGAATCGTAATTATAAGAATAATTGAATACTTTTATTTCATAAAATTCGAGGTCTTACAATCTCCACTTCTTATGAAATTTCGTCCTCGAAATTTGCGTACCTGGTATTTCGAAGAGTTGAGAATACCTTGCTTTCATTTCAGATTCCATCTTTTCTGTCATCATGATTTCTCCATTGCTCATCTCCTGTATTTCAGATATCAATCTAGAATACAGCTTCAAAAACAAAGGTTAATTTAACAAATTAACATATCACATCATATCCCGATAGTATGACTGACTAACAAATAAGCTTAGGTAGGACACACTAGCGAAGAATTTACTCGTCTCTCCCCTCCTAGTTGTATTCCTCGATCTCCGCCAGAGATCATATCCCTAAGCTCTGATACCAAAATGTAACTCTGGACACCAACTTGTGTCAGCACCTTACATTGATACCTATCAGTTTACCACCGCAGAACGGCGTCTCCTACGGAGAGTCTGGCTTCGGTGCATCCCCCATCAACAGGGAGTCACCAGCGAGAGGCTCGGGGCTATTTACTTATAGCTCTGATACCAAAATGTAACGATCCCAAAATAGGTCCATTCCATCCAACCTATTCTGAGCCGCCAAATATATGGTACAGAAAATAACTATAACTTTATTATAACAATTGTCGTGCAAAATACAACAACACATATGTTATGAGTTTGGATACAAATATATACCAAATGTGACTCATGTCCCAATCGTGGACAGCATCTCACAATGATATCTTACATAAAGGTATAGTCAAAAACTGTTTTAGAAATTTGAATCTTTGGGAAGTGCTCAAGGAAACCCTCGTACATAGGAGGCCATGCTTCTAGGTTATGATAGATATCATACGGCCACAGAATTATCCTTGGTTGACCCAATAGACCTCAAAGAAAAACAAGAAGATTACTATCATATTCTATCCAATGGTGAGTCTTCTCTTGACATATCATTATCTCCACTGTCTCTAACTGAGAATTATACTTCAAACAAACACCAAGATTATATAGGTAGTGCTTGTAGATATACTCGGCAAGTGGATGTGCACAATCCTGTCTTATGATGACACGAGATTGTATGTCGTTAGACATCTTGTATGATAGTGGCAAAAATACCCTTCCAACGTTGGGTACACCTTACCCTATTGGATTCACTAAACAAAACTACTAAATGAACTTTTCTATACTACTTCGGGAGAATCTCCACAGCTAGAGACCACCGTTCTATTTCCCTGTTACTCTCGCTCGACCCAGCTACACTCTTATTACCTGGAAGGAATTGTGAAGCAAAAGGGTGAGCACAACTAGCTCAGTAAAGAATATCATGACTAAAGATAATTAAATTATCAATAGCCTTCATCAACAATAAATCAGAGATTTAGAACATATGGTAGATGATAAAAAATTTCAACCATAGTTGCAGCGGAACGAGCAATTCATTAGAAGAGTCAAATAGACCATAAAGTCTATTATCTTCTCCATGTTAAAAATCCATCAACAATGTTTTATCCATGTAACATCACTCAACAGTTCCTTTCCACAATCATATGAATAACTCATAATCATAATTGTGACTCTAAATTTTTCTTCGTACCTAGGACGAAGATTATTTTCATCACCTGTCTTTACCTGAAACATCAAAGATCATGATTACACCAAATCATATTTCCTATTCATAATCATACTAATAACCTCATCTTTGTACTACGGCCAAAGATATTCATTTGTATCACCAGTTGGTCATGTTCATCTCAACACCTGTTATTACTGGCCAAAGATATTCAACAACATGTCATCTTTACACTATGGGCCAAAGATATTCATCAACAATTCATCTTTGCACTACAGGCCAAAGATATTCATCAATAATTCATCTTTGTACTAAAGGCCAAAGATATTCATCAACAGTTCATATTTGCACTACAGGCCAAATATATTCATCAACAATTCATCTTTGCACTACAGGCCAAAGATATTCATCAATAATTCATCTTTGCACTACAGGCCAAAGATATTCATCAACAGTTCATATTTGCATTACAAGCCAAATATATTCATATCTCAAAGAAATATATAATCATTTCAGAATTTATATAAACAATAATTATAACCATGTTGATCAATTCACCTTTGCACTTAAGCTAAAGATATTCACTTATAAATTCAATGGTCATGATCATACCAGTCACCAATTCAACTTTGCACAACTGGCCAAAGAGAACCCTAGTCATGATCATACCAATAATCTACCCATCTTTACACTCAAGTGAAAGAGAATATCATCATTAGGGTTATAAAAATGTTATATATGATAATAAAAATAATATGATCAACATATAATTTTATTCTCAAGAGTAATATTCATAAATCAACTATAATTTGGTCAGAAAAAGAAACCAATTTTGTCGTTAATAGTATCCGTGAATACTAATTCGTGAATAGTAACTCATGAATAGTAACCCCGACACAAAAAGGTAAAAATTCCACAATAAAATCTATACCAATATTTCGGTATAATGATATTGAAAGAATAACATTTCTTAAACTTATAAACAATTTATTTTAATTATTTACTGTAAGACCCCAACTTATTAATGAATAAAATCAAATTTTCTCTAAATATTATTGTGAATAATAAGGGGCTAATTTGATATAATACTTTGGTTATGGGTGAAATGTGCAAATTTTGCAAAATAAGCAAGTGGTTATAAAATATTCATTTTGTCGAGGAATATTCGTTTGGTCGTGGAATATTCTTGCTGTCGGGGAATATTCGTACGACGGCGCAGCCTTGTGTGGGCCCCATAACGGAAAGCGATTGGATGAAGAAAATGACAAGTATAAGTTATTTATAAATAACGGCGTAGTTGTTACCGTTAATACTGTTGGAATACCCGGTGATTAAAATACAGTAGCACACGGTATTGCACCAATTATTAATTCTTACGTAAGAAGGCACTACTCAATAATTGTTACAGTAGTTATTGTTCAATATTTTATTTTATTGATTCAATAATTGTTGCATTGATATTTTATATTATTGTTGTTTCAATAATTGTTGCTGCACAGTATTTTCCATTATCAGATCAATAATTCATATTATTTGAATAATATTATTATATAACATTATTGGCAATGTCTAGAAAGTTCTGTCTAAGGAGAGGTTTGGTCATCTAATTGCGCGCCAGTAAGGAGAAATCCTTATTGGAAAGCCCCCTCTTTCCTGGGAACGGCCTGGTTGTCATAAATGTGATTCTGTAATATTATTTGTGAATAATTAATTATTGATTCATATGATAAGGAAATATTTATTTTATGTGGATATAAATGAGGGATATATTTTTGTGGTTAAAAATGAAGGAGTTAATGTTGAGGTGTTTTATCAGTATTTTTATCGGAATGGAGGTATTAAAAATCAAATCAGGGTTTTTGAGAAATATTGCGGGTGTTATAATTTTTAATCCGACCGTTGGATCGTGGTAATTTTTGGATATGTTATACATATATAAGTTGAGTATATGTCCACAAATTTTGAACCGTTAAAAATGAACGTATGATTTATTATGAATTTTACGAGATGACTGGTTCAGAAATTGTTGAATTTTCGGAGTTTATCATTTTGATGGAAAATTCTAGAATTGGTGGGCCCCACTTGTGGTTGGTGAAGAAATGTGCTGAATTATATTTCAAATGTGGTGGGTGGGAATAGTAGCAGGTAAAGCCATCAGGTTGCAGGTCAAACCTACTAAAATTTTCCTATAAATAGAGGGCTAAGTTAGAATTGAAAATCACACCAGAAACAAGTTTTCTCTCTTTCTCTCTCTAGATTATTGAGTGTATTTTGTGAGTATTTAGATACTTTGAGAGTTTCTATTCATCAGAGCAAGTTTCTTTCAGCCTTATACCGGTATTCCGACCAGAAGTACTGATATCTTGAGGTAAGGGATATTATTTTCTTCTTAAATGATATTATTTTCTTCAATATCATTATGCTGAAATATTGATATGAGTTTTTATCAAATTTGGAACTTTTTGTGTCGGGGTTACTATTCACGTATACGGCACTATTCACGTATACGGCACTATTCACGAATACGGCACTATTCACCGAAAAATAAAATTTTTCCTTTTTGTCCAAGATGTCTATTATGGTTACTATCTTTGATTGTATCCATGTTTTGATCTTTATTTTTGAATTCTGCTTCACAATTGATTATTATGAAGTATTATTGATCTTGGATAAACTGTTATACGAATCCCTACTATTTGTCCTTCTGTCTCATTGGATTCGTTCTCTTTAAGATATTTTTCATCATCCTCAGTCCTAAATGATGATATTAATGAATATCTTTGGCCTGTAGTGCAAAGATGTATAATTACTTGATGAATATCTTTGGCCTGTAGTGCAAAGATGAACAGGTGTTGAGATGAACATGACCGACTGATGATACAAATGAATATCTTTGGCCTGTAGTGCAAAGATGAATATTTGGATAAAGATGATTATTAATTGATGTTACAGGGATAAAATATTGATGATGGACTTTTAAATCTTAGAAGATAGTAGAATTCTTTCTCTACTTGACTCTTCTAATGGTTTGCTGTTTCCGCTGCAGTTGTTGATCTAAAACTTGTTGTCGATTATATTCTATCAGATTTTTCCCTGTTGAAGACTAACGATAATTTGTTTGTATATTATCTTAGTCATAATATTCTTTACTGGGCTAGTTGAGCTCACCCTTTTCCTTTTTGTTCCATTTTTCTTCTCAGGAGGTGAGAACATAGCAGGATCTAGTCGGGGTATGGAGTGATGGTTCTAGAAAGATGTTTTAGCAGTCCTCACTATTTCTGTAAAATAGTGTTTGAATAATTGTAATGAGGATTTATTTGAGTGTGGATATTGTCTAGAAGACAATATTTGTATTTAAACTCACAGTATGTGTTGTCGTATTTTGCACGACAATTGTATTATTGAAGTTGTAGTTTGCTTTCTGTACCATGTATTTGGCGACTCAGAATGGGTGTTGTATACCTATTTTGGGGGCGTCACAGTTGGTATCAGAGCTTAGGGATATGATCCCTGGCTGAGATGTGAGACAAGAACTAGGAGGGGAGAGACGGGGAATTCCTTCACTAGTATGACTTGACTAAGTTTATTTGGTGTTTATTTGGTCGGTCAGAGTATAGGGATAATATATGACATGACTATTAACCCTTGTTTTATGGCAGTATTTAAGAATGGCAGCTGAGAACGTTAATAATGGAGTAAATCAGACCGTGGAGACACCTTTGATCACCACCCAGGGGAACGTGCAACAGGAAGGCAATATTCCTCCTGTAAACAACGTTACCGAGCAAACGATGAATGATGGAATGTTTAGGAGCTTTTTGCAGTTCATGCAAAATCAGACGAGGGAGACTCGTGTGCAGAATACGGGTGGAAATGATAACGCGCGGTTTGTCACAGCTAAGCAGTTCAAAGAATTGGGACCACCAGAATTTAAGGGAAAGCCGGATCCGATCATGGCGGAAACGTGGGTCAAGCAAATTACCAAGATATTCGATGTCTTGGGATGCACGGAGGAACAAAAGGTTCCATTCGCCACCTTTATGTTCCGCGGTGAGGCAGACTACTGGTGGGAGTCTGTGAAGCGTACCCAGCCTGACGCACTCAACATGTCCTGGGAAACATTTCAAAAACTGTTCAATGACAAGTACTTTCCTGAAAGTATTCGTCATATGAAGGAAGTAGAGTTTATCAGACTGGAACAAAACAACATGACGGTGTCCCAGTATGAGGCGAAGTTTGCAGAGTTATCCAGGTTTGCACCTCATTTGGTCGAAAATGAGGAACGAATGACAAGGATGTTTCTGAGAGGTCTAAAACCCGAGATTCGACAATATCTTATCTCTCATAAATTTTCTTTATATTCAGATGTTGTAAATAGGGCTCAATTATTAGAGCAAGATAATGAGTATGTGCAACCGAGGGACCACAACCAGGGTCATACCGGTGGCGGCAGTCATCGAAGCAATGAAAACCAGCAGGGAGGAAAATATTCGGACAAAAGCGGTAACCACTCTGGTGGTAATCGTGGTCGTGATAATAGAAGGAGCGAGTCGGGAGGAGATTTCAAGAAGAGAAAGTACAACAATGATAATGTGAAGACGTCAGCACAAACATCAACTATTTCTAGGGGAGGAGAACGACCACCGGTCGTATGTTACAAATGTGGGAAAGAGGGACATATCAGCCCAAACTGCCCACAACAATCCAAGGTATGTTATAACTGTGGAAAGGAGGGTCATATAGCTCGAGAGTGTTCTGTAGCAAAACCAAGTTCAGCGGGGATGGTGACTCCAAAAGCTGTCCCGGATAAGTCGAAATCAGCGGTTCCTGGAAGGGCGTTTGTCGTTACTGGCCAAAACGCGAGAAACCCGAACGAGGTGATCACGGGTAAGCTAATTTTAAATTCTTGCGAAGTTTATACTTTACTAGATACCGGTTCTACCCATTCTTTTATCTCTCCTGCTTGTGCTCAACGTTTAAACTTGACTCCGGAGAAATTGGACTTTAACTTATCTGTTGAAACTCCGTTGGGTGAAACCTTCGTTACATCTACAGTTTATAAATCTTGCATGATCCAAGTTGGCACTATCACATTACCTGTTGATCTTATCTCTTTAAAGATACTTGCTTTTGATGTGATTTTAGGAATTGATTGGTTAACCACTCATCATGCTAAAATTGATTGTTTTCGTAAGGTTGTTAGTTTTCATATTCCTAACCAACCTGTCATACGAATTCAAACTACTAAACCACTAAAATCAGTCACTGTCATATCGAGCCACAAAGCTATTCGTTTATTGAAAAACGGATGTCAAGCTTTCTTAGCCCATGTTATGGATTTGAACAAAGACAAGTCAGATTTGAATAATATTTCTATTGTTAGAGAATTTTCCGATGTATTTCCTGAAGAACTTCCTGGTCTACCCCCAGAACGTGAAGTTGAATTCTTTATTGACCTTGAACCCGGTACAAAGCCCATTTCTAAAACTCCATATCGAATGGCTCCTATTGAACTTCAGGAGTTAAAAGTCCAACTACAGGAGTTGTTGGACATCGGTTTTATTCGTCCTAGTACGTCTCCTTGGGGTGCTCCTGTTTTATTCGTAAAGAAGAAAGACGGGAGTATGCGACTTTGTATCGACTATCGAGAATTGAATCATGTCACTATCAAGAATAGGTATCCGCTACCTCGCATTGATGACCTGTTCGACCAGTTACAAGGAACACAATTCTTTTCAAAGATCGACCTTCGTTCTGGATATCATCAGCTGAAGATTAAAACTGAGGATATTCCAAAGACTGCCTTCAGAACTCGGTACGGGCATTATGAATTCTTAGTAATGTCTTTTGGATTGACTAATGCTCCTGCTGCCTTCATGGATATGATGAACCGTGTATTCAAAGAATATTTGGATCAGTTCGTTGTTGTCTTTATTGATGACATCCTCATCTATTCCAAAAGCCGTGAAGATCATGAGCGCCATTTGAAGCTGGTACTGCAAAGGCTTCGTGAAAATAAGCTATATGCCAAATTGAAGAAATGCGAGTTCTGGCTTGAGGAAGTAGCATTCCTTGGGCACGTGGTGTCAAAACATGGAGTATCTGTCGACCCGGCGAAGATTGAAGCCATACAAAGTTGGGAGCAACCGAAGTCGGTAACCGAAGTACGTAGCTTTCTTGGCTTAGCTGGTTATTATCGGAGATTTGTGGAAGGATTTTCTCGAATCGCTACTCCGTTAACTCAGCTGACTCGGAAAGATACAAAATTCGTATGGAGTGAGGAATGCGAGAAGAGTTTCCAAGAACTCAAGAGGAGACTCATTTCGGCACCTGTTCTGACAATACCATCTGGTTCGGATGGATTTGTTATCTACAGCGATGCTTCAGGCAAAGGGTTAGGATGTGTTCTCATGCAACATGGGAAAGTCATAGCCTATGCCTCACGACAACTCAAAGAATATGAGAGGAATTATCCTACTCATGATTTGGAGTTGGCAGCAGTCGTTTTTGCGTTGAAGATCTGGAGACACTACCTGTATGGGGAGAAAGTGGAGATCTATACAGATCATAAAAGCCTCAAATATTTCTTCACCCAAAAGGAACTCAACATGCGGCAGCGACGTTGGCTCGAGCTGTTGAAAGATTACGATCATACCATCCAATATCATCCTGGAAAAGCAAACGTAGTAGCTGACGCATTGAGTAGAAGATCATATGCGGGTACGAGTGCAATATTGTTAACACAAAGGCCCATTTTGTATGACTTGCAAAGGATGGAGATAGAGATGAAGGCTCCAAGTACCCACATGATGATATCAAATATACGAGTAGAACCGACTTTAATCGATAAAGTTAAAGCTGCTCAAGCTACGGACATGGAGCTGATGCGTATGAAGAAGAAAGTGCAAGAAGGTGCTATTCCAGAAGCAAGAATCGATGAAGAAGGAATACTTCGAGTCAACTCCAGACTTTGTGTTCCTAACGATTTTGACTTGAAGCATAGAATAATGATGGAGGCACACAACACACCGTTTGCAATCCATCCTGGGAGTACCAAAATGTATCACGATCTTCGACATACATTTTGGTGGAGCAATATGAAAAGAGAGATCGCGGAGTTTATCTCGAGGTGTTTAACTTGTCAACGTGTAAAGGCGGAGCATCAAGTGCCAAAGGGTCCATTGCAACCACTTGAGATCCCGAAATGGAAGTGGGAACACATTACTATGGATTTTGTTACGGGTCTTCCCAAGGTTTCTCAAGGCATAGATGCGATTTGGGTTATTGTTGATAGATTAACCAAGTCCGCTCATTTCTTGCCGATACGTGAGACTTATTCCCTTGAACGTCTTGCTAGTATGTACGTGAACGAGATTGTGAGATTGCATGGCATGCCAGTATCCATAGTTTCGGATCGTGACCCAAGATTCACTTCACGATTTTGGGTTAGCTTGCAGAAAGCTATGGGCACGGATTTACGATTCAGTTCGGCATACCATCCTCAAACGGACGGACAATCAGAGAGGACTATTCAAACTCTTGAAGATCTATTAAGACTTTGTGTCCTAGATCTCAAAGGGAGTTGGGATAAGTACCTACCATTGGTGGAATTCTCCTACAACAACAGTTATCAGGCGAGCATAGGTGTGGCTCCATTCGAGGCGTTGTATGGAAGAAAATGTCGTTCTCCAGTATGCTGGGACGAGGTGGGTGAAGCAACATTGTTGGGACCAGAGTTGGTACGCATTACTACAGAGAAGATCCAAACGATTCGACAACGTATACAAACGGCACAGGATCGACAAAAGAGTTATGCGGATCTTCATCGGAAGGACGTGGAATTTAATATTGGGGATCATGTATTGTTACGTGTTGCACCATGGAAGGGAGTTACAAGATTTGGGAAGAGAGGAAAGCTCAATCCAAGATTTGTTGGTCCATTTGAGATTCTTGAGCGAATAGGAAATGTGGCATATAGACTCGCATTACCTCCAAGCATGTCTCGTGTTCATAATGTTTTTCACATATCTATGCTTCGTAAATATGTTAAAGACCCGAACCACATTATTGAGTTAGAACCAGACGAGATAGCTGAAGATTTAACGTACGAGGAGGTACCTGTTAAGATCTTGGATAGGAAAGAGCATGTCCTACGCACGAAGGTTATACCACAAGTTAAGGTTTTGTGGAGAAACCATGCTATTGAAGAAATGACCTGGGAGTTGGAATCAGAAATGAAAGCGAGGTATCCTCACCTTTTTGAAACATCAGGTACGTACGTCAATTTCGAGGACGAAATTTCATAAGGAGGGGAGGTTGTAAGACCCCAACTTATTAATGAATAAAATCAAATTTTCTCTAAATATTATTGTGAATAATAAGGGGTTAATTTGATATAATACTTTGGTTATGGGTGAAATGTGCAAATTTTGCAAAATAAGCAAGTGGTTATAAAATATTCATTTTGTCGGGAATATTCGTTTGGTCGTGGAATATTCTTGCTGTCGGGGAATATTCGTACGACGGCGCAGCCTTGTGTGGGCCCCATAACGGAAAGCGATTGGATGAAGAAAACGACAAGTATAAGTTATTTATAAATAACGGCGTAGTTGTTACCGTTAATACTGTTGGAATACCCGGTGGTTAAAATACAGTAGCACACGGTATTGCACCAATTATTGATTCTTACGTAAGAAGGCACTACTCAATAATTGTTACAGTAGTTATTGTTCAATATTTTATTTTATTGATTCAATAATTGTTGCATTGATATTTTATATTATTGTTGTTTCAATAATTGTTGCTGCACAGTATTTTCCATTATCAGATCAATAATTCATATTATTTGAATAATATTATTAGATAACATTATTGGCAATGTCTAGAAAGTTCTGTCTAAGGAGAGGTTTGGTCATCTAATTGCGCGCCAGTAAGGAGAAATCCTTATTGGAAAGCCCCCTCTTTCCTGGGAACGGCCTGGTTGTCATAAATGTGATTCTGTAATATTATTTGTGAATAATTAATTATTGATTCATATGATAAGGAAATATTTATTTTATGTGGATATAAATGAGGGATATATTTTTGTGGTTAAAAATGAAGGAGTTAATGTTGAGGTGTTTTATCAGTATTTTTATCGGAATGGAGGTATTAAAAATCAAATCAGGGTTTTTGAGAAATATTGCGGGTGTTATAATTTTTAATCCGACCGTTGGATCGTGGTAATTTTTGGATATGTTATACATATATAAGTTGAGTATATGTCCACAAATTTTGAACCGTTAAAAATGAACGTATGATTTATTATGAATTTTACGAGATGACTGGTTCAGAAATTGTTGAATTTTCGGAGTTTATCATTTTGATGGAAAATTCTAGAATTGGTGGGCCCCACTTGTGGTTGGTGAAGAAATGTGCTGAATTATATTTCAAATGTGGTGGGTGGGAATAGTAGCAGGTAAAGCCATCAGGTTGCAGGTCAAACCTACTAAAATTTTCCTATAAATAGAGGGCTAAGTTAGAATTGAAAATCACACCAGAAACAAGTTTTCTCTCTTTCTCTCTCTAGATTATTGAGTGTATTTTGTGAGTATTTAGATACTTTGAGAGTTTCTATTCATCAGAGCAAGTTTCTTTCAGCCTTATACCGGTATTCCGACCAGAAGTACTGATATCTTGAGGTAAGGGATATTATTTTCTTCTTAAATGATATTATTTTCTTCAATATCATTATGCTGAAATATTGATATGAGTTTTTATCAAATTTGGAACTTTTTGTGTCGGGGTTACTATTCATGTATACGGCACTATTCACGTATACGGCACTATTCACGAATACGGCACTATTCACCGAAAAATAAAATTTTTTCTTTTTGTCCAAGATGTCTATTATGGTTACTATCTTTGATTGTATCCATGTTTTGATCTTTATTTTTGAATTCTGCTTCACAATTGATTATTATGAAGTATTATTGATCTTGGATAAACTGTTATACGAATCCCTACTATTTGTCCTTCTGTCTCATTGGATTCGTTCTCTTTAAGATATTTTTCATCATCCTCAGTCCTAAATGATGATATTAATGAATATCTTTGGCCTGTAGTGCAAAGATGTATGATTACTTGATGAATATCTTTGGCCTGTAGTGCAAAGATGAACAGGTGTTGAGATGAACATGACTGACAGGTGATACAAATGAATATCTTTGGCCTGTAGTGCAAAGATGAATATTTGGATAAAGATGATTATTAATTGATGTTACAGGGATAAAATATTGATGATGGACTTTTAAATCTTAGAAGATAGTAGAATTCTTTCTCTACTTGACTCTTCTAATGATTTGCTGTTTCCGCTGCAGTTGTTGATCTAAAACTTGTTGTCGATTATATTCTATCAGATTTTTCCCTGTTGAAGACTAACGATAATTTGTTTGTATATTATCTTAGTCATAATATTCTTTACTGGGCTAGTTGAGCTCACCCTTTTCCTTTTTGTTCCATTTTTCTTCTCAGGAGGTGAGAACATAGCAGGATCTAGTCGGGGTATGAAGTGATGGTTCTAGAAAGATGTTTTAGCAGTCCTCACTATTTCTGTAAAATAGTGTTTGAATAATTGTAATGAGGATTTATTTGAGTGTGGATATTGTCTAGAAGACAATATTTGTATTTAAACTCACAGTATGTGTTGTCGTATTTTGCACGACATTTGTATTATTGAAGTTGTAGTTTGCTTTCTGTACCATGTATTTGGCGACTCAGAATGGGTGTTGTATACCTATTTTGGGGGCGTCACATTTACACTTTACTAAATAATGCATTTAATCATTCTAAAATGCCAAACTCATAAGATTTCATCACCAATAACCAAAACCCTCATCAAAAATCTGCATATAACTCATATAGGATTCTCAAGTCATAAAATCCTATTTTCCAATTTTCTTACTTCACAAAACATATTTAATTAATTTACTCATAACTAGACCATTTTCATGAAAAATACCAAATCAGTTCCAAATCATTTACTGTTTTTCATATGGCAAAAACAGCCGAATATTTAGATATTTATCAAAAATTGTACTTTTATCCAAAAATTCTGAAATTTACAGAGTATACTTCTATCATATACATGTACTCCCAATAAAAATTTTATCAATTTTGGAGGTAACCACAAGGAATTATAAGCGGTTACTTTTAAAATAATCTTTTCTCATAAAATTCATAACTCTCAATCTATACATCCAAAAATCACCATTTTTGGACACAATCAAGAAAACTCATCAAAATATCATTTCAAATTTTTCCAGAATTTTTTAAGGTCAGAAAAATTACGAAACTGGAAAATATAACAACCCTTAAAATCCCTTACTATCCCTTACCTCAAAAGAGCAGTACTTCTGATCGGTATAAGGCTGAAGGAAACATGCACTGATGAATAGAAACTCACAAAGTATCTAAATACTCACAAAATACACTCAATAATCTACAGAGAGAAAGAGAGAAAACTTGTTTCTGGTGTGATTTTCAATTCTAACTTAGCCCTCTATTTATAGGAAAATGTTAGCACGCCGAAGCAGACTTAACCTGCAACCTGATGGCTTTACCTGCTACTATTTCCACCCACCATATTTGAATAAAAATCTCAGCACATTTCTTCACCAACCAAGAGTGGGACCCACCAATTCTAGAATTTTCTACAAAAAAGATAAACTCTGAAAATTCAACAATTTTTGAACCAGCCATCTCGTAAAATTCATAACAAATCATTCGTTCATTTTTAACGGTTCAAATTTTGTGGACATATACTCAACTTATATATCTATAACATATCCAAAAATTACCACGATCCAACAGTCGGATTAAAAATTATAACCCCCGCAAAATAACTCAAAAACCCTAATTTGATTTTTAATACCTCCATTCCGACAAAAATACTGGTAAAACACCTCAACATTAACTCCATCATTTTTAACCACAAAAATATATCCAACATTTAGATCCACATAAAAATAAATATTTCCTTATCATATGAATCAATAATTAATTATTCAGAAATAATATTACAGAAACACATTTATGACAACCAGGCCGTTCCCAAGAAAGAGGGGGCTTTCCAATAAAGATTTATCCTTATTGGCGCGCAATTAGGTGACCAAACCTCTCCTTAGACAGAACTTTCTAGACATTACCAATAATGCTATCTAATAATATTATTCAAATAATATGAATTATTGATCTGATAATGGAAAATACTGTGCAGCAACAATTATTGAAACAACAATAATATAAAATATCAACGCAGTAATTATTGAATCAATAAAATAAAATATTAAACAGTAACTACTGTAACAATTATTGAGTAGTGCCTTCTTACGTAAGAATCAATAATTTCAAAAATACTGTGCAATACCGTGTGCTACTGTGCAATAACGCGTATTATTATATTTTAACCACCGGGTATTCCAACAGTGTTAACGGTAACAACTACGCCGTTAATTATAAAAACTCAATTTTTGTCGTTATCTTCATCCGACAGTTATTCTGTTATGGGGCCCACAAATAGCTGCGCCGTCGTACGAATATTCCCCGACATAAAGAATATTCCACGACCAAACGAATATTCCCCGACAACAATGATTATTTTATAACCACTTGCTTATTTTGAAAAAAATTCATATATCACCTTTAACTTTAACTTTTTATCAATTTAACCATTTACTGAATCGTAGTTATAAGAAAAATTGAATACTTTTATTTCATAAAATTCGGGGTCTTACAAGTTCTCTCTACGATCTCCTCTTCATGCTCGACGATTTCATTTTCTGGGACTACGATCGTGGTGTTGAGCTCGACCACCTCGTTTGTATTGTCTGAGTTGTCATTCGTAGTGTCTTGAGGCACAGTTTTGTCTAAGTCTGTTTCATCAATGATGATGTGAATCGAGACTTCAACACTTAGTGTCTTCTTGTTGAACACTCTATAAGCCTTACTGTCTGTGGCATATCTGAGAAAGATTCCTTCGTCTGACTTGGGTTGAAACTTAGTCAGATATTATTTTCCATTATTGAGAATATAGCATGCACATCCGAATACATGAAAGTTGCTGACACTTGGCTTTCTCCCTCTCCACAGCTCGTAGGGAGTCTTCTTTAATGTAGAGTGCACAAGAGATCTGTTCTGAGTGTAGCATGCAATGTTGACAGCTTCTGCCCAAAAGTATTCAGGCGGACGGACTGCTGCTAGTAGAGTTCTTCCAGCCTCAATCAACGTTTTGTTCTTCTCTCAGCTACTCCGTTTTGCTGTGGAGTTCGTGGAGCTGAGAAGTTGTTACTGATGCCATTGTCTGTGCAGAATTGATCCATCTCAGAGAAGTCGAATTCTCTACCATGATCACTCCTTATGGCCTGGATTTTCTCCCCTTTCTCGTTCATCACCATCCTGAACATTTTGATGAGTTGGGAGCTTATTTCATCTTTTGAGTTAAGAACACCCATGTAAATCTGGTATAGTCATCCACTACGACCAACGAATATCTCTTCCCTCCAAGGCTTGTTGTTGGAATTGGTCCAAATAGATCCATGTAAAGTAACTATAGAGGCTTATCAATTGAGTTGACAGTTTTGCTCTTGAATGAGCTTCTAGTCTGTTTTTCAAGCTGACAGGCATTGCATGGCCTTTCTTTGACAAAGTTGAGCTTGGGTATGCCTGCTACTAGATCCTTAGAGGCCAGTTTTGACATGCTTTTGAAGTTGAGATGAGACATCCTTTTATGCCATAGCCAGCTCATTTCTTCAGAAGCTTTATCCAGAAAGCATATTGTCTCGTCAGAACTCAGTTGACCAAGATTAACAGTGTAGACGTTCCCTTCTCTTGTTCCGGTCAGCTTTATAGAGGAGGTCTTCAGGTCTCTGACTTGACATTGATTGTTGAGAAAGGTAACTTGATTACCCTTATCGCAGAGCTGGCTTATACTAAGAAGATTGTGCTTTAGTCCTTCCACATAGGCTACTTTATTGAAGGATACTGCACTATTCCCAGCTGAGCCATATCCTCTTGTCTTGCCAGAGCTATTGTCTCTAAAGATGACTGTTGGACCCTTCTTCTCTATGAAGTTAGACATGAGGGCTTTGTTCCCGGTCATGTGCCTTGAGCATCCACTGTCTAGATACCAAGTTGTGATCGTGGAGCTCTGTTCTTGTGGTAAGATTAAACTCTCATTTTGGTACCCATACTTGCTTGGGTCCTACCTTGTTAGTACCCTTGGGAACCCAAATTTGCTTGACTTTGGGTTTAATATATTGAGAATTATTGTAGCATACTGCAGCCATATGATCAATTTTATTACATACAAAACATCCAGCATGATGCATGCTTGTGTGTGTATGTGGATTCTTTCTCCGTTTGGACTTATATAGGTTCTTGGCAATCTTTCCTTTATACTAGTTCTTCTTTTTCCATGTATCCTTGTGATTCATGATTTGTGAAGAGTGAAGCTTAACTCTACTGTTCCTACCCAGTTGGTTCGTGGAGTTGATTTTACTCGACTCTACGACCCTTCGAGGTTGGAGAGTAGTGACTAAGTTACTCTTCTCTTTTCTGAATCCTAGGCCAACATGGGATCCATTATGCCTTGGAACATGGTGAAAGTAGTATGCATACAAGCCAATCATGTTTGATGATAAAACATATACTTTATAACAATCTTATTCATTTATTAATAAAAAGTATTAATTTATTAAAGACTTTTAATTATCTACATGATGTTGCTTTATAATATGTGATAAACTCATAGTTTTAAGCGATGCTTTTAGAATAATGATGATATTCATTCTAATGAGATCTAAATTCTTAGAAATCTTAAAACTAAAATTATTCCCAATCGTTGGATTACTAAATTGGGGATTAGTGAATCCGGATAGATTGGTACATACGTTGCTTGCTCATTAGATGAGGATGATTGATCTCATGATCATTTGTGTGGTGACACTAAAGTAAGTATGTAAGTGCTTATTAGAGAATAAGTTTACTAAACGTGGCTCACTAAGGAATACCTAATGGAGTTTTACTTGCCTGTCAATAGGAATTCCTGTAGTGATAGTAGTACAAGTGATCATTGGACTTGAGATCATCATAGTATCTTGTGTATGATGAGTTATACTTTGACTTATTCCTTAAGACCCTTAGGGTATATCAAAGGGTATGCTTGGGTATAATAAGTTGTTATATAATATTCAATTGGCCGGAGAATATTTTTTTTATCGGGGAATATCCGTACGACGGTATAATCATTGGTGGACCCCACAACGGAATTATTGTCGGATTGAAAAAAAGACAAAAATATTTTATGGAAATAACGGCGGAAGTTTTACCGTTAACTGTTGAAACACCCGGTGTTAAAAGTATAGTAATATGCATGGTTACATAGTAGCACACAGTATTGATTATTGATGCTTATGTGAGAAGCCACTCAGTATTGTTCAATCGGGTATTCGGGACACTTTTTGTGTCGGAGTACTATTCACGAGTTACTATTCATGAGTTACTATTCACGGATTACTATTCACCCAAATTACTATTCACTCTAGTATTGTTTATTCGGGTATTTGGGACACTTTTCCTGTCGGAGTACTATTCACGAGTTACTATTCATGAGTTATAATATTAATGATGAATGCTGTTCGGAGTTGAATTTGGAGACGCGGACGTGATATTTGAGTCCGAAACGTCGAAATTAGTAAAAATAGTCTATAAACACAAAATTTTCTGAAATTCACTATTTGGTCAAAAAGTCAACAGTTGACTTTTTTGGAAAAAGCCAAACTTCAAAATTTCAAAATTTATATTTTTGATAAAAATGGTTTCATTATGTTGGAATTGTTTGTGTTAGTGAAAATCGACATTTATTTCGATAATAATTGATATCTGGAGGTTATATTGACCAATCGGGTATTTAACCGGATAAATGAGCAATTGATTGCTATTATTTCTCATGATCATAACTATTTATTCACATGTTATACTATTGACTCACATTCTTGTTACTATTAGGGGAGTTGGTGCAAGATTGATAATACTTGCTGACTAAGTTAAAAATGGAGGTATAGATAGAGGGAGGTACTATATTGTAATTAATTTTTCACATGTTTAGAACTATTGAGTCACATGATTTTACTATTGATTCATATGATTTACTATTAGGGGAGTTGGTGCAAGTTTGATAATACTTGGATGATTGAATTAAAAATGAAAGAAAAGTTAGAGGTATTGTACTATAATATTTCGAGCCCCAAAACGTGCAATTATCGAAATTATGTTTTCCTATAAATAGAAGCTCATTCTTCCTTCATTTTTCACCAATTCGCTAAAGCTTTAGAGCCATTATTATAGAGAGAAATTATAGAGAGAAGCTATAGAGAGAAAATCTATAGAAGAAGAGAAGTCTGCTCCCTCACTACTCCTATATCCAATTTCTTTCAAAGGTAGGGAATATTATTTCTTTCTTTCATCTTCATGAAGAGAACTTCTGTTGTTCCATTCTTTGTTATTATGTTGGAATAACCTGTTTATGCGAAGTACCGCATACTTGGTAAAATTCTTCTATTATTCCATTCCTTATTATTCTGCTGGAACATCCTGTCTGTGCGTTCTACGCCGGACCTGGTTTCATTATTTATTATTCTGTTGGAACATCCTGTTTGTGCGTTCTACGCCGGACCTGGTTCCGTCTTTACTATTATGTTGGAATATCCTGTCGGTGCGTTCTACGTCGGACCTGGTTCCGTCTTTACTATTCTGTTGGAATATCTTGTCTGTGCGGTTTACGCCGGACCTGGTTCCGTTATTTATTATTCTGTTGTAATAACCTGCCTATGCGGTCTATCGCATGCCTGGTGATTTCTTTTGTTATTCCATTCCTTATTATACTCAGTTGGTTAAAGTTTTGACTTCTATACTCCATGAAATTAGTGGAATATCCTTTATATTTGCGCTTCATCCAGTATCTTTTCATGGAAATATTCTTCTGAGCATTCTTGAATTTTACTCCACAAAGCAGTATCATGTTGACAATTTGGACGTTATCAGTTCCTGGATAAATTAATTCTTGAACTTATTTTATTGAATTCGTATATCATTGTCATTATCCTCATGATTATATTTTGTTGAAAGTCATCTGTGGCCTGCAGTGCATAGATGGACTTGGTATGATTATGACCAGGGATTATTCGGTGTAATCATGACCGTAATGTTACAAATGATGTGGTAAAAATCCTCATTTGCCGTAGTGCATTGATGGATAATTTTTGGTATGATTATGACTATGGATTCTCTTTGGCCGTAGTGCAAAGATGAATTGTTTTATGGCATGATCAGGACCGTTGATGAAAACATGATTATCTTTAGCCGTAGTACATGGATAATTCGTGGTCGTGATACTAAAGAATATTCTTGGCTGTAGTGCAGGGGTGATTCGATGATGTGGATTATTTATTAAGCTGAGTCCCAGCGATAAAAGTCATGAAAAACCTTTTAAATCATAAAAGATAGTAGATTTTATTTTCTACTTGACTCTTTTAATGGATTGCTTGTTCCGCTACAGTTAAACTTGATGTCTAATATATTTTATCAGTTTAACATTGTTGGAGACTAATGATAATTTATTCTGCATTATCTAAGTCATAATATTTCTTACTGGGCTAGTTGAGCTCACCCTTTTGGCTTTCGTTGTTCTCTTCAGGAAATGAGAATATAGCTGGGACGAGTCGGGGAACGGAGTGATGGTCCAAAGAATAGCATTAGTAGTCCTCACTATTCTGTGAAATAGTGTGATAATAATTGTAACGAGGACTCCTTTTGAGTTTGTATAATCTCTAGTAGACAATATTTGTATTCAAACTCACAGTTTATGTTTTGTCGTGTTGTACACGACAGTTGTATTAGTAAGATGTATTTGAATTCTATACCATGTATCTGGCGACCTAAGATGGGTGATGTATACCTAATTTTGGGGGCGTCACACTACTGGTGGGAGTTTGTGAAGCGTACCCAGTCTGACGCACTCAACATGTCCTGGGAAACATTTCAAAAACTGTTCAATGACAAGTACTTTCCTGAAAGTATTCGTCATATGAAGGAGGTGGAGTTTATCAGACTGGAAAAAAACAACATGACGGTGTCCCAGTACGAAGCGAAGTTTGTCGAGTTATCCAGGTTTGTACCTCATTTGGCCGAAAATGAGGAACGAATGACAAGGATGTTTCTGAGAGGTCTAAAACCCGAGATTCGACAATATCTTATCTCTCATAAATTTTCTTTATATTCAGATGTTGTAAATAGGGCTCAATTATTAGAGCGAGATAATGAGTATGTGCAACCGAGGGACCACAACCAGGATCATACCGGTGGCGGCAATCATCGAAGCAATGAAAACCAGCAGGGAGGAAAACATTCGGACAAAAGTGGTAACCACTCTGGTGGTAATCGTGGTCTTGATAATAAAAGGAGCGAGTCGGGAGGATATTTCAAGAAGAGAAGGTACAACAATGATAATGTGAAGACGTCAGAACAAACATCAATTGTTTCTAGGGGAGGAGAACGACCACCGGTCGTATGTTACAAATGTGGGAAAGAGGGACATATCAGCCCAAACTTCTCACAACAATCTAAGGTATGTTATAACTGTAGAAATGAGGGTCATATAGCTCGAGAGTGTTCTGCAGTAAAATCAAGTTCAGCGGGGATGGTGATTCCAAAAGCTGTCCCGGATAAGTCAAAATCAGCGGTTCCTGGAAGAGAATTTGTCGTGACTGGCCAAAATGCGAGAAACCCGAACGAGGTGATCACGGGTAAGCTAAGCTTGAATTCTTGCGAAGTTTATACTTTACTAGATACCGGTTCTACCCATTCTTTTATCTCTCCTGCTTGTGCTCAACGTTTAAACTTGACTCCGGAGAAATTGGACTTTGACTTATCTGTTGAAACTCCGTTGGGTGAAACCTTCGTTACATCTACAGTTTATAAATCTTGCATGATCCAAGTTGGCACTATCACATTACTTGTTGATCTTATCTCTTTAAAGATACTTGCTTTTGATGTGATTTTAGGAATTAATTGGTTAACCACTCATCATGCTAAAATTGATTGTTTTCGTAAGGTTGTTAGTTTTCATATTCCTAACCAACCTGTCATACGAATTCAAACTACTAAACCACTAAAATCAGTCACTGTCATATCAAGCCACAAAGCTATTCGTTTATTGAAAAACAGATGTCAAGCTTTCTTAGCCCATGTTATGGATTTGAACAAAGACAAGTCAGATTTGAATAATATTTCTATTGTTAGAGAATTTTCCGATGTATTTCCTGAAGAACTTCCCGGTATACCCCCAGAACGTGAAGTTGAATTCTTTATTGACCTTGAACCCGGTACAAAGCCCATTTCTAAAACCCCATATCGAATGACTCCTATTGAACTTCAGGAGTTAAAAATCCAACTACAGGAGTTGTTGGATATCGGTTTTATTCGTCCTAGTACATCTCCTTGGGGTGCTCCTGTGTTATTCGTAAAGAAAAAAGACGGGAGTATGCGACTTTGTATCGACTATCGAGAATTGAATCATGTCACTATCAAGAATAGGTATCTGCTACCTCGCATTGATGACCTGTTTGACCAGTTGTAAGGAGCACAATTCTTTTCAAAGATCGATCTTCGTTCTGGATATCATCAGCTGAAGATTAAAACTGAGGATATTCCAAGACTGCCTTCAAAACTCGGTACGGGCATTATGAATTCTTAGTCATGTGTTTTGGATTAACTAATGCTCCTGCTGCCTTCATGGATATGATGAACCGTGTATTCAAAGAATATTTGGATCAGTTCGTTGTTGTTTTTATTGATGACATCCTCATCTATTCCAAAAGCCGTGAAGATCATGAGCGCCATTTGAAGCTGATATTGCAAAGGCTTCGTGAAAACAAGCTATATGCTAAACTGAAGAAATGCGAGTTCTGGCTTGAGGAAGTAGCATTCCTTGGGCACGTGGTCTCAAAACATGGAGTATCTGTTGACCCGGTGAAGATTGAAGCAATACAATGTTGGGAGCAACCAAAGACGGTGGCCGAAGTACGTAGCTTTCTGGTCTTAGCTGGTTATTATCGGAGATTTGTGGAAGGATTTTCTTGAATCGCTACTCCGTTAACTCAGCTGACTCGGAAAGATACAAAATTCGTATGGAGTGAGGAATGCGAGAAGAGTTTCCAAGAACTCAAGAGGAGACTCATTTCGGCACCTGTTCTGACAATACCATCTGGTTCGGATGGATTTGTTATCTACAGCGATGCTTCAGGCAAAGGGTTAGGATGTGTTCTCATGCAACATGGGAAAGTCATAGCCTATGCCTCGCGACAACTCAAAGAATATGAGAGGAATTATCCTACTCATGATTTGGAGTTGGCAGCAGTCGTTTTTGCGTTGAAGATTTGGAGACACTACCTGTATGGGGAGAAAGTGGAGATCTATACGAATCATAAAAGCCTTAAATATTTCTTCACCCAAAAGGAACTCAACATGCGGCAACGACGTTGGCTTGAGCTGTTGAAAGATTACGATCATACCATCCAATATCATCTTGGAAAAGCGAACGTAGTAGCTGACGCATTGAGTAGAAGATCATACGCGGGTACGAGTACAATGGTGTTAACACAAAGGCCCATTTTGTATGATTTGCAAAGGATGGAGATAGAGATGAAGGCTCCAAGTACCCACATGATGATATCAAATATACGAGTAGAACCGACTTTAATCGATAAAATTAAAGCTGCTCAAGCTACGGACATAGAGCTGATGCGTATGAAGAAGAAAGTGCAAGAAGGTGCTATTCCAGAAGCAAGAATCGATGAAGAAGGAATACTTCGAGTCAACTCCAGACTTTGTGTTCCTAACAATTTTGACTTGAAGCATAGAATAATGATGGAGGCACACAACACACCGTTTGTAATCCATCTTGGGAGTACCAAAATGTATCACGATCTTCGACATACATTTTGGTGGAGAAATATGAAAAGAGAGATCGCGGAGTTTATCTCAAGGTGTTTAACTTGTCAACGTGTAAAGGCGGAGCATCAAGTGCCAAAGGGTCCATTGCAACCACTTGAGATCCCGAAATGGAAGTGGGAACATATTACCATGGATTTCGTTACAGGTCTTCTCAAGGTTTCTCAAGGCATAGATACAATTTAGGTTATTGTTGATAGATTAACCAAGTCTGCTCATTTCTTACCGATACGTGAGACTTATTCCCTTGAAAATCTTGCTAGTGTGTATGTGAACGAGATTGTGAGATTGCATGGCATACCAGTATCCATAGTTTCGGATCGTGACCCAAGATTTACTTCACGATTTTGAGTTAGCTTGCAGAAAGCTATGGGCACGGATTTACGATTCAGTTCGGCATACCATCCTCAAACGGACGGACAATCAAAGAGGACTATTCAAACCCTTGAAGATCTATTAAGACTCTGTATCCTAGATCTCAAAGGGAGTTGGGATAAGTACCTACCATTGGTGAAATTCTCCTACAACAACAGTTATCAGGCGAGCATAGGTGTGGCTCTATTCGAGGCGTTGTATGGAAGAAAATATCGTTCTCCAGTATGTTGGGACGAGGTGGGTGAAGCAACATTGTTGGGACCAGAGTTGGTACGCATGACTACAAAGAAGATCCAAACGATTCGACAACGTATACAAACGGCACAGGATCGACAAAAGAGTTATGCGGATCTTCATCGGAAGGACGTGGAATTTAATATTGGGGATCATGTATTGTTACGTGTTGCACCATGGAAGGGAGTTACAAGATTTGGGAAGAGAGGAAAGCTCAATCCAAGATTTGTTGGTCCATTTGAGATTCTTGAGCGAATAGGAAATGTGGCATATAGACTCGCATTACCTCCAAGCATGTCTCGTGTTCATAATATTTTTCACATATCTATGCTTCATAAATATGTTAAAGACCGGAACCACATTATTGAGTTAGAACCAGACGAGATAACTGAAGATTTAACGTATGAGGAGGTACCTGTTAAGATCTTGGATAGGAAAGAGCATGTCCTACGCACAAAGGTTATACCACAAGTTAAGGTTTTGTGGAAAAACCATGCTTTTGAAGAAATGACCTGGGAGTTGGAATCAAAAATGAAAGCGAGGTATCCTCACCTTTTCGAAATATTAGGTACGTACGTCAATTTCGAGGACGAAATTTCATAAGGAGGGGAGGTTGTAAGACCCCAGCTTATTAATGAATAAAATCAAATTTTCTCTAAATATTATTGTGAATAATAAGGGGTTAATTTGATATAATACTTTGGTTATGGGTGAAATGTGCAAATTTTGCAAAATAAGCAAGTGGTTATAAAATATTCATTTTGTCGGGGAATATTCGTTTGGTCGTGGAATATTCTTGCTGTCGGGTAATATTCGTACGACGGCGCAGCCTTATGTGGGTCCCATAACGGAAAGTAATTAGATGAAGAAAATGACAAGTATAAGTTGTTTATAAATAACGGCGTAGTTGTTACCGTTAATACTGTTGGAATACCCGGTGGTTAAAATATAGTAGCACACGGTATTGCACTAATTATTGATTCTTACGTAAGAAGGCACTACTCAATAATTGTTACAGTAGTTATTATTCAATATTTTATTTTATTGATTCAATAATTGCTGCGTTGATATTTTATATTATTGTTGTTTCAATAATTGTTGTTGCACATTATTTTCCTTTATCAGATCAATAATTCATATTATTTGGATAATATTATTAGATAACATTATTGGCAATGTCTAGAAAGTTCTGTCTAAGGAGAGGTTTGGTCATCTAATTGCGCGCCAGTAAGGAGAAATCCTTATTGGAAAGCCCCCTCTTTCCTGGGAATGGCCTGGGTTGTCATAAATGTGATTCTGTAATATTATTTGTGAATATTTAATTATTGATTCATATGATAAGGAAATATTTATTTTATGTGGATATAAATAAGGGATATATTTTTGTGGTTAAAAATGAATGAGTTAATGTTGAGGTTTTTATCAGTATTTTTGTTGGAATGGAGGTATTAAAAATCAAGGTTTTTGAGATATTTTGCGGGGGTTATAATTTTTAATCCGACCGTTGGATCGTGGTAATTTTTGGATATGTTATACATATATAAGTTGAGTATATATCCACAAATTTTGAACCGTTAAAAATGAACGTATGATTTATTATGAATTTTACGAGATGACTGGTTCAGAAATTGTTGAATTTTCGGAGTTAATCATTTTGGTGGAAAATTCTAGAATTGGTGGGCCCCACTCTTGGTTGGTGAAGAAATGTGCTGAGATTTTTATTCAAATGTGGTGGGTGAGAATAGTAGCCGGTAAAGCCATCAGGTTGCAGGTTAAGTCTGCTTCGGCGTGCTAACATTTTCCTATAAATAGAGGGCTAAGTTAGAATTAAAAATCACACCAGAAACAAGTTTTCTCTCTTCCTCTCTCTAGATTATTGAGTTTATTTTTTGAGTATTTAGATACTTTGAGAGTTTCTATTTATCAGAGCAAGTTTCTTTCAGCCTTATACCGGTATTCCGACCAGAAGTACTGATATCTTGAGGTAAGGGATGCTATTTTTTTCGTAAAATGATATTACTTCTTTCAATATCATTATGCCAAAATATTGGTTTGAACTTTTTATCAAATTTGGAACTTTTTGTGTCGGGGTTACTATTCACGTATACTTTACTATTCACGTATACGATACTATTCACGAGTACGGCACTATTCACCGAAAAATAAAATTTTCCCTTTTTGTCCAAGATGTCTATTATGGTTACTATCTTTGATTGTATCTATGTTTTGATCTTTATTTTTGAATTCTGCTTCACAATTGATTATTAGAAAGTATTATTGATCTTGGATAAACTGGTATACGAATCCCTACTAGTTGTCCTTCTGTCTCACTAGATTCGTTCTCTTTAAGATATTTTTCATCATTCTCAGTCATAAATGATGATATTACTGAATATCTTTGGCCTGTAGTGCAAAGATGTATGATTACTTGATGAATATCTTTGGCCTGTAGTGCAAAGATGAACAGGTGTTGAGATGAACATGACTGACAGGTGATACAAATGAATATCTTTGGCCTGTAGTGCAAAGATGAATATTTGGATAAAGATAATTATTAATTGATGTTACAGGGATAAAATATTGATGATAGACTTTTAAATCTTAGAAGATAGTAGAATTCATTCTCTACTTGACTCTTCTAATGGTTTACTGTTTCTGCTGCGGTTGTTGATCTAAAACTTGTTGTCGATTATATTCTATCAGATTTTTTCCTGTTGAATACTAATGATAATTTGTTGTATATTATCTTAGTCATAATATTCTTTACTGGACTAGTTGAGCTCACTCTTTTCCTTTTTGTTCCATTTTTCTTCTCATGAGGTGAGAACATAGCAGGATCTAGTCGGGGTATGGAGTGATGGTTCTAGAAAGATGTTTTAGCAGTCCTCACTATTTCTGTAAAATAGTGTTTGAATAATTGTATTGAGGACTTATTTGAGTGTGGATATTGTCTAGAAGACAATATTTGTATTTAAACTCACAGTATGTGTTGTCGTATTTTGCACGACAATTATATTATTGAAGTTGTAGTTTGCTTTCTGTACCATGTATTTGGCGACTCAGAATGGGTGTTGTATACCTATTTTGGGGGCGTCACACCTTGTCCAGGCTGACGTCACCTTGGCGCTGCAGCACCCTAGATCCTTCATGGACTCGCGCTGCAGCGCGACTTCTGGTGTTTTTCATGCTGACATGGTGCTGCAATGCCATTTCATGCTCTATTACCAACGTCGCAGTGTGACCTCTGGTGTGCAGATAGTGCAGAGCTGGTTTTGACCTAGCTAAAAGGGGCAAGTGATATATATATAAGCAAGCCTCTGCAGCAAGAGATATCGGTTATCTCCCCCTCTGGTAATAGTTTCCTTTCATCTTTTGTAATTTCTCTCTCTAGCTTTTAGGTAATGTCTGTAAATATAGATTAGGTAGTTTAGGGAGAAGTTTGGGATTTTCCTGGAGCAACAAGAGTAGTGAGCAATACGGATTGGAAAGCTTGAACGGAGTGAAATGCTTGGAGACTGAAGAGCTTGACAGAGTTTATTCTTATCCATTTATTTCCTCTGATTTTGTATTCCATTAATGTTGTCTTTATTGCTACTTATATTTTGTTCATGAGCTATGAAATAATTATTGGCTCTAAGGTTATAATGGAACCCTTTGTTATTTAAATTGAATGTCTTATTTCTTTGGTTGGCACCATATGGTTTGGTTTAATATATTCATGCGTAACGATTCTCGCTAAGACATTAGTGATAATTTTGGTAATCTATATGATATCGAAAGAAGGATTGTAGATTTACACCTAATTATATTGGCATGTGATTATGAGTTGTCAATTTGTTTTGACTGCATAAGTTATGTGTAGAATATACATATATTTGTGCACTACGTGTGGCCTAATTGAGAACTTATGCATAAATCCTTGTTATGGTTAATTCGCATAGACATATGTAGGATTATCACCTAGCTTGGATGTTCTTTTCTGTTCTATTCCCAATTGGGTGGATCTAGAGAGGATATATTTATACATACCTCGACAGAGGTGTATGAGCACTTATGTTGTAAGACCCCAATTTTTATGAATAAAGATGATTTTTTTATAAATATCATTTTTGAATATTATGGAGTGAATTTGATATAATGTTATAGTTGTGGGTAATATTTATAAATTTTGCAAAATAAGCAAGTGGTTATAAAATATTCATATTGTCGGGGAATATTCGTTTGGTCGTAGAATATTCTTTTTGTCGGGAAATATTCGTACGACGGCGCAACCATTTGTGGGCCCCATAACAGAATAACTGTCGGATGAAGAAAACGATAAATTTGAATTTTTATAAATAACGGCGTAATCGTTAGCACTGTTGGAATACCTGGTGGTTAAAATACAGTAATACGCGTTGTTGCACAGTAGCACACGGTATTGCACAGTATTGTTGAATTATTGATTCTTACGTAAGAAGGAACTACTCAATAATTGTTACAGTAATTACTATTCAATACTTTATTTTATTGATTCAATAATTACTGCGTTAATATTTTATATTATTGTTGTTTCAATAATTATCACTGCACAGTATCTCCATTATCAGATCAATAATTCATAGTATTTGAATAATATTATTAGATAGCATTATTGATAATGTCTAAGGAAGTTCTGTCTAAGAAGAGGTTTGGTCACCTAATTGCACGCCAGTAAGAAGAAATCCTTATCGGAAAGCCCCCTCTTTCCTGAGAACGACCTGATTGCCATAATTGTGATTCTGTAATATTATTTGTGAATAATTAATTATTAATTTATATGATAAGGAAATATTTGTTTTTATGTGGATATATATGAAGGATTTAATTTTTAGGTGTTTTATCAGTATTTTGTCAGAATGGAGGTTTTAAAAAATCAAAACAGTGTTCTTAAAGCTTTGTTGCGTGAGTTATAATTTTAATCCAACCGTTGGATCGTTGTAATTTTTGGATATGTTATACATATATAAGTTGAGTATAAGTCCACAAATTTTGAACCGTTAAAAATTAACGTATGATTTGTTATGAATTTTAAAAGGTATTGAAAATCATCCGTTTATGGATTTCGGATATTTTCTGTTTGGAATTTAGAAAAACTTAAACTTACAAAGTTGTAGAGAATTAAATTTCCTATGGAATAGACATGAGATTTGAATTTTTCTGATAAAAGGGCTATTTATTATGAATTTCTGAAGTTCAAAAAATAAAATAATTTTTATTAAAATTGGGTGGGACCCACTTTTATTTTTTGAAAACATGTGGGCTGCTATATTTTTCAGAAATGGCATGCTAGTCTTGGTCATTGGCATGCGTAGAAATTTGTATAAATAATAATATTATTTTATTATTTAGTCTCATATGGCGTTCTAACATTTTTCTATAAATAGGCGCTGAAGTTAGAATTGAAAATCACACCAGAATCAGAGAATTCTTCTCTTATAATCTTGAGCGTATTTCTTTAGAGTTTTAAAAAGTTTTGAGCGTAGAAATCAGTGAAAGTTTTCTTCAAGAATATCCCCGCTATACCAGTTGGAATACTCTTCTTTTCAAGGTAAGGGATGTTATTTTTGTTCAATATTCGCTTGAAATAATATTTTCTTTCATACTCTGTAGTATGTAAGTAATATTATTTCGTTTCAGATTTTAAATTCTATACTCATTTTGTTAAATAATATTATTCTATAATTTGTGGTTGTGATACTAATGAATATCCTTGGCCGTAGTGCAGGGTTGATGTGGATTATTTATTAAGCTGAGTTTCAGCGATAAAAGTGATGAAAAACCTTTTAAATCATAGAAGATAGTAGATTTTATTTTCTACTTGACTCTTCTAATAGATTGCTTGTTCCGCTGTAGTTAAACTTGATGTTTGTTATATTTTATCAGTTTAACACTGTTGAAGGCTAACGATAAATTATTCTGCATTATCTTAGTCATAATATTTCTTGCTGGGCTAGTTGAGCTCACCCTTTTTCTTTCATTGTCCTATTCAAGAAATGAGAACGTAGCCAGGACTAGTCGGGGAACGGAGTGACGGTTCAGATGATAGCATTAGTAGTCCTCACTATTCTACGAAATAGTGTGATAATAATTGTATTGAGGACACCATTTGAGTTGAATACTGTCTAGAAGACAATATTCGTTTTAAAACTTTCAGTTTATGTTTTGTCATATTTTACACGACAGTTGTATTACTAAGTTGTATTTGAATTTTGTACCATGTATTTGGTGACTCAAGATGGGTGATGTATACCTATTGTGGGGGCGTCATAGTTGGTATCAGAGCTTAGGGATATGATCCCTGGCTGAGATGTGAGACAAGAACTAGGAGGGGAGAGACGGGAAATTCCTTTAATAGTATGACCTACCTAAGTTTATTTGTTGTTTAATTGGTCGGTCAGAATATAGGGATAATATGTGGTATGTCAATTAACCCTTATTTTGTGGTAGTATTTGAAAATGACATCCGAGAATGTTGAGAATAACAATGGAGCACAGGAGACCGTTGAGTCACCACAGATTAATAACCAGGATAATGTGCAGGAAGACAACAATCCTCAGGTAAACAACAACACTGACCAAATGATGAAAGATGAGATGTTCAAAGGCTTTCTGCAATTCATGGAACATCAGGCAAGAGAGACTCCTGTCCGAAATGCAGGTGGAAACACTGGCAACTCTCGGATGGTCACTGCTAAACAGTTCAAGGAGCTGGGACCACCGGAGTTTTTTGGAGAGCCAAAACCACTTAAGGCGGAGACGTGGATAAAGCAAATCAACAAGATATTTGATGTCTTGGGATGCTCCGAGGAGCAAAAGATTCCCTTTGCCACCTTCATGTTGCGACCAGAGGCAAATTACTGGTGGGAATCTGTAAAGCGTACTCAACCTGCAGCATTAAAGATGTCTTGGGAGAAGTTCTAAGAACTGTTCAACGACAAGTACTTTTCCGAAAGTATTCGTTATATGAAAGAGGTAGAGTTCATTAAACTGGAGCAAAATAACATGACCGTGTCATAGTACGAAGCCAAGTTTACTGAGTTGTCCCGGTTTGCGTCCCACTTAGTTGATAATGAGGAGAGAATGGCGCGGATGTTTCTTAGATGTTTGAAACCTGAGATTCGTTAATACCTTATCTCTCATAAACTTTGCTTGTATTCAGATGTTGTGAATAGGGCTCAATTATTGGAACGTGATAATGAGTCAACCCAACCAAGAGAGAGCAGCCAGCAAAATGATAATACCAGTGGTAGCAGTCATCGAAGCGGTGATAACAAATGTGGAGGGAATCAACATGCCAGAAATGGTAACCATTTCGGTGGTAATCATGGCCAAGACAATAAGAGTGGACATTTCAAGAAGAGGAGATTCAACAATGATGGAAAGACGTCAGCACCAGCACCCGTTGTTAAGGAAGGAGAACGACCACCTATCATATGCTTCAAATGCGGAGGGGAGGGACACATCAGTCCATACTGCGCGATGCAGTCCAAAGCGTGTTATAATTGTGGAAGAGAAGGTCACCTAGCCCAATTTTGTTGTGCACCGAAGACAAGTCCAGCTGGGATGGAGGCACCAAAGGTTGTCCCAGAAAAGTCAAAGCCGGTAGTTCAAGGGAGTGTGTTTGCTGTGACCTCCCAGAAAGCAAGGAACCCGAATAAGGTCATCACGCGTAAGCTTATCATAAACTCTAGCGAAGTCTATACCTTATTTGATACCGGTTCTACCCATTCTTTTATTTCTCCTACTTGCGCTCAACGTTTAAATTTGACTCCGGAGAAATTAGACTTTGACTTATCTGTTGAAACTTCGTTGGGAGAAACCTTCATTACATCCACTGTTTATAAATCTTGTTCGGTTCAAATCGGTACCCTCACATTACCTGTCGATCTTATTTCATTGAAATTACTTGCATTTGACGTAATTCTAGGGATTGATTGGTTAACTACTCATCATGCAAAAAATTGATTGTTTTCGTAAGGTTGTTAGCTTTCATATTCCTAACCAACCTATTATGCGAATTCAAGCAACCAAACCATTAAAATCAATCACTGTCATCTCAAGCCATAAAGCTATTCGTTTATTAAAAAACGGATGTCAAGCTTTCTTATCTCATGTCACGGATTTAAACAAAAATACGTCAGTTTTGAATGATATTTCTATTGTTAATAAATTTCCTGACGTATTCCCTGAAGAACTTCCTGGCCTACCCCCAGAGTGAGAAATTAAATTTTTTATCGACCTTGAACCTGGTACAAAACCCATTTCCAAAGCCCCATATCGAATGGCTCCTATTGAACTTTAGGAGTTAAAGGTCAAACTACAGGAATTGTTAGACATCGGTTTCATTCGTTCTAGTACGTCTCCTTGGGGTGCTCCTGTTCTATTCGTGAAGAAGAAAGATGGGAGTATGTATGCGACTTTGTATTGATTATCTGGAGTTGAATCATGTCACCATCAAGAATAGGTACCCATTGCCACATATTGATGACCTATTTGACCAGTTGTAAGGCGCCAGATTCTTTTCAAAGATCAATCTTCGTTTCAGATATCATCAGTTAAAGGTTAGAACTGATGACATTCCAAAAACGGCTTTCAGAACTCGGTACGGGCATTATGAATTCCTAGTCATGTCTTTTGGATTGACTAATGCTCCTGCTGCCTTCATGGATATGATGAACTGAGTATTCAAGGAATATTTAGATCACTTTGTGGTCGTCTTTATTGATGACGTCTTCCTATATTCCAAAAGCCGTGGAGATCATGAGCAACACTTGAGGCTGATACTCCAAAAGCTTCGTGAAAACAAGCTTTATGCCAAGTTGAAGAAATATGAATTCTGGCTTGAGAAAGTAGCATTCCTTGGGCACGTAGTATCAAGTCATGGAATATCTGTTGACCCGACAAAGGTTGAAGCTATTCAAAGCTGCGAGCAGCCTAAATTAGTGACCAAAGTACATAACTTTCTCGGCTTAGCTGGTTATTATCGGAGATTCGTAGAAGGGTTTTCTCGAATCGCTACTCCATTAACTCAGCTGACTCGAAAAGATACAAAATTCGATTGGAGCGTGGAATGTGAGAAGAGTTTTCAAGAACTCAAGAGGAGACTCATTTCAGCACTTGTTTTGACAAAACCATCTGGCTCAGTGGGATTTGTCATCTACAGTGATGCTTCGGGCAAAGGGTTATGATGTGTTCTCATACAACATGGGAAAGTCATAGCCTATGCCTCTCGGTAACTCAAAGAATATGAGAGGAATTATCCTACTCACAATCTAGAGTTGGCAGCTGTTGTCTTTGCACTTAAAATTTGGAGGTATTACTTGTATGGGGAGAAGGTAGAGATCTTTACGGATTATAAAAGCCTCAAATATTTCTTCACTCAAAAGGAACTCAACATGCGGCAACGACGTTGGCTTGAACTGTTAAAAGATTATGATCATACTATTCAATACCATCCTGGAAAAGCGAACGTAGTAGCTGACGCATTGAGTAGAAGATCATATGCGGATACAAGTGCGATATTGTCAATGCAAAGACCCATTTTGTATAACTTGCAAAGGATGGAGATAGAGTTAAAGACTCCATGGACCCATGTGATGATGTCGAATATACGAGTAGAACCGACTTTAATCTATAAAGTTAAAGCTGCTCAAGCTATAAACCTGGACCTGATGCGTATGAGGAAGAAAGTGCAAGAAGGTGCTATCCTAGAAGCAAGAATTGATGAAGAAGGAATACTTTGAGTCAACTCCAGACTTTGTGTTCCTAACGATTCTGACTTGAAGTATAAAATCATGATGGAGGCGTACAACACACTATTTGCAATCCATCCTGGGAGTACCAAAATGTATCATGATCTTTGACATACATTTTGGTGGAGCAATATGAAGATGGAGATAGCGGAGTTTATCTCAAGGTGTTTAACTTGTCAATGAGTCAAGGCAGAGCAACAAGTACCAAAAGGTCCATTACAACCACTTGAAATTCAAGAATGGAAGAGGGAGCACATTACCATGGATTTTGTTACCGGTCTTCCCAAGGTTTCTTAAGGCATAGATGCGATTTGGGTCATTGTTGATAGATTGACCAAGTCGGCTCATTTCTTACCTATACAAGAAACTTATACACTTGAACGTCTTGCTCGTATATATATAAACAAGATTGTAAGATTGTATGGTATCCCATTATCCATAGTTTCTGATCGAGACCCAAGATTTATTTCAAGATTTTGGGTTAGTTTGTAAAAAGCTATGGGCACAGATTTACGATTTAGTTCGGCTTATCATCTACAAACGGACTGGCAGTCAGAGAGGACTATTCAAACTCTTGAAGATCTATTAAGACTTTGTGTCCTTGACTCCAAGGGAAGTTGGAACAAGTTCTTACCATTGGTGGAGTTTTCCTACAATAACAGTTATCAAGCAAGTATTGGCATGGCTCCATTTGAGGCGTTGTATGGAAGAAAGTGTCGTTCTCCAGTATGCTGGGATGAGGTGGGTGAAGCAACGTTGTTGGGACCGGAGTTGGTACGTATGACTACGAAAAATATTCAAACGATCCAACAACGTATAAAAATCTCATAAGATCGATAAAAGAGTTATGTTGATCTTCATCGAAAGGACGTGGAATTCAATATTGGAGAACATGTGTTGTAACGTGTTGCTCCATGGAAAGGAGTTACAAGATTTGAAAAGAGAGGAAAGCTCAATCCTCGATTCATTGGTCTATTTCTAATCCTCGAACGAGTAGGAACTGTGGCCTATAGACTCGTCTTACCGCCAAGTATGTCTCGTGTTCATAACCGTTTTCATATATCTTTGTTACATAAATATGTGAAAGACCCGAACCATATTATTGAGTTAGAACCGGACGAAATAGCGAAAGATTTAACGTATAAAGAAGTTCCTGTTAAAATCTTGGATAAGAAGGAGCATATTTTACGCTCCAAAGTTATACCTCAAGTCAAAGTTTTGTGGAGAAACCAAGATGTTGAGGAAATGACCTTGGAGTTAGAATTTAAAATGAAATCAAAGTATCCTTACCTCTTCGACATACCAGGTATGTACCCTAATTTCGAGGGCGAAATTTCATAAGAAGGGAAGGTTGTAAAACCACAAATTTTATGAATAAAGATGAATTTTCTATAAATATCATTTTTGAATATTATGGAGTGAATTTGATATAATGTTATAGTTGTGGGTAATATTTAGAAATTTTGCAAAATAAGTAAGTGGTTATAAAATATTCATGTTGTCGGGAAATATTCGTTTGGTCGTGGAATATTCTTTCTGTCGGGGAATATTCGTACGACGGCGCAGCCATTTGTGGGCCCCATAACAGAATAACTGTCGGAGGAAGAAAATGACAAATTTGAGTTTTTAACCGTTAGCACTGTTGGAATACCTGGTGGTTAAAATGCAGTAATACGCGTTGTTGCACAGTAGCACACAGTATTGCACAGTATTGTTGAATTATTGATTCTTACGTAAGAAGACACTACTCAATAATTGTTACAGTAATTACTGTTCAATACTTTATTTTATAAATTCAATAATTGCTGCGTTGATATTTTATATTATTGTTGTTTCAATAATTATCACTGCACAGTATCTCCATTATTAGATCAATAATTCATATTATTTGAATAATATTATTAGATAGTATTATTGACAATGTCTAAGGAAGTTCTATCTAAGGAGAGGTTTGGTCACCTAACTGCGCGCCAGTAAGGAGAAATTCTTATCGGAAAGCCCCATTTTTCCTAGGAACGACCTGGTTGTCATAATTGTGATTCTGTAATATTATTTGTGAATAATTAATTATTGATTTATGTGATAAGGAAATATTTGTTTTTATGTGGATATAAATGAAGGATTTAATTTTTAGGTGTTTTATTAGTAATTTGTCAGAATGGAGATTTTAAAAAATCAAAACAGTGTTCTTAAAGCTCTATTGCGTGAGTTATAATTTTAATCCGACCGTTGGACCGTTGTGATTTTTGGATATGTTATACAAATATAAGTTGAGTATATGTTCACAAATTTTGAACCGTTAAAAATTAACGTATGATTTGTTATGAATTTTAAAAGGAATTGAAAATCATCCGTTTGTGGATTTCAGATATTTTCTGTTTGGAATTTAGAAAAACTTAAACTTACAAAGTTGTAGAGAATTAAATTTCCTATGGAATAGACATGAGATTTGAATTTTTCTGATAAAAGGGCTATTTATTATGAATTTCTGAAGTTCAAAAAATAAAATAATTTTTATCAAAATTGGGTGGGACCCACTTTTATTTTTTTGAAAACATGTGAACTGCTATATTTTTTAGAAATGGCATGCTAGTCTTGGTCATTGGCATGCGTAGAAATTTGTATAAATAATAATATTATTTTATTATTTAGTCTCCTATGGCGTTCTAGCATTTTTCTATAAATAGGCGCTTAAGTTAGAATTAAAAATCAAACCAGAATCAGAGAATTCTTCTACTATAATCTTGAGCGTATTTCTTTAGAGTTTTAAAAAGTTTTGAGCGTAGAAATCAGTTAAAGTTTTCTTCAAGAATATTCCCGTTATACCAGTTGGAATACTCTTCTTTTCAAGGTAAGGGATGTTATTTTTGTTCAATATTCGCTTGAAATAATATTTTCTTCCATACTCTGTAGTATGTAAGTAATATTATTTCGTTTCAGATTTCGAATTCTATACTCGTTTTGTTAAAAATTTGGCTTTTATACTCCATAAAATTAGTAGAATATCCTTGATATTTGCGCTTCATCTAGTATCTTTTCATGAAAATATTATTCTGAGCATTCTTGATAAGTTTTAAATTTTTTATGCCGGAGTACTATTCACGGGGTTACTATTCCCGAAGTACTATTCACAGGGTACTATATACTCGAGTACTATTCACCCGGGGTACTATTCATGATAAAAATTGATTCGTTTTCGGTTTAAATTATTTTTAATACAATATTATTCTTGAATTTTATTCCACAAAGCAGTATCATGTTGACAATTTGGACGTTATTGATTTCTGGATAAATTAAATTATAAATCTTAAAAAATTTATCCTTGAACTTGTTTTATTGAATTCTTATATCATTGTCATCATCCTCATATTTATATTATGTTGAAAGTCATCTGTGGCCTGTAGTGCATAGATGGACTTGATATGATTATGACCAGGGATTATTATGTATAATTATGACCGTAATGTTACAAATGATGTGGTAAAAGTCCTCATTGGCCCGTAGTGCATTGATAGACAATTGTTGGCGTGATCATGACTATTGATGAATACATGAATATCCTTGGCCCGTAGTGTATGGATAATTTGTGGTTGTAATACTAATGAATATCCTTGGCCGTAGTGCAGGGTTGATGTAGATTATTTATTAAGCTGAGTTTCAGCGATAAAAGTGATGAAAAACCTTTTTAATCATATAAGATAGTAGATTTTATTTTCTACTTGACTCTTCTAATGGATTGCTTGTTCCGCTGCAGTTAAACTTGATGTTTGTTATATTTTATCAGTTTAAAACTGTTGAAGGCTAATGATAAATTATTCTGCATTATGTCATAATATTTCTTACTGGGCTAGTTGAGCTCACCCTTTTGCTTTCATTGTCCTCTTCAGGAAATGAGAACGTAGCAGGGACTAATCGGGGAATGGAGTGACGGTTCAGATGATAGCATTAGTAGTCCTCACTATTCTATGAAATAGTGTGATAATAATTGTATTGAGGACACCATTTGAGTTGAATATTGTCTAGAAGATAATATTTGTTTTAAAACTCTCAGTTTATGTTTTGTCGTATTTTACACGATAGTTGTATTACTAAGTTGTATTTGAATTTTGTACCATATATTTGGCGACTCAAGATGGGTGATGTATACCTATTTTGGGGGCGTCACATGTGTGTTCTCGGTCGACAAACTATCGTGACCTTTAAGACCAAAGAGAGAAGGGTAGGAAGTTTAATGAAGCATAGCACGCTAGGTGTTCGATAGAATGCCAGTGTGGGGTGAAGTTATGACCTTAGCTTGTAGCACATTCGAGACCATTCGTTATGCATTTACTTGCTTTGATAATTAGTTATATATGGATTAATCACACTTCTATTAGTTGCTGTTCGAATAAGAGTTAAGTGATACAAAGTCGATATTTTGTAAATATTAGTGATAGTTCCTTGTGGGTACGACACTTTCCTTATCACTGTATTACTTGTTAGACCGCGTATACTTGCGCTTGTTTAGTGATCGTGAAAATGACCAACAAGATTTTGAACGTATATATATATTTCTTTTATTTGTTCGATCTTCCTTTTTGTTTTTAAGTTTACAAGTAATGGACGATCATTGTTATCAATGGCCTTATGACAGGACGACACAACCAAGATCGGAAGAAGGACTTGAGCGATTGCAAGATCAAATTGCAAATCTCTTGAGGTTTTCTGACAATCTTGAGTGTCAGTCCACTCAGACTGCCTACTATCAGGAACGAGCTGACATTGAACCGATTTCTTATCATCCAAACTGTCAAGGTTATCCAAACTCTTTGGGCTACAGTCAAGAGCAATATCATTATCTAAATTATTCATATCAATTTGAATATTAGTCTCCGCTACAATATGAGGTGACATCTCGACCCAATGAGAGGTTTTCTGAGTACTCAACACGAGAAGAAAAGAACAAGCTTGAAGAGCTCCTCACCAACTTTATCGAGAGAAATGAGGTTCGAATGGTGAATCAAGACGCCTCATTGAAAGGCCTTGAAAGGCAATTGGGATAACTCGTCAATGCCATCATAAAGCTATCGCAAGGCAATCTACCGGTCATAATTGATCTCAACGATGAAGGAGTCTGCATTGCACGGTGGATACGCAAGGAGAAGGCGATGAGTCTCACAAGTTGTTGAAGGAGATGTCATGGTGCAAATTAACCAAAAAGTGGAGTCTGAAGTAGGTGAAGAGAGGATCTACAGTGGTTGTACTGTCAAGACCAATGAAAAGTTGGAAACCACGCTCACGATTGGGGAAACCCTGGAGGGCCCACTAGCGCACAAAGAACGCTTTCAGATTGATGAAAAAGGCGAATTAGTGGATAATTGCAGTGGTGAAAGATTCTTCATGCCGATGGGTGAAGGAAAGGGGGATGGCCAATCATCCATGTTTGCCATAAATTTAAAGGAATTGACAAATAGGCGGTATGAAATGGTCAATTTCACTTATGAACCGGATTAAACGACATCGGAATAGTCAAGTCGACGACTTTAAAACAAGCGCTTGGTGGGAAGGCACCCCCATCTCAGTATCATTTTTCTCCGTTTTTCCTTTCTTATGTCAAGTTTTCATTTCAGTCTACTGTCTTTAGTTACTATAGGTTTCACTTTGTATTTCTTTGTCTACTTAGTATAATTGTTAGTTTTTGTATAGTACTTGTTAGAATGTTAGTAGTATGTGTTATTACAAGTTTGGTTAGTTCTATTTTTGTGTCGTAAAATTTTTACTGATATGGGACTTGGCACGTGCAGAAAACCTGTGACGCCCCCAAAATAGGTCCACACGACCCATCTTGAGTTATCAGATATCACACAATAGAAATCAAAAATAAACTTCATTTATATAACTGTTGAATTGTCGTGCAGAGTATGACAACACATAAGCTGTGAGTTTTAATACAAATATATGTAACTCTCATGGTGTCTTGATCACAACACCTTGCAATGGTACTTTACATAAAAGTACAGTCAATAACTATTTTAGAAATTAAAATCTTTAGAAAATGCTCAAGGAAACCTTCGTACATGGGAGGCCATGCATCTAAGTTATGATAGATATCATATGACTCGAGAATTATCCTTGGTTGACCCAATAAATCCCAAAGAAAAACGAGAAGATTACTATAATGTTCTTTCCAATGGTGAGTCTTCTCTTGACATATAATTATCTCCATTGTCTTCAATTGAGAATTATATTTCAACCAAACTCCAAGATTATATAGGTAGTGCTCATAGATATAATCAGCAAGTGCATGTGCACAACCCTGTCATATGATAACACGAAGTCGTCTGTCATTAGACATCTTGTATGATAGTGGCAAAACACCCTTCCAAAGTTGGGTTCACCTCACCCTATTCGGTTCACCAAAATCAACGGTTAAAATGACGTATAAAATACGACACACTTATCTAAAATTTTTAATAAAATTATTTTCATACTATTTTAGGGGAAACCTTAACAGCTATAGACCATCGTTCTATTCCCCTGTTACCCCCGCTCGACCCAGCTACACTTTTATTACCTGAAAGGAATTGTGAAGCAAAAGGGTGAGCACAACTAGCCCAATAAAAAATATAATGACTAAAGATAATTAAATTATCAATAGCCTTCGTCAGTAATAAATAAGAGATTTAGAACATATGGTAGATGATAAAACTTTTCAACCATAGTGGCAGCGGAACGAGCAATCCATTAGAAGAGTCAAATATAGACCATAAAGTCTATTATCTTCTCCATGTTAAAAGCTCACCAACAATATTTTATCCCTATAACATCAATCGACAGTTCTTGTCCACAATCATGTGAATAACTCATAATCATAATTATGATTCTAAATTCCTCTTCGCACCCAGGACGAAGATAATTTTCATCACATGTCTTTACCTGAAACATCAAGATCATGGTTATACCAAATCATAGTTCCTATTCATAATCATACTAATAAATTCATCTTTGCACTACGGGCCAAAGATATTCATTAACAGTTCATCTTTGTACTACAGGCCAAAGACATACAACTGTATTTTAGAAGAGGCAAGTAGAGCCTGATATCTACTATCTTCTACGAATTAAAAGTTTATTATCAATATTTTATCGCTGAGACTCAGCTCAATACATCACCGAATTATCCATGCACTACGGCCAAAGATATTCGTTAGTATCACATCCATGAATTATCCATGCACTACGAGTTAAGGATATTCATTAGTATCACGACCACGAATTTTCCATGTACTACGGGCCAAAGATATTTGTGTTTTCACCAATGGTCATGATCATGTCAAACAACAAATCATCTTTGCACCCTTGGCTGAAGAGAACACATGGTTATGATCATACCAACATATGTCCATCAATGCACTTCGGGCCAATGAGGACTTTTACCACATCATTTGTAACATTACGGTCATGCTTATACCGAATAATCCATGGTCATAATCATACCAATCAACAGTCCATCTATGCACGTAAGCCATAGATGACTTTCATTACAATATAAGCATAAGGATGATGAAAATGATATAAGTATTAATCAAACGAAATCAAGGATAAATATTAAAGACATTAAATTTATCCAGAGTTTAAAAATATCCAAATTATCAACATGATACTGCTTTGTGGAGTAAAATTCAAGAATAATATTCATGTATCAAAAATATTTTGGACAGAAAAGAAATATATTTTTCGGGTGAATAGTACCCCGTGAATAGTACCCTATGAATAGTACTTCGGGAATAGTACCTCGTGAATAGTATCCCGATATAAAAAGTGCTCCAAATACCCAAGTGATTAATACCCGAATGAATAGTACTCGAGTGAATAGTAACTATAAATAGTAACTCGGTATGAAAAGTACCCCGAATCCTCGGGTGAATAATATTCGAGTGAATAGTAACCGAGTGAATATTAACCCGTGAATAGTACTCCGGGTGAAAATATTGATATTTAATAAGAAAGTTCAAATCAATATTTCAATGAAACGATACTGGATAAAGCACAAAACTCAAGGATATTCTACTAATTTCAGGAATTATAGAAGTAATACTTACCATAGTAAGTTTAGATTTAAGAATATGAAAAGAAATAATATACGAAACTACAAATGAATTTTCACATGTCATGCGGTAGTCCGCGTAGACAGATCATTTTCACAATTTAATAATAATTGAATATGAAGGGTTGTTCACCAAGCATGCGGTAGTCTGCGTAGACAGGTTATTCCCACATAATAATAAAGAATGGAATAACAAAAGGATTTCACTATGCATGCGGTAGTCCGCATAGAAAGGTTATTCCAACAGAATAATAAAGAATGGAATAACGAAAAGATTTTACCATACATGCGGTAGTCAGCGTAGACAGGTTATTCCAACATAATAATAAAGAATGGAATAACAACCCTTACGAGTATTGAAAGAAAATAACTCTCTTCATGAATACGAAAGAAATAATACCCCTTACCTTAATAGAAGAGTGAATACTGAAGTAGGGTAGTAGCAGAATACTCTTCTTCTTGCTCTCTATAATTTCTCTCTCTAGAGCTTCAGTGAATTCGTAAGAAATAATGAAGGAATGAGCTTCTATTTATAGGAAAAAGGACTGAATAATAACTAATTCATGAACGGCCCAGATTAATTCACTTTTAAATGGACGATCCATATTGATTTACTATTAAAACTTAAAGCAACGGTCCATACTGATTTACTATTAAAATTTTAAATCAGCGATCCATATTGATTTACTATTATAACTTTCTACCAGCGGTCCATGTTGATTAACTATTATATCTTCAACCAACGGTATAAAAAATTAGCACATCTTCTCATGGAATAATAAGCCAAACTTATAACAAATACCTCATAACAAACCCCTCTATTATATCAAAAATTGAATAAATATTTACCACAAATCACTTATATTTAATAAACACATTTTTAATCTTTCAACAATTATTCATCATTAATATTATAACTCACAATATTTAACAACCAGATCATTTCCAGGAAAGAGGGGGCTTTCTGATAAGAATTTTTTCCTATTGGCGCGCAATTAGGTGACCAAACCTCTCCTCGATAGAACTTTCTAGACATCGTTAATATTACAAATAACAATATGAATAACTTTGTCGTCTCAATTATTAGTTTAGTAATATAAAATATTATGCAGATGATATTGTGATAATAATTGAATCAAATAACGTGAGATACTATGTAGCAATTACTGTAGCAATAATTGAGTATAACTGAGTGACTTCTCACGTAAACATCAATAATCAATACCGTGTGTTACTATGCAACCACGCGTATTACTGTTCTTTTACTACCGCGTAGTTCAACAGTTTAAAAATATTTCATTCGCTTTCTAACTACGACAGTACCTCCGTTGTGGGGTCCACCAATGATTGTGCCGTCGTACGAATATTCCCTGTTAAAACAAATATTCCCCGACACAACAAATATTTTATATCAACTTGCTTACTTTGTAAAATTTTCAAATGTCACCCTTAACTTTAACCCTTTATCAATTTAACCATTAAATAGAATAATAATTATAAGAAAATTGAAACTTTCATTTCATAAAATTCGGGGTCTTACAAAACCAGTCAGAAAATACTTATGCTAAGGCCAGCGCCAGAAGCTGCACTAAGGGTCGCGCCATAGCATCGGGTCATTATCAATGTTCAACATCTCGCGCCGCATCGCCAATAAACAAGGTATATGTCACGCCGCAGTGCCATTACACAACACGACCCACTGCATGCTCGCGCCACAGCGCCATTAACTAGCCTATGACTTGCGCCGCGGTGCCACAAGCGAGACCAAGCTACTATTTTCTCACGCCGCAGCGCCCCTCAACAAAGCAATACTCGCGCCGCAGCGCCACCAAAAAGCCCGACCTACTGCTAATGTCAAAACTAATGCATTCTACGATTTTCCTAATCGTAGAGTTTAATACCAGTCGTAGAGTACCTAGTTACGTAGACTCTCCATTTTACACTTAACTTCAGTGTACTCTACGATGTTTATCATTTTTTTTATTTTTTTTTTTGCTATATTCGACTAAAATTTAACATTCTTACCTTATGAGTAGTTTTTTACCATTAAGCCATTATGGGCTTGGTTCTCTGATGCTTCTCTTTAGTTAGTCTTCGACTGTTCTTGGCTCTACGATCTTTAACTTTGCTATAATCATTTGATCATTGCTTGTACTCTAAGAAATGACTTGACAATTCTAAAGACTTAGACTATTGATAGTTATAACTCTAGGATCAGCAAGCTCTACGATATTCATCAGACTCTACGATCTTCACATTTACTTTACGATCTTCAACATACTTTACGATCTTTAGCTTACTTTAATTTACGATCTTCAACTTTACAACCAATATGCTCCACGATCTTCAATTACTTTATTTCTGATCGTCTTTTTACTTAAGATCTATACATTAGATTCACACTACGAAATAGATCAACTTAATAAGTTTTATCTTTTTATTCAAGTTCTTGTACACCAATTTCATTACAAGGACTGTACAAAAGCTATTGATTACAAATACACATTATTTCCTTATATCATCATAAAATCTAAAATATACATTGAACTAACAAACTCTCCCTATTTGATGATGATAAAACCAGTAGTTTTAAGCAAACATCAATTTTTAAATGCAAATAATTTGAAACTGTGAATTTAAACATGACTTAATTACATACAGTAAGCAACGGTATTTTTAGAGAGAAAAAATAAATTTATTGATGAAAAATAATCTTTACACGGTGAAAAAGAAATTTACAAAGAAAATTATACATAGAAATAACTTTTTACTTCCTACCTCTTCTACTCCTTGGTGGATCTCTTCTTGTAGCTTCTTTCCTTCTCAAATAACTTTATTTCCCTTCATCTACTATCCTTTGATTTTCTTCAATCGATTCTTTGTGTCCAAGATCTGGCATGTCGAATCATTCTTCTCCTTTTATGTGAACCCCTTGAAGATTTTTGTTCATGAAGGTTGGATAACTGGATGGGAGTTGTGAGTCAGTAGGTGTTACTGCACTCCACGATCCTTGCCTAGACGAAAAAGAAGATTGACTTGTATGTCCACTTGTCTGTCCTTGGCCCATAGGTATGGCTTAAGGTGAAAAAAATCTAGAATGATGAGGAGGAACAATTTATGATTATTGAGGTCGTCTTTTTTCCCTTTTTTTCAACATCTTTATCATTGCGTAGAGCATTCACTTAATTCTTTAAAGGGCTAATTGACTGTGTTGACAAGTTTTTGCATTTGGCTCCATGATACTGAGATATCATCTCTGGACTCTTGATGTGCGGCTTTAGCTTGTTCACTCTGATGGTGAACAAGTGTCATAGAGTTATCAGTTCATTCCATTGGCTGGGCAACGAGATTCTTGAAGTCGAGCAGTGAGGAGCTCATTGAGAAAATTTTATCCAAAAGAAACTTAATAGATTCTATGTTAGTGTTTTGAAGAAATAAAATCATCGCTTTATGCTCAACAATCTTCTGGAAGTAGAGCTCATCTCACTTTGAGATGTTTTCAATGATTGCCTTTATAAGTTCATTTATTCTTTTGCCAAATTCTTTTGACATTTCCCCAAAGACTTTGGCGTCAGTCTCGATAATGTGAGCAAGATTTCGTTAAATGTCGGTGGCAGTGTCCTTGATACCAACATTGCATTCTTCATATATTGCCTCTAACATTTGTTCTAGCTGAATCTTGGATGGTACAACCAAAGCGCTTTCAGCTATCTGCTCAACAGTAGCATTAACTCCTCCCGTAGTTCCTCGGTTAATATAATCGAATAAATAATGAGAAATAACTAAATCTAAATTTGGACTATTTGAGGAATATGGTATATCTGTAAAAGTATGAAAAGTAGAAGGAATATCTGTATTGTTATAAGTCTGAGTATGTACATGAGTAGTTTAGGGTTGTTCTATGCTAAGAGGGTTAGGAGGCTTTACGATCAGGAAGTTTTCATACTCTTCGATCGGAGATTTTTGAGGAGATGTAGAGTGTATGTGTTCAGGAGTGGTGTCGGGTGAGGATGAGCTATGTATAGGTGAGGGTGTTTAGGAAGAAGGTTGGGTTTGGTTATTTTGATTATCGACTGTAGAGTGTTGAGACTCTACGATCGGGGGTTGAGAAGATTTGTTCGACGATCGCTTTGCATTCGTAGTGTTGAGCTCTACGACTGCGCCATCACATGAGAGTGGTTTAGTTTTGTAGAAGAGAGAAGAATGAATGACTGTAGTTTTATTATATGTACCTAAGTGAGAAGAAGATTTGCCATCGGAAATAGTTTTTCTAACAAAGTGGATGATCCTTGGGAAATTCTGAGACAACATTTTAACGTTTTGATAAGACGTGAAAGTACAAGTGATGTAGCTCAGATCTCTTAGCAAAAGACTTTTCATACAAGGCATGACTGGAAGAAAGTAGAAAAGTAGGTCACTATTTCTTTAATAGATAATAGTGTTTCTGCTTAAGTCTTCATCTTCATCATCAAAGACTCCTTCACCCAAGAATTCCAAATTAACCAGCCTTGCTTCTGTCTCTTCAAAGACTGGGAGATCTTCAAATACAACATCATTTTGCTTCCCTTAAGATTGAGCATATTCAGGTTCAGAAGTAGATTGACTAGGCTCATTTTCAATCTTCTGTACCAGTGACTCAACGATCCTTGTAAACTCTAAAGAATCATCAGAAGAACTTGCAACTAATTGATCCCCCTCAGATGTAGCCTTGAATGGCTTTGCCAATTATGGGGTTACTTTTTCCTTCTTTTTATTCTTTTTTTCTCAGGTTTAAAGATCTTTTTAATTTTCTTGTCAGACTCCTTCTTTAAATTTATCTTCTTTGGCTCAGGATCAAACACTTTCACAATTGTTTCCTATTTTTCTTGTTGTGGCTCTGGCATATCAGCCATCTCAACCATCTCATCAACATTAGTTGGTTATGGCTCAAAAGCCTTCCCCACCATTTCTTCATTGGTTTCTTCTTGCTCTATGATCGGAGAGTTGGAAGGCTCTAAGATCGGTAAGTTACTTATAACTATGAAAGGGGGGTTAACTTGTAGGCTTTCTGAATCTTGTAACCTTCTAGCTGCTTTCTTTGACAAGCTGACTCAAGGAATCATCAACTTATTCATCAGTTGTTTTCTTGATTGAATCCCTCTTCTCAGGAATGAATGATTCATTTTGAGAGTCCTTAGGAACATCATTCTTTTTTTCATCAGACCAGGCTTTGTCTTCAGTTTCTTCTTCTATCTCAAAAACTTTCCTCTTAGATATGGCCATTATAGGCTTTTGTACTCCACTAAGGGTCTTCTCACTCCCCTTAGATTGCTTTAACCTTAGTATCTCAACCAAATTTCTCTTCTAGTTATCAAAGAGTTTCTTGATGATCTTCTTATTAATGTTCAAGACGTCTCCCTCCTTGTCATCAAGACATGTCTTCAGCCTATTCTTTAGCAGAATGTTGATGAACCTTCCATATAACATTTTGGGAATAGGTTTTCTCACTGTGTGAATTTCTATTGTCTCAATTTACACAAACGGTTGGACAATTCAAGATATCACATTCACTAAACAACAAGTAAACCTAATAGTCTTTCACAAGGGAAATTTCAAAGCCAGAAGTCATCTGTAAGCCCCCAACTTTTATGAATAAAGATTAATTTTCTCTAAATATCATTTTTAACTATTAAGGTGTGGATTTGATATAATGTTAGAGTTGTGGGTAATATTTATAAATTTTACAAAGTAAGCAAGTTGTCGTAAAATATTCGTTTGGTCGGGAAATGTTCGTTTTATCAGGGAATATTCGTACGACGGCACAATCATTGGTGGACCCCACAATGAAATTGCTGTCGGAGTTAGAAAACGACAGATATATCTTTTTATAAAAATAACGACGAAAGTTTTACCGTTAACTGTTAAAATACCCGATGATAAAAGTACAATAATACGCGTAGTTACATAGTAGCACACGGTATTGATTATTGATGCTTACGTGAGAAGTCACTCAATTTATTTCAATTATTGTCACAGTAATTGCTGCATAGTATCTCACATTATTGATTCAATTATTGTCACAGTATTATCTGCACAATATTTTGTATTATTAAATCAATAATTGAGATGACAAAGCTATTCATATCATTATTTGCATTATTGATAATGTCTATAAAGTTCTGTAGAGGAAAGGGGTTTGGTCACCTAATTGCGCGCCAATAGGGAGAAATCCTTATCGGAAAGGCCTCACTTTCTTGTGAATGATCTGGATGTTAATATTGCAAGTTATAATATTATTGATGAATAATTGTTGTTTAAAAATGTGTTTTGTGAAGCCAAGTGAATTGAGATAAATAGAGTGGATTGTTATGAAATATTTGTTATAAATTTCGCTTATTACATGGACCCCCACTAACCCATTTTTCAAAACTATCGGTAGAAAGTTATTTAGTATATATATATATATATATATATATATATATATATATATATATATATATATATATATATATATATTATAAGTTTTGTTTTATTAGATTATAAATAGAATATATTATATTTTATTTAAAGTTTTCGTTTTATTAGATTATTTTATTGCATAGTGCTGCATAGTAAATCAATTTTTTTTCAAAAATTCGGTCGAAGGATTCAGCGCCCGTGAATGTACTATGCAGTCCGTGATTTTATTTTTTAAATAGTATCCTTCCATTCTCTTATAAATAGGATGCTTAATTTAGAATTGAAAATCACACCGAATCAGAGAATTCTTCTTCTATAATATTGAGCGTATTTCTTTAGAATTTAAGGAAGCTTTGAGTGTAAAAAATAGTGCAAGTTTTCTTCAAGAATATATCCGCTATACCAGTTAAAATTACTCTTCTTTTAAGGTAAGGGGTATTATTTATTTCATATTCGCTTACGATATTATTTTTCGCATTCGTAAGAAATTTTATTTCGTTCGATATTCGCAAGAAATATTATTTTTGTTCAATATTCGTAAGGAATATGATCTTCGTTCAATATTCGTAAGGTATATTATCTTCATTCAATATTCGTAAGGAATATTATTTTCGTTCAACAGTTGTAAGGGATATTATTTTTGTTCAATATTCATAAGAAATAATATTTTCTTCCATACTCTGTAGTATGTAAGTAATATTATTTCGTTTCAGATTCTAAATTCTACACTCATCTTGTTATGTATTGCTTCTATACTCCTTGAAATTAGTGAAATATCCTTCAAATTTGCGATTCATCTAGTATCGTTTTACAAGAATATTTTTCTGAACATTCTTGTTAAATTTTAAGCTTTTCATGCCATAGTAATATTCATGAATACTATTCATACGTACAGCACTATTCATACGTACAATACTATTCATAAGGAACTATTCACTCGGGTACTATTCATCCAGGGAACAATTCATGACAAAAATTAATTTCTTTTATGTCCAAATTATTTTTGATACGTGAATATTATTCTTGAATTTTTTAAATTTTTTTACTAACTTTTCTAATTTATATTATTACATTTGTAAATTTTCCTCCATTTTCACATAATAAAAGCCACATGGGACTGATCCGTGCCACATCCGAAATTTTTTACACGTAAGCAGCTTATTTGTCCAATTCCGTCCAAAGTCAAAATAGTTAACGGAATTATAAAGGTTTTGTTAGTAAAATGTAGTTCAGTGAGTTGACTGTAAGAAAAGTCGGTTTAGTGACTCATTTGTAAGTTGACCTATAGTACAGTGACTAAATAAACATTTAACCCTCCTCTAAAGTGATTGTAATTTTCCCACAATTTAAGTGAAAACTATTGGTCTTCGGCCGCCATCTCTCCACCAAGGCGGACACGAGCCCAATGTCAGTTTGTGGTACAACTGCCGGATAGCTAAAAATCCCAAACCCACATTTTTGTAGAAGAGTTTTTTGAGCTTATGTTAATATCCATTGATCGTATTTTTTTTCCAGTTAATTGACATGAGAGTAGTCTTCCCCTGTCTTTCCCGTCATATATATCATCTGACACATGATTTTGTTGGTCGTTAAGGACACTTGGGTCAATTGGTCCATAAATCCGACTGTCCATCTAGTACCTAAAAAAATAACACAAATTTTTTTTCATATTGTTTAATAACTATGTAACACAATTATATCTATATCCTATTAATCAAAAAATAACTTCATTTTAAAATAATTTTAATAATTCTTTTTTTTTTGCACATTTTCATAATCTAGTACCTAAAAAAATTATCACAAAAGGTTTTTCATATTGTTTATTACTATGTAACACAATTATATCTATAAACTAATAAAAAAAAGCTTCATTTTAAAATAATTTTAATAATTCTTTTTTTTTTCACATTTTCATAATCTAGTACCTAAAAAATATCACAAAAGGTTTTTCATATTGTTTAATAACTATGTAACACAATTATATCTATATCCTATTTATCAAAAAAAACTTCATTTTAAAATAATTTTAATAATTCTTTTTTTTGTTTGGTTTCATAATAATTAATTATTATTAGTCACAATACTCACATCCATATTATATCCCACATAACTCACTATATTATATCAAAATAAACATTCATAATAAAGTAATACTCCATTATAATTATTAAGCAAATAATTTAATAAAAAGTCAAAAATTATAGTAACTACTTCACCACATAGTTATATAATTATCCAAACACATAAATCACAAAATTTTCTAAAAATTCACATGCATATATGTAGACATAGTAATGATTGATAGTTTTCCTTAAAAATTTAACCATTTTTATTTATTATAAATAGATATTTTAAAAAATAAATATAATATTTATTTATTTTTAATTGAATATTTGAAAAATAAATCTTACCAAAAGACCATTTGAATACGAAAATTTGTAGATGAACCGCTGCAATCCAATTTTCTCTCACAATTATCTCTTTTACTGCTTGAATGGAAGTTGATTTAGGCAGGGGAGGGAATGTGTGTACCGGCAGGGAAAAGAGCAAATGAGCTTTGAAAGGGAGAGAGGAGTGGCAGTTAGATAAATGGGGAGAGCCTGCTGCTACAAGTTGTAGCGGCAAAGGTTGATTTTCGTGCTGCATTGTGACGCCCCCAAAATAGGTATACATTACCCATTCTGAGTTGTCAAATACATGGTACAGAAACAAATACAACTTCATTAATACAATTGTCTTGCAAAATACGGCAACACATATACTGTGAGTTTAAATACAAATATTGTCTAATAGACAGTATTAAAACTCAAAAGGAGTCCTCATTACAATTATTGATACACTATTTTACAAAATAGTGAGGACTACTAAAATAACTATCCTGAACCATCACTCCATTTCCCGACTAGTTCCTACTATGTTCTCACCTCCTGAGAAGAAAAATGGAACAAAAAAGAAAAGGGTGAGCTCAACTAGCCCAGTAAAGAATATTATGACTAAGATAATATACAACAAATTATCATTAGTCTTCAATAGGAAAAAATCTGATAGAATATAATAGACAACAAATTTTAGATCAACAACTACAACGTAAACAACAATTCATTAGAAGAGTTAAGTAGAGAATGAAATCTACTATCATCTATGTATTTAAAAGTCCATCATCAATATTTTATCCCTATAACATCAATCAATATACATCTTGAATCAAATATTTATCTTTACACTACAGGCCAAAGATATTCATTTGTATCACCCGTTGGTCATGTTCATCTCAACATCTGTTCATCTTTGCACTACGGGCCAAAGATATTCATCAGGTAATCATTCATCTTTGCACTACAGGCCAAAAATATTTATCAAGTATCATCATTAAGGACTGAGGATGATGAAAAATATTTTAGAGAACGAATACAGTAAGATAAAAGGACAAAGATTAGAGATTCGTACTTTAGATAATTCAAGTTTAAAAAAAAATACTCCATAATAAACCATAATGGAGTAAAATTCAAGAATGAAGATCAAAACATGGATACAATCAAGCTAGTAACCATATTAGACATCTGGGACAAAGAAGAGAAAAATTTATTTTTCGGTGAATAGTGTCGTATTTGTGAATAGTGACGTATACGTGAATAGTACCGTATACGTGAATAGTAATCCCGACACAAAAAGGTAGAAATTCCACAATAAAATTTATATCAATATTTCGGCATAATGATATTGAAGAAAATAATATCATTTACGAAGAAAATAACATCCCTTACCTCAAAATAACAGTATTTCTGATCGGAATATCGGGTGTAAAGCCGAAGAAAACTTGTACTGTATAGCAACTCTCAAAGTATCTAAATACTCACAAAAATACGCTCTATAATATAGAGAGAAAGAAAACTTGTTTCTGGTGTGATTTTTATTTCTAACCTAAGCACCTATTTATGGGAAAATACTATAACGCCAAAAGAGACTAAATTAATAAAATAATATATTTTTATTCTCATCTTCTACGCATGCTTCATTTGAACAAGCTAGCAAGCCATTTTTGAAAAAAATTAACAACCCACGTGTTTTCAAAAAAATAAAAGTGGGTCCCACCCATAATTTAAAAAATATTTAATTTCTGAAACTTCAATAATTCATAATAAATAGCTCTTTTATCAAAAAAATTCGAATCTCATGTGTTTTTCATAGGAAATTTAATTCTCTACAACTTTGTAGAAGAAAGTTTTTCTAAATTCTAAACAGAAAATATCTGAAATCCATATACGGATGATTTTCAGCACTTCTATTCTGCCAAAAATACTGATAAAACACCTCAGCATTAATTTCTTCATTTATAACCACAATAAATATATCCATCATTTATATCCGCATAAAATAAATATTTTCTTATCAATAAAAAATTATTCATAAATAATATTACAAAATCACAATTATGACAACCAGGTCGTTCCCAGGAAAAAGGGGACTTTCCGATGAGGATTTCTCCTTACTGGCGCGTAATTAGGTGACGAAACCTCTCCTTAGACAGAACTTCCTTAGACATTGCCAATAATATTATCTAATAATATTATTCAAATAATATGAATTATTGATCTGATAATGGAGATACTATGCAGTGACAATTATTGAAACTACAATAATATAAAATATCAATGCAGTAATTATTGAATCAATAAAATAAAATATTGAACAATAATTACTGTAACAATTATTGAGTAGTGCCTTCTTACGTAAGGATCAATAATTCAACAATATTGTGCAATACCGTGTGCTACTGTACAACCACGCGTATTACTGTATTTTAACCACCATGTATTCCAACAGTGTTAACAGTAATAATTACGTCGTTATATATAAAAACTCAAACTTGTCATTTTCTTCATCCGACCGTTTTTCGTTATGGGGTCCACAAATGACTGCGCCGTCGTACGAATATTTCCCAGCAGTCAGAATATTTCACGACCAAATGAATATTCCCCAACAACAATGAATATTTTATAACCACTTGGTTATTTTATAAAATTTGCACATTTCACCCATAACCACAACATTATATCAAATTAACTCTTTATTATTTCAAGATAATGAATAGAGGAAATTCAATTTTATTTATAATAAGTTGGGGTGTCTTACAACCTCCCCTCCTTATGAAATTTCGTCCTCGAAATTGACGTACGTACCTGGTATTTCAAAAAGGTGAGGGTACCTCGCTTTCATTTTCGATTCCAACTCCCAAGTCATTTCCTCAATAGTATGGTTCCTCCACAAAACTTTAACTTGTGGTATAATATTGGTGCGTAAGACATGCTCTTTCCTATCCAAGATCTTAACTAGTACCTCCTCGTACGTTAAATCTTTGGCTATCTCGTCAGGTTCTAACTCAATAATGTGGTTCGGGTCTTTCACATATTTACGAAGCATATATATGTGAAAAATATTATGAACACGAGACATGCTTGGAGGTAATGCGAGTCTATAGGCCACATTTCCTATTTGGTCAAGAATCTCAAATGGACCAACAAATCGTGGATTAAGCTTTCCACTCTTTCCAAATCTTGTAACTCCCTCCATGGAGCAATACGTAACAATACATGATCCTTAATGTTAAATTTCACGTCATTTCGATGAAGATCCGCATAACTCTTTTGTCGATCCTATGTCTTTTGTATACGTTGTCAAATCGTTTGGATCTTTTTCGTAGTCATGCGTACCAATTCTGGTCCCAACAATGTTGCTTCACCTACCTCGTCCCAGCATACTGGAGAACAATATTTTCTTCCATACAACGCCTCGAATGGAGCTATACCTATACTTGCTTGATAACTGTTGTTGTAGGAGAATTCTACCAATGGCAAGTACTTATCTCAACTTCCTTTGAAATCTAGGACACAGAGTCTTAATAGATCTTCAAGGGTTTGAATATTCCTTTCTGATTGCCCGTCCGTTTGAGGATCGTATGCCGAACTGAATCGTAAATCCGTGTCCATAACTTTCTGCAAGCTAACCCAAAATCGTGAAGTGAATCTTGGGTCACGATCCGAAACTATGGATACTGGCATGCCATGTAATCTTACAATCTCATTTACGTACATACGAGCAAGATGTTTAAGGGAATAAGTCTCACGTATATGCAAGAAATGAGCAGACTTGGTTAATCTATCAACAATAACCCAAATTGCATTTATGCCTTGAGAAACTTTGGGAAGACCCGTAACGAAATCCATGGTAATGTGTTCCCACTTCCATTTCGGAATCTCAAGTGGTTGCAATGGACCCTTGAGAAACTTTGGGAAGCACTTGATGCTCCGCCTTTACTCGTTGACAAGTTAAACACCTCGAGATAAACTCCGTGATCTCTCTCTTCATATTGTTCCACTAAAATGTATGTCGAAGATCATGATACATTTTGGTACTCCCAAAATGGATTACAAATGGTGTGTTGTGTGCCTCAATCATGATTTTATGCTTCAAGTCAGAATCATTAGGAACGCAAAGTCTGGAGTTGACTTGAAGTATTCCTTCTTCATCAATTCCTGCTTCTGGAATAGAACCTTCCTGCACTTTCTTCTTCATATGCATCAGCCCCAAGTCCGTAGCTTAAGCAGCTTTAACTTTATGGATTAAAGTCGGTTCTACTCGTATGTTTGATATCCTCACGTGGGTACTCGGAGCCTTTAACTCTATCTCCATCCTTTGTAAGTCGTACAAAATGGGTCTTTGAGTTAACAACATCATACTCATACCCGCATACGACCTTCTACTCAATGCGTCAGCTACAACGTTTACTTTTTCAGGATGATATTAAATGATATGGTCGTAATCTTTCGACAGCTCGAGCCAACGTCGCTGCCGCATGTTGAGTTCCTTTTGGGTGAAGAAATATTTGAGGCTTTTATGATACGTATAAATCTCCACTTTCTCCCTATACAGGTAGTGCCTCCATATTTTCAACGCGAAAACGACTACTGCCAACTCTAGATCATGAGTAGGATAATTCCTCTCATATTCTTTGAGTTATCGCGAGGCATAGGCTATGACTTTCCCATGTTGCATGAGAATACATCCTAACCCTTTGCCTGAAGCATCGCTATAGATAGCAAATCCATCTGATCTAGATGGTATTGTCAGAACAGGTACCGAAATGAGTCTTCTCTTAAGCTCTTGGAAACTCTTTTCGCATTCTTCGCTCCATACGAATTTTGTATCTTTCTGAATCAGCTGAGTTAATGGGGAAGCGCTTTGAGAAAATCCTTCCACGAATCTCTAATAATACCCAGCTAAGTCCAGAAAGCTATGCACTTCGGTCACCGACTTCAGTTGCTCCCAACTTTGTATTGCTTCAATCTTCGTCGGGTCAACGGATACTCTATGTTTTGACACCACGTGCCCAAGGAATGCTACTTCCTTAAGCCAGAACTCGCATTTCTTCAGCTTGTCATATAGCTTGTTGTCACGAAGTCGTTGAAGTACTAGCTTCAGATGGTGCTCATGATCTTCATAGATTTTGGAATAGATGAGGATGTCATCAATAAAGACAACAACGAACTGATCCAAATATTCCTTGAATACACGGTTCATCATATCCATGAAAGCAGTAGGAGCATTAGTCAATCCAAAAGACATGACTAAGAATTCATAATGCCCGTACCGAGTTCTGAAGGCAATCTTTGGAATATCCTCAGTTTTAATCTGATGATATCCAGAACGAAGATCGATCTTTGAAAAGAATTGTACTCCTTGCAACTGGTTGAACAGGTCATCAATGCGAGGTAGTGGATACCTATTCTTGATGGTGACATGGTTTAATTCCAGGTAGTCAATACAAAGTCGCATACTCCCGTCTTTTTTCTTTACGAATAAAATAGGAGCACCCCAAGGAGATGTATTAGGACGAATGAAAATGATGTCTAACAACTCCCGTAGTTGAACTTTTAACTCCTGGAGTTCAATAGGAGCCATTCGATATGGGGGTTTAGAAATGGGCTTTGTACCAGGTTCAAGGTCAATAAAAAATTTAACTTCACATTCTGGGGGTAGACCATGAAGTTCTTCAGAAAATACGTCAGAAAATTCACTAACAACAGAAATATTATTCAAATCTGACGTATTTTTGTTCAAGTCCATAACATGGGCTAAGAAAGCTTGACATTCATTTTTTAATAAACGAATGGCTTTATGGCTTGATATGACAGTGATTGATTTTAGTGGCTGTAAGACCCCAACTTATTAATGAATAAAATCAAATTTTCTCTAAATATTATTGTGAATAATAAAGGGTTAATTTGATATAATACTTTGGTTATGGGTGAAATGTGCAAATTTTGCAAAATAAGCAAGTGGTTATAAAATATTTATTTTTGGTCGGTGAATATTCGGTTGGTCGTGGAATATTCTTGCTGTCGGGGAATATTCGTACGACGACGCAGCCTTGTGTGGGCCCCATAACGGAAAGCGATTGGATGAAGAAAACGACAAGTATAAGTTGTTGTTACCGTTAATACTGTTGGAATACCCGGTGGTTAAAAATACAGTAATAACGCGTGGTTGCACAGTAGCACACGGTATTGCACCAATTATTGATTCTTACGTAAGAAGGCACTACTCAATAATTGTTACAGTAGTTATTATTCAATATTTTATTTTATTGATTCAATAATTGCTGCGTTGATATTTTATATTATTGTTGTTTCAATAATTGTTGCTGCACAGTATTTTCATTTATCAGATCAATAATTCATATTATTTGAATAATATTATTAGATAACATTATTGGCAATGTCTAGAAAGTTCTGTCTAAGGAGAGGTTTGGTCATCTAATTGCGCGCCAGTAAGGAGAAATCCTTATTGGAAAGCCCCCTCTTTCCTGGGAACGGCCTGGTTGTCATAAATGTGATTCTGTAATATTATTTGTGAATAATTAATTATTGATTCATATGATAAGGAAATATTTATTTTATGTGGATATAAATGAGGGATATATTTTTGTGGTTAAAAATGAAGGAGTTAATGTTGAGGTTTTTGTCAGTATTTTTGTCGGAATGGAGGTATTAAAAATCAGGGTTTTTGAGATAGTTTGCGGGGGTTATAATTTTTAATCCGACCGTTGGATCGTGGTAATTTTTGGATATGTTATACATATATAAGTTGAGTATATGTCCACAAATTTTGAACCGTTAAAAATGAACGTATGATTTATTACGAATTTTACAAGATGACTGGTTCAGAAATTGTTGAATTTTCGGAGTTTATCATTTTGGTGGAAAATTCTAGAATTGGTGGGCCCCACTTGTGGTTGGTGAAGAAATGTGCTGAATTATATTTCAAATGTGGTAGGTGGGAATAGTAGCAGGTAAAGCCATCAGGTTGCAGGTCAAACCTACCAAAATTTTCCTATAAATAGAGGGCTAAGTTAGAATTGAAAATCACACCAGAAACAAGTTTTCTCTCTTTCTCTCTCTAGATTATTGAGTGTATTTTGTGAGTATTTAGATACTTTGAGAGTTTCTATTCATCAGAGCAAGTTTCTTTCAGCCTTATACCGGTATTCCGACCAGAAGTACTGATATTTTGAGGTAAGGGATATTATTTTCTTTTTAATGATATTATTTTCTTCAATATCATTATGCTGAAATATTGATATGAGTTTTTATCAAATTTGGAACTTTTTGTGTCGGGGTTACTATTCACGTATACGGCACTATTCACGTATACGGCACTATTCACGAATACGGCACTATTCACCGAAAAATAAAATTTTCCCTTTTTGTCCAAGATGTCTATTATGGTTACTATCTTTGATTGTATCCATGTTTTGATCTTTATTTTTGAATTCTGCTTCACAATTGATTATTATGAAGTATTATTGATCTTGGATAAACTGTTATACGAATCCCTACTATTTGTCCTTCTGTCTCATTGGATTCGTTCTCTTTAAGATATTTTTCATCATCCTCAGTCCTAAATGATGATATTACTGAATATCTTTGGCCTGTAGTGCAAAGATGTATAATTACTTGATGAATATCTTTGGCCTGTAGTGCAAAGATGTATAATTACTTGATGAATATCTTTGGCCTGTAGTGCAAAGATGAACAGGTGAGATGAACATGACCGACTGATGATACAAATGAATATCTTTGGCCTGTAGTGCAAAGATGAATATTTGGTTAAAGATGATTATTAATTGATGTTACAGGGATAAAATATTGATGATGGACTTTTAAATCTTAGAAGATAGTAGAATTCTTTCTCTACTTGACTCTTCTAATGGTTTGCTGTTTCCGCTGCAGTTGTTGATCTAAAACTTGTTGTCGATTATATTTTATCAGATTTTTCCCTGTTGAAGACTAACGATAATTTGTTGTATATTATCTTAGTCATAATATTCTTTACTGGGCTAGTTGAGCTCACCCTTTTCCTTTTTGTTCCATTTTTCTTCTCAGGAGGTGAGAACATAGCAGGATCTAGTCGGGGTATGGAGTGATGGTTCTAGAAAGATGTATTAGCAGTCCTCACTATTTCTGTAAAATAGTGTTTGAATAATTGTAATGAGGATTTATTTGAGTGTGGATATTGTCTAGAAGACAATATTTGTATTTAAACTCACAGTATGTGTTGTCGTATTTTGCACGACAATTGTATTATTGAAGTTGTAGTTTGCTTTCTGTACCATGTATTTGGCGACTCAGAATGGGTGTTGTATACCTATTTTGGGGGCGTCACAGTTGGTATCAGAGCTTAGGGATATGATCCCTGGCTGAGATGTGAGACAAGAACTAGGAGGGGAGAGACGGGGAATTCCTTCGCTAGTATGACCTGACTAAGTTTATTTGGTGTTTATTTGGTCGGTCAGAGTATAGGGATAATATATGACATGACTATTAACCCTTGTTTTATGGCAGTATTTAAGAATGGCAGCTGAGAACGTTAATAATGGAGTAAATCAGACCGTGGAGACACCTTTGATCACTACCCAGGGGAACGTGCAACAGGAAGGCAATATTCCTCCTGTAAACAACGTTACCGAGCAAACGATGAATGATGGAATGTTTAGGAGCTTTTTGCAGTTCATGCAAAATCAGACGAGGGAGACTCGTGTGCAGAATACGGGTGGAAATGATAACAACGCGCGGTTTGTCACAGCTAAGCAGTTCAAAGAATTGGGACCACCAGAATTTAAGGGAAAGCCGGATCCGATCATGGCGGAAACGTGGGTCAAGCAAATTACCAAGATATTTGATGTCTTGGGATGCACGGAGGAACAGAAGGTTCCATTCGCCACATTTATGTTCCGCGGTGAGGCAGACTACTGGTGGGAGTCTGTGAAGCGTACCCAGCCTGACGCACTCAACATGTCCTGGGAAACATTTCAAAAACTGTTCAATGACAAGTACTTTCCTGAAAGTATTCGTCATATGAAGGAGGTTGAGTTTATTAGACTGGAACAAAACAACATGACGGTGTCCCAGTACGAGGCGAAGTTTGCAGAGTTATCCAGGTTTGCACCTCATTTGGTCGAAAATGAGGAACGAATGACAAGGATGTTTCTGAGAGGTCTAAAACCCGAGATTCGACAATATCTTATCTCTCATAAATTTTCTTTATATTCAGATGTTGTAAACAGGGCTCAATTATTAGAGCGAGATAATGAGTATGTTCAACCGAGGGACCACAACCAGGGTCATACCGGTGGCGGCAGTCATCGAAGCAATGAAAACCAGAGGGAGGAAAGCATTCGGACAAAAGCGGTAACCACTCGGGTGGTCATCGTGGCCATGATAATAGGAGAGGTGAGTCAAGTGAAAATTTCAAGAAGAGAAGATTTAACAATGACAGGAAGATGTCGATAGCAGCACCAGCACCAAACAAATTCTAGGGGAGGAGAACGACCGCCAGTTAGATGTTACAAATGCGGAAAGAGGGACATATCAGCCCAAACTGCCCACAACAATCCAAGGTATGTTATAACTGTGGAAAGGAGGGTCATATAGCTCGAGAGTGTTCTGTAGCAAAACCAAGTTCAGCGGGGATGGTGACTCCAAAAGTTGTCCCGGATAAGTCAAATCAGCGGTTCCTGGAAGAGCGTTTGTCGTGACTGGCCAAAATGCGAGGAAACCCGAACGAGGTTATCACGGGTTAGCTAATTTAAATTTTTGCGAAGTTTATACTTTACTAGATACCGGTTCTACCCATTCTTTTATCTCTCCTGCTTGTGCTCAACGTTTAAACTTGACTCCGGAGAAATTGGACTTTGACTTATCTGTTGAAACTCCGTTGGGAGAAACTTTCGTTACATCTACAGTTTATAAATCTTGCATGATCCAAGTTGGCACTATCACATTACCTGTTGATCTTATCTCTTTAAAGATACTTGCTTTTGATGTGATTTTAGGAATTGATTGGTTAACTACTCATCATGCTAAAATTGATTGTTTTCGTAAGGTTGTTAGTTTTCATATTCCTAAGCAACCTGTTATTCAAATTCAAGCAACCAAACCATTGAAGTCAAACTCTTTCATATCAAGCCGTAAAGTCATTCGTTTATTGAAAAATGGATGTCAAGCTTTCTTAGCTATGTTATGAACTTGAACAAAAATACGTCAGATGTGAATGATATTTCTATTGTTAGTAAAATTTTGACGTATTTCCTGAAGAATTTCCTGGCTTAACCCAGAGCGTGATATTGAATTTTTGTATTGATCTTCAACCCGATACAAAACTCATTTCTAAAATCTTATATCGAATGACTCCTATTGAACTTCGGGAGTTAAAAACTTAACTATAGAAGTTGATAACCGAGCCTTTATCTGGTGACTTCCTTTATGGAATGCACTGAATCCAGACTCTCCGTAGGGGACGCCATATTCGTGCGGTAGTAAACTGATAGGTGTCATTGTGACGTGCTATCGAAGGTTGGGATATGAGTCACAGTTGAGAGCAATCTAAGTAGGTAATCGAAGTACGTAGCTTTCTGGGCTTAGCTGGTTATTATCGGAGATTTGTGGAAGGATTTTCTCGAATCGCTACTCCGTTAACTCAGCTGACTCGGAAAGATACAAAATTCGTATGGAGTGAGGAATGCGAGAAGAGTTTCCAAGAACTCAAGAGGAGACTCATTTCGGCACCTGTTTTGACAATACCATCTGGTTCGGATGGATTTGTTATCTACAGCGATGCTTCAGGCAAAGGGTTAGGATGTGTTCTCATGCAACATGGGAAAGTCATAGCCTATGCCTCACGACAACTCAAAGAATATGAGAGGAATTATCCTACTCATGATTTGGAGTTGGCAGCAGTCGTTTTTGCGTTGAAGATCTGGAGACACTACCTGTATGGGGAGAAAGTGGAGATCTATACAGATCATAAAAGCCTCAAATATTTCTTCACCCAAAAGGAACTCAACATGCGGCAACGACGTTGGCTTGAGCTGTTGAAAGATTACGATCATACCATCCAATACCATCCTGGAAAAGCAAACGTAGTAGCTGACGCATTGAGTAGAAGATCATATGCGGGTACGAGTGCAATGTTTTTAACACAAAGGCCCATTTTGTATGACTTGCAAAGGATGGAGATAGAGATGAAGGCTCCAAGTACCCACATGATGATATCAAATATACGAGTAGAACCGACTTTAATCGATAAAGTTAAAGCTGCTCAAGCTACGGATATAGAGCTGATGCGTATGAAGAAGAAAGTGCAAGAAGGTGCTATTCCAGAAGCAAGAATCGATGAAGAAGGAATACTTCGAGTCAACTCCAGACTTTGTGTTCCTAACGATTTTGACTTGAAGCATAGAATAATGATGGAGGCACACAACACACCGTTTGCAATCCATCCTGGGAGTACCAAAATGTATCACGATCTTCGACATACATTTTGGTGGAGCAATATGAAAAGAGAGATCGCGGAGTTTATCTCGAGATGTTTAACTTGTCAACGTGTAAAAGCGGAGCATCAAGTACCAAAGGGTCCATTGCAACCACTTGAGATTCCGAAATGGAAGTGGGAACACATTACTATGGATTTTGTTACAGGTCTTCCCAAGGTTTCTCAAGGCATAGATGCGATTTGGGTTATTGTTGATAGATTAACCAAGTCCGCTCATTTCTTGCCGATACGTGAGACTTATTCCCTTGAACGTCTTGCTAGTATGTACGTGAACGAGATTGTGAGATTGCATGGCATGCCAGTATCCATAGTTTCGGATCGTGACCCAAGATTCACTTCACGATTTTGGGTTAGCTTGCAGAAAGCTATGGGCACGGATTTACGATTCAGTTCAGCATACCATCCTCAAACGGACGGACAATCAGAGAGGACTATTCAAACTCTTGAAGATCTATTAAGACTTTGTGTCTTAGATCTCAAAGGGAGTTGGGATAAGTACCTACCATTGGTGGAATTCTCCTACAACAACAGTTATCAGGCGAGCATAGGTATGGCTCCATTTGAGGCGTTGTATGGAAGAAAATGTCGTTCTCCAGTATGCTGGGACGAGGTGGGTGAAGCAACATTGTTGGGACCAGAATTGGTACGCATTACTACAGAGAAGATCCAAACGATTCGACAACGTATACAAACGGCACAGGATCGACAAAAGAGTTATGCGGATCTTCATCGGAAGGACGTGGAATTTAATATTGGGGATCATGTATTGTTACGTGTTGCACCATGGAAGGGAGTTACAAGATTTGGGAAGAGAGGAAAGCTCAATCCAAGATTTGTTGGTCCATTTGAGATTCTTGAGCGAATAGGAAATGTGGCATATAGACTCGCATTACCTCCAAGCATGTCTCGTGTTCATAATGTTTTTCACATATCTATGCTTCGTAAATATGTTAAAGACCCGAACCACATTATTGAGTTAGAACCAGACGAGATAGCTGAAGATTTAACGTACGAGGAGGTACCTGTTAAGATCTTGGATAGGAAAGAGCATGTCCTACGCACGAAGGTTATACCACAAGTTAAGGTTTTGTGGAGAAACCATGCTATTGAAGAAATGACCTGGGAGTTGGAATCAGAAATGAAAGCGAGGTATCCTCACCTTTTTGAAACATCAGGTACGTACGTCAATTTCGAGGACGAAATTTCATAAGGAGGGGAGGTTGTAAGACCCCAACTTATTAATGAATAAAATCAAATTTTCTCTAAATATTATTGTGAATAATAAGGGGTTAATTTGATATAATACTTTGGTTATGGGTGAAATGTGCAAATTTTGCAAAATAAGCAAGTGGTTATAAAATATTTATTTTTGGTCGGTGAATATTCGGTTGGTCGTGGAATATTCTTGCTGTCGGGGAATATTCGTACGACGACGCAGCCTTGTGTGGGCCCCATAACGGAAAGCGATTGGATGAAGAAAACGACAAGTATAAGTTGTTTTATTAATACTGTTGGAATACCGTGGTTAAAAATACAGTAATAACCGTGGTTAAACAGTAGCACACGGTATTGCACCAATTATTGATTCTTACGTAAGAAGGCACTACTCAATAATTGTTACAGTAGTTATTATTCAATATTTTATTTTATTGATTCAATAATTGCTGCGTTGATATTTTATATTATTGTTGTTTCAATAATTGTTGCTGCACAGTATTTTCATTTATCAGATCAATAATTCATATTATTTGAATAATATTATTAGATAACATTATTGGCAATGTCTAGAAAGTTCTGTCTAAGGAGAGGTTTGGTCATCTAATTGCGCGCCAGTAAGGAGAAATCCTTATTGGAAAGCCCCCTCTTTCCTGGGAACGGCCTGGTTGTCATAAATGTGATTCTGTAATATTATTTGTGAATAATTAATTATTGATTCATATGATAAGGAAATATTTATTTTATGTGGATATAAATGAGGGATATATTTTTGTGGTTAAAAATGAAGGAGTTAATGTTGAGGTTTTTGTCAGTATTTTTGTCGGAATGGAGGTATTAAAAATCAGGGTTTTTGAGATAGTTTGCGGGGGTTATAATTTTTAATCCGACCGTTGGATCGTGGTAATTTTTGGATATGTTATACATATATAAGTTGAGTATATGTCCACAAATTTTGAACCGTTAAAAATGAACGTATGATTTATTACGAATTTTACAAGATGACTGGTTCAGAAATTGTTGAATTTTCGGAGTTTATCATTTTGGTGGAAAATTCTAGAATTGGTGGGCCCCACTTGTGGTTGGTGAAGAAATGTGCTGAATTATATTTCAAATGTGGTAGGTGGGAATAGTAGCAGGTAAAGCCATCAGGTTGCAGGTCAAACCTACCAAAATTTTCCTATAAATAGAGGGCTAAGTTAGAATTGAAAATCACACCAGAAACAAGTTTTCTCTCTTTCTCTCTCTAGATTATTGAGTGTATTTTGTGAGTATTTAGATACTTTGAGAGTTTCTATTCATCAGAGCAAGTTTCTTTCAGCCTTATACCGGTATTCCGACCAGAAGTACTGATATTTTGAGGTAAGGGATATTATTTTCTTCTTAATGATATTATTTTCTTCAATATCATTATGCTGAAATATTGATATGAGTTTTTATCAAATTTGGAACTTTTTGTGTCGGGGTTACTATTCACGTATACGGCACTATTCACGTATACGGCACTATTCACGAATACGGCACTATTCACCGAAAAATAAAATTTTCCCTTTTTGTCCAAGATGTCTATTATGGTTACTATCTTTGATTGTATCCATGTTTTGATCTTTATTTTTGAATTCTGCTTCACAATTGATTATTATGAAGTATTATTGATCTTGGATAAACTGTTATACGAATCCCTACTATTTGTCCTTCTGTCTCATTGGATTCGTTCTCTTTAAGATATTTTTCATCATCCTCAGTCCTAAATGATGATATTACTGAATATCTTTGGCCTGTAGTGCAAAGATGTATAATTACTTGATGAATATCTTTGGCCTGTAGTGCAAAGATGTATATTACTTGATGAATATCTTTGGCCTGTAGTGCAAAGATGAACAGGTGTTGAGATGAACATGACCGACTGATGATACAAATGAATATCTTTGGCCTGTAGTGCAAAGATGAATATTTGGTTAAAGATGATTATTAATTGATGTTACAGGGATAAAATATTGATGATGGACTTTTAAATCTTAGAAGATAGTAGAATTCTTTCTCTACTTGACTCTTCTAATGGTTTGCTGTTTCCGCTGCAGTTGTTGATCTAAAACTTGTTGTCGATTATATTTTATCAGATTTTTCCCTGTTGAAGACTAACGATAATTTGTTGTATATTATCTTAGTCATAATATTCTTTACTGGGCTAGTTGAGCTCACCCTTTTCCTTTTTGTTCCATTTTTCTTCTCAGGAGGTGAGAACATAGCAGGATCTAGTCGGGGTATGGAGTGATGGTTCTAGAAAGATGTATTAGTAGTCCTCACTATTTCTGTAAAATAGTGTTTGAATAATTGTAATGAGGATTTATTTGAGTGTGGATATTGTCTAGAAGACAATATTTGTATTTAAACTCACAGTATGTGTTGTCGTATTTTGCACGACATTTGTATTATTGAAGTTGTAGTTTGCTTTCTGTACCATGTATTTGGCGACTCAGAATGGGTGTTGTATACCTATTTTGGGGGCGTCACAGTGGCTTAGTTGCTTGAATTCGCATAACAGGTTGGTTAGGAATATGAAAACTAACAACCTTACGAAAATAATCAATTTTGGCATGATGAGTAGTTAACCAATCAATCCCTAAAATCACATCAAGAGCAAGTATCTTTAAAGAGATAAGATCAATAGGTAATGTGAGGGCGTCAACTTGGATCAAACAAGATTTATAAACAGTGGATGTAATAAAAGTTTCTCCTAACGGAGTCTCCACAGATAAGTCAAAGTCCAATTTCTCCATAGTCAAGTTTAAACATTGAGCACAAGCAAGAGAGATAAAAGAATGGGTAGAACCGGTATCTAATAAGGTATAAACTTCGCAAGAATTTATGATTAGCTTACCCGTGATCACCTCATTCGGGTTTCTTACGTTTTGGCCAGTCACAACAAACGCCTCCCTTGAACCACCGACTTTATTTTGTTCGTAGTCGGCTTTGGTGTCGCCGTCCCAGTTGGACTTGACTTTGCTACCGGAAAAAATCGGGCTATATGACCGTCTTTTCCATAATTAAAACACACCTTGGAAGGTTATGAACAGTTTGGACGTATGTGTCCCTCCTCTCTGCATCTGTAGCATCTAACTGGCGGTCGTTCTCCTCCCCTAGAATTTGTTGTTGGTGCTGGTGCTGCTGTTGATGTCTTCTCGTCATTGTTGAATCTCCTCTTTTTGAAATTTTCACTTGACTCACCTCTCCTATTATCATGGCCACGATTATCACCCGAGTGGTTACCGCTTTTGTCTGTATTTTTTTCTCCGCGCTAGTTATCATCGCTCTGATGACTGCTGTCACCAGTATGACCCTGATTGTGGTCCCTCGGTTGAATATACTCATTATCTCGCTCTAATAATTGAGCATTATTTACAACATATGAATATAAATAAAATTTATGAGAGATAAGATATTGCAGAATTTTGGGTTTTAGACCTCTCAGAAACATTTGTGTCATTCGTTCCTCATTCTCTACCAAATGAGGTGCAAACCTGGATAACTCTGCGAACTTCGCCTCGTACTGGGACATCGTCATGTTATTTTGTTCCAGTCTGATAAACTCTACCTCCTTCATATGACGAATACTTTCAGGAAAGTACTTATCATTGAACAGTTTCTGAAATCTTTCACAAGACATGTTGAGTGCGGCTGGCTGAGTACGCTTCACAGATTTCCACCAATAATCTGCCTCACCACGGAACATAAAGGTGGCGAATGGAACTTTCTGTTCTTCCGTGCATCCCAAGACATCGAATATTTTGGTAATTTGTTTGACCCACGTTTCCGCCTTAATCGGATCCGGCTTTCCCCAGAATTCTGGTGGTCCCAACACTTTAAACTGCTTGGCTATGACAAACCGCGCGTTGCTATCATTTCCACCTATATTTTGTACACGAGTCTCCCTCGTCTGATTTTGTATGAACTGCAAAAAGCTTCTAAACATCCCATCATTCATCGTTTATTCGGTAGTGTTGATTACAGGAGGAATATTATCTTCATGTTGCACGTTCTCCTGGTTTGTGGTTAAAGGTGTTTTCACGGTCTCATACACTCCATTGTTAACGTTCTCAGCTATCATTCTTAAATGCTGCCATAAAACAAGGGTTAATTAAACAAATTAACATATCACATAATATCCATATATTATGACAGACCAACAAATAAGCTTAGGTAGGACACACTAGCGAAGGATTTACTCATCTCTCCCCTCCTAGTTCTATTCCCCGATCTCCGCCAAAGACCATATCCCTAAGCTCTGATACCAACTGTGATGCCCCCAAAATAGGTATACATTACCCATTCTGAGTCGTCAAATACATGGTACATAAACAAATACAACTTCATTAATATAATTGTCGTGCAAAATACGACAACACATATACTGTGAGTTTAAATACAAATATTGTCTAATAGACAGTATTAAAACTCAAAAGGAGTCCTCATTACAATTATTGATACACTATTTTACAAAATAGTGAGGACTACTAAAACAACTATCCTGAATCATCACTCCATACCCCGGCTAGTTCCTGCTATGTTCTCACATTCTGAGAAAAAAAATGGAATAAAAAGGAAAAGGGTGAGCTCAACTAGCCCAGTAAAGAATATTATGACTAAGATAATATACAACAAATTATCATTAGTCTTTAACAGGGAAAAATCTGATAGAATATAATACACAACAAATTTTAGATCAACAACTGCAACGGAAACAACAATTCATTAGAAGAGTTAAGTAGAGAATGAAATCTACTATCACTATGAATTTAAAAGTCCATCATCAATATTTTATTCCTGTAACATCAATCAATATACATCTTGAATCAAATATTCATCTTTACACTACAGGCCAAAGATATTCATTTGTATCACCCGTTGGTCATGTTCATCTCAATACCTGTTCATCTTTGCACTACGGGCCAAATATATTCATCAGATAATCATTCATCTTTGCACTGCAGGCCAAAGATATTCATCAAGTATCATCATGAAGGACTGAGGATAATGAAAAATATTTTAGAGAACGAATACAGTAAGATAAAAGGACAAAGATTAGAGATTTGTATTTTAGATAATTCAAGTTTAAAAAAAAAATACTCCATAATAAACCATAATAGAGTAAAATTCAAGAATGAAGATCAAAGTATGGATACAATCAAGCTAGTAACCATATTAGACATCTGGGACAAAGAAGAGAAAATTTTATTTTTTGGTGAATAGTGTCGTATTTGTGAATAGTGTCGTATACGTGAATAGTATCGTATACGTGATTAGTAACCCCGACACAAAAAGATAAAAATTCCACAATAAAATTCATATTAATATTTCGGCATAATGATATTGAAGAAAATAATATCATTTACGAAGAAAATAACATCCCTTACCTCAAAATAACAGTATTTCTTATCGGAATATCGGGTGTAAAGCCGAAGAAAACTTGCACTGTATAGCAACTCTCAAAGTATCTAAATACTCACAAAAATACACTCGATAATATAGAGAGAAAGAAAACTTGTTTCTGGTGTGATTTTCAATTCTAACCTAAGCACCTATTTATAGGAAAATGCTAGAACGTCAAAGGATGCTAAATTAATAAAATAATATATTTTTATTCTCATTTTCTACGCATGCTTCATTTGAACAAGCTAGCAAGCCATCTTTGAAAAAAATTAGCAACCCACATGTTTTCAAAAAAATAAAAGTGGGTCCCACCCATAATTTAAAAAATATTTAATTTTTAAAACTTCAATAATTCATAATAAATAGCTCTTTTATCAAAAAAATTTGAATCTCATGTGCTTTTCATAGGAAATTTAATTCTCTACAACTTTGTAGAAGAAAGTTTTTCTAAATTCCAAACAGGAAATGTCCGAAATCCACATAAGGATGTTTTTCAGCACCTACATTCCGCCAAAAATATTGATAAAACACCTCAGCATTGATTCTTTCATTTATAACCACAATAAATATATCCTTCATTTATATCCGCATAAAATAAATATTTTCTTATCAATAAATAATAATTCATAAATAATATTACAGAATCACAATTATGACAACCAGGTCGTTCCCAGAAAAGAGAGGACTTTTCGATAAGGATTTCTCCTTACTGGCGCGCAATTAGGTGACCAAACATCTCCTTAGACAGAACTTCCTTAGACATTGTCAATAATGTTATCTAATACTATTATTCAAATAATATGAATTATTGATCTGATAATGGAGATACTGTGTAGTGACAATTATTGAAACAACAATAATATAAAATATCAACGCAGCAATTATTGAATCAATAAAATAAAATATTGAATAGTAATTACTGTAACAATTATTGAGTAGTGTCTTCTTACGTAAGGATCAATAATTCAATAATATTGTGCAATACCGTGTGTTACTGTGCAACCACGCGTATTACTGTATTTTAACCACCGGGTATTCCAACAGTGTTAACGGTAACAATTACGCCGTTATTTATAAAAACTCAAACTTGTCATTTTCTTCATCCGACCGTTTTCCGTTATGGGGCCCACAAATGGTTGTGCCGTCGTACGAATATTCCCCAACAGTCAGAATATTCCACGACCAAACGAATATTCCCCGACAACAATGAATATTTTATAACCACTTTCTTATTTTATAAAATTTGCACATTTCACCCATAACCACAGCATTATATCAAATTAACTCCTTATTATTTCAAGATAATGAATAGAGAAAATTCAATTTTATTTATAATAAGTTGGGGTCTTACATGCATGCTTTGGCTTCTGTGTTGTCAGTCAGCGTGTTTTGGCTTGCGTGTTGTCAGTCAATGTCAGCGCTTTAGCTTCCCAAAGTAAGAGAGGCTGCTGCTACAGGCTCATGCGGTAGGGTGGAGGGGCAGTTCGATAAATTACCAATAATTTTGGAGGGGCAGTTTGGTAACTTAGCTATATCTTTGGGGGAAAAGGACTGCCGCTACAAGCTGTAGCGGCAGAGGGGAATTCTACCAATCTCAGCCATTAAATGTATGGATCAACGGATGTAAATTTGGTTCTTAAACAGTGCTTATGGCAACTGTTTGCCACGGATTAAATCTCATATATATATATATATATATATATATATATATATATATATATATATATATATATATATATATAGTTCGGATCTTAAGCTCACCCCTTATCCAACTCACCCGAGCTCACCCCCCCTTTAGCGATGGACCCAGCGACGATTCGGTCATACAACCGTCGTCTATACTTTTAGCGACGCTATATGTTGTCCGTCGCTAAAAGTATAGACGACGGTTGTATGACCGAACCGTCGCGCGGGTCCGTCGCTAAAGGTGGGTGAGCTCGGGTGAGTTGGATAAGGGGTGAACTTAAGATCCAGACTATATATATATATAGCCATGAATCATATATGCGGACCTCTTTTTTGTAACCTAGCTAATAGTATGTACATAAGTATGAGGTATGTACAAAATTTTACAACTTCATACAAATTAAATATACATTGGGATAAAAATACAAACCCAAGCTGACGGGCAATACAGTATAAGAATCACCAAGCTTAGGAAAAGAAAATTAATTAAACCCTATTTTATTATCAAATTCAAAACTATTTAATAACGATTATCCCAAATTGTAGGAAAACCGCCAATTTCAGATGAGAGGCTGATCTCTGAATTACTTCCTTCTCCAAAGCTCATCTGTAAATTATTATTATTATTATAAATAGTGGGTAATAAAGTAGTTAATTTGGAGGATATGTTTGGCTGTTGTTCCAAATGTTTGGTAATTTTCATCATAATGTGATGAGAATTAGAATTAGAGAATAAAGTTGGGCAATTTGTTTGGTTTGGAGTGCTACTAAAAATATTGGAGATGCAGGGCACTTGCTCATGAGTTTGGCCAAAGGTGATATAAGGAGGAGGAGGAGGAGGAATATCCATTAATGGAGGGAGATCATAATAATTAGTTGAAGAACTTGTGGTGGTGTCCTCATTGCAGCAGCCTCTAATTCCCATGCCTTGTTTGGCAACCACAACTTCTTTGTTTTTGCAAATCACTCTACATAACACCCAATCTTCCTGTTTGTAGAAAAAAACAAACATAGAATAAGAAGGTTATAGCACCAAACTAAAACTTATGAATTATTTACCAACTTAAATCTTGCTATAGATATTTCATTTCTTGTGAATGTTAGGTTGATTTATTTTTGGATGAAATACAGATGTCCTTCTAAATTGTTAGTCAGTTTTAAAGAGGAGTGATTAGTATGAAGTTAACTTTAATCAATTGACCAATACAGTGTCGACATGCAGGTCGGATATGATCTCTCTCTTTGCGTGTCAATACTGTATTGATCAATTGACCAACTTAACATGAAGTTAACTTTATGATAACTGAATCCGTTTTAAAGTAATCACTCAATTACCAAAATGAACATTGGCATCGTTATAGTTGTCACTATACGTGTCATTAAATTATATAAAATACTCGTGTAGTTCAAGTGTTGGTCATGAAAACTACGTAATTTATATTGTCAAATGACAAAGATACCCTCATTAAACAGATAGATTATTAGCACGTAACACGAAATTGAGAAGAAGAAAAACTCAAATCTAAAGAACAAAATTGACACTAAATAGCAATTATAAGGAAGCAAGTGTTCAGTTTGATAATTGAATGGTTGTTTTAAAATTAGCTGACAACTTAAAGGAACATGTATATAATTCAACCTTTATTTTTAATAAATAAGCATTAGTGATTATTTCCCATTGAATTTTCGATGAAATAATTCTTATTTTTGAAGGAAATGATTATTTTTGACAGAAAAATCAATAAAAATAAGTCTTCTTTTTTTGTAGTGAGATCTAGAAAAACATGAGCAGGATTTCATTATATTGTACTTGTTAATTAAAAATATTATGATTTTGCAGGAAGAATATTGAGTAAATATGAAAGTGGTTAGGTATATAGATTATGTTGATTGTATTCTTACAAGTCATTTTTGGAAGTGGTTATTTATTTTTGGGTAAATTAATTAATTGGCCAATAAAATACTGATACACAAGTGAAATTTTATATGTATTAATATTTTATTGGTCAATTGATCAATTTATCAAAAAATAAACTTCGTACTATCGGAATAACTGATTTTTAGTTCTTATGTATGTCATGATCACCAAGAAATGTGACCAGCTTGCACTGAATTCTGCACAAATATAGGAATGTAGTTAAGTTACAGGTAGGATTATTCTTTTCATTTCTTTTCTTAATGCAAAAAGATTCTATTTCTTAAAAGGTTGAAAAGACATGCTAAAGTAAGGGCAGACAAAATGACAAACTCAATAATTGAGAAAATTTTAAATAGGCCAAAAATTAGTGCTATCACTTGGAAAATACTCTCTCCGTTTTTAAATAAAAAATTTATTTAATTTTTAAGATAAAATGATGATATATTAAATTTTGAATTGATATAAATTTATTTAATTTTAATTGATACAATTATTATAATTATATAGTATATAATAAAAATTATTAATTATAAAATTTATTTTATTTTAAACTTTTATAAATCATACTAATTTTAAATTTTAATATATTATCAATTAATTTTAAAAATTAAACTGTATCTCTAATTTTAAAACGGAGATAGTACTCCATAACAGTTCTATTTAATTAAAGCTGACTTTAACATAGAACATACTTTAGACTACTTCATATAGGAAAATGAACACAAACAATTGAGGCACAGCCGAATTAAAAAGTTGTCCTTTGAAATCAACTTGAGGAGTCAATCGAATTAATTAACCAGGTGAAGGACTCAATTGAATTTTTTGTTAATTAAAGGATTAAATTAAAATTAGGCGACAATGGGTAGGGACACTTTTACAATTATGTCAAAAAACAAAGCTCACAAAGTTAATAATTTAGTTGTGTTAACTTGATATATATATATATATATATATATATATATATATATATATATATATATATATACACACACACACGGTCCGGATCTTAAGTTCACCCCTTATTCAATTCACCCTCCTTTTAGCGACGAACCCGGCGACGGTTTGGTCATACAACTGTCATCTATACTTTTAGCGATGCTATATGTTGTCTGTCGCTAAAAGTATAGACGACGGTTGTATGACCGAACCGTCATCGGGTCCGTCGCTAAAGGGAGGTGAGCTCGGGTGAGTTGAATAAAGGGTGAGCTTAAGATCCGGAATATATATATATACAGTTGTGTATTACACGGTCGAGCTATGGCGACGGGTGAGCTATATATACAGTTGTGTATCACCCGTAGCCGTAGCCCAAAATAATTATGACGACGGGTGAAACTGTCGCTATAGCGCAAAAAATCGTCGTCATAGTCGACTGTGTACTACACAACTGTGTACATATATTTTTTTCATATATATAACACGACTATTACTAGTAGAAAACTGATAAATTCGCAACAGAAAATGATATTTTCACAATAAAACCGTCGCTATAGATCCTATAACTACGGTTTTCATTGTCGTTATACATCTATAGCGACAATATTTTTGTTGTCAAAATATTAAAAATTATTGTGGAAATATTAGTTTTCTTACTAGTATAGCAAGAAAGAAGAGGAAAAGAGAGTAAACCTCTAGTTCAGGAGTGCCTAGAGGTCCTTCAAGCCGGAATTCATGCATGACCCAATCAGATTTTTTGCCTCTTGGTGCCCTCCCTAGATAGAACACCAAAGTTTTTCTCATTCCAATGAGGCTACCATTATGACTCACTACCGGTTTGTCTTTTCCGGTGGCCTTCCAGTAACCTAAAATTGTTGCCCGATTTGTTCGAAGCCCGGTGGCATATTTCCGGTCTCTCCGACTATAAAAGTACAATTCCTTGCCTCCCACGGATGCTAAACCTATGTAATCAAGAATTAATTAAGTAAATTATATTGAAAAAAATTAAGAGTACATTTTTTTATGATGTAAAAGTGTCCTTTCAAGTTGTCATCAAATTTCAATTTGGCCCTTAATTTAAGTTGTGAAAATCTCAATTAAGTCCTTCAACCGGTCAATTTGATTCAATTGAGTCCTTCATGGCAAAATTATCAGTTGAGTCGTAGACAACGTCAGAAGTCAATTGAATCAAATGACCGCTTAAAAGACTCGATTGAAATGTATTTACAAGAAATCAAAGAAATCAAGAAAGAATTAATATTAGTTTATTTAATATTTAGCATTAAAATTTAATTAATATTATTTGCTACTTTTAATGTCATATATTAACATTAATTAATATATCAATAAACTAATTTTTAATATTAAATATTAATAATAAGTTAGTTTCTTATAAATACTCAAATTTTTCATTAAAGATTTTATTAGTTTTTATTTATAGTTATTTTAAATATTTAACATTAAAAAAAAAGGAGAAGGCCGGATCAGACCGAATTAGGTCTGACTTGGCCTATTATAAGCCTAACCTAACCAAACCAAACTAAAATTTAGAGGTTAAGATTTAGCCTGACAGATCAAAGTCAACGACCTAGTTAAAACTCAAAGTCTGTCAAGTCTATCCGTTGCGCAATAGGGCTCCAAAAAATAGAAATGGTTTTTTAACGGTAATTTGTTAGGTGACGGTGTCTACACTTTACATGCATGCATGACTTTTCATATATTCATGCAACTGTATTATGACTTTGACTCTCTCTATTTGTATGTGTGTGTATAAAATTGGTTGATTATGATTTATAAAAGGCCTTGTCATCGAGTTTTAAAGTGGCTCTTTAATTAGTAAAAGTAGCACTTTTGTCTTCTAAGCTGACATTTTGATTCATTTGCGTTCTTTAAACAGTCATGTGCAAATGCACGAGCCTTTTAATGAGACTATATATGTATGTTAACATTAATATATATATATATATATATATATATATATATATATATATATATATATATATAGAAGTGCACAGTCGTGTAATTTTTAAAATTACACGGTCTACGATCGTAGAGTAATTTCACTCTACGATCGTAGAGTAGTTACTCTATGATTTGTGAATTCACTCTACTATCGTGGACTACTCTACGATAGTAGAGTGAATTCACTCTACTATCTGAACACTACTCTACGATCGTAGAGTGAAATCACTCTACGATCGTAGACCGTGTAACTTTAAAAATTACACGATTGTGTACATTTATTTTTACCATATATATATATATATATATATATATATATATATATATATATATATATATATATATATATATATTCTAGAACACATAAAACTCACGTGACTCTAAACCCACATCAACTATGGAAAATTATTTAAATGTCAAAAGACAAATATAATCTCAATAAAAGGACGAAAGTGTCACTTTTACCAATTAAAGAGCCAATTTAAAACTCGATGACAACTGTGGGGGACAAATATATAATTTAACTACTTAAAATCTAATATTCGTCAAATTTTATAATGAATATTGGTGGGCGTGTAGATGATTTATGACGTTAATTAAGTAGTTCTTCTTATTGGTATAATTATCTCAATCGCCATCACCATCTTTTGCGTAGGAAAGGACAACGCAAACACTGTCAATTTCTTTATAAATTTTTGAAAAAGAAATATGAACAATATTAATAGAATTTGTGGTTGCATAATAGGAGGTTAATTATACTATATAAGTTCTTCTTTTTTTCCCCTAATGTTTTAACAGATAATTTTTTAGATTAAGTTACAATTTCACACAATAGTCAAATAAGTTTTGTCCTTGAGAGTTGAATATTATATAGAATTATTTTTTTTAAGAAAAAGCAATTTTTTTTTAAAAAAAAACAATAAAGTCATCTAGTTACCTAAAATCTTAATGGATTTCTATTTATGTTATATATAGGATTGTTAATTGTTGAAAATATCACGCCCATATACACATTTGAAATCACATTTTGACACACACACAAAATTATTCTATTAATTAAGTTTATAGTTCATTAGAGCATACATATTCTCAATATTTCTCCTTATATTTTGGTGTAGAACTCTACTATGTTGATACCTCAACATTAATTAGTATTAAATGTCAACTAAATTGCTGGACTAAATTAGTAGATGTAGAGCAAAACACTTCTAGAAACTCTTAACAAGCATGTGAATCAAGCCCACATACCAACACCCTTTAGCTTAGTTGGTATATCAGGCCTTGCAATATATGCAAGAGAAACTCAGTAAACAAGAACTTAAAAAAAAAATTAATAATAATTGTCAAAGAGATTGACAAGCTCCCAAAGCTGACCAAACATCACATCTCGTAATTCAGAATTATCGGTTCTTAGAGTATAATAATAGGCTGAAGCGTTAACTAGCACACACCTATTCATTTGTTAAATATATATATATTTTTTTATTACACAGTTGGTTGGCAAGCCTATAACCTTAGATATGGCGATCACAAGTTTGACGAGACCTAGTGGCTAGTGCAGCTAGGGGAATAAAAAGACCATATATATATATATATATATATATATATATATATATATATATATATATGGATGGTGGGTGGGTGGGTTGAGATGAAGAAGGATGGAGAGAGGAGTCGGTACGTACCAGGAATGTCCCAAGGTTCAGATTTGTTAAGGTCAACTTGGATAAGAAAAGGAGGCTGCTCACAGCGTGCCACCTTCTTCATCAGGTAGTCACATACCAATTCTTCATCTTTTGGACGAAACCTGAACCCCGGCGGCAGCCTCGCCTCCACCATCTGCAGACTACTCATGCTCGTTCTTTAATTTACCCACACAAACCAAGCTCTAGAGCTAAGAATAATTAGGAGAGGAGAGACTAGAGGTGTTGCATATATGAGGTAACCAATAAGAAGGCCAATTATTAGTGTGTGTATATATATTCTCCATAACAACCATTTTTATAGACACTATTTCAGCAAACAGATCTCCAATCGTCTAAAGATCTAATGGATGAGATTGACTTGGGCATGGACAACACTGCTGGTCCTTCTAGCGGCCAGCGCATCTCCTACCAACAACTAGGGAAATGACTAAATTACCATCAACTTTATTTAGATTTTTAAAGTGGTTGCGGGTCCTACTAGCGGTTAGGCAAAACAACATCGTTTGCCTGACCGCTAGTAGGATATCCGGCCAGTCTCTACTCCTATTAGCAACCAGACAAAACGACGTCGTTTTGTCTAACCACTAGTAGGAGTTGCGGCCCGTCTCTACTCTTACTAACTGTCTGGCAAAACGACATTGTTTTTCCTGACCACTAGTAGGACATGTGATCGGTCGACCAGGTTCTTACACATAAGAGTTCTAACATTTTATTCCATATGCATTCATTTGCTAAGTAGTTGCAGAAATCTAGCTTTGGAGAGAATTTACTGAGATTTGAATAAATTAGTTATTCGTGCAATCAATTTAATTTTGGCAAGTGTTTATCAATAACTTTCATGTATTTTACAAATATATTAATTTTTATCTAGTTCTTCTGAATCTCTTGCTAGTTTAATTAGATTATACAAATGCATATGAGCATGTTAATGATACTGAAAGTATATAGTAAAGAGGTAATGGTCCCTTAGTGACGCCCCTAAAATAAGGTATATATCACCCATCTTGAGTCGCCAAATACATGGTACAGAATTCAAATACAACTTACTAATACAACTATCGTGTACAATACGACAAAACATAAACTGTGAGTTTGAATACAAATATTGCCTACTAGAGAGTATGCAAACTCAAAAGGAGTCCTCATTACAATTATTATCACACTATTTCACAGAATAGTGAGGACTACTAATGCTATCCTCTGGACCATCACTCTGTTCCCTGACTCGTCCCAGCTATATTCTCATTTCCTGAAGAGAACAGTGAAAGAAAGGGTGAGCTCAACTAGCCCAGTAAGAAATATTATGACTAAGATAATGCAAAATAAATTATCATTAGTCTTCAACAATGTTAAACTGATAAAATACAATATGTAAGACCCCGAATTTTATGAAATAAAAGTATTCAATTTTTCTTATAATTACTATTCAGTAAATGGTTAAATTGATAAAAGTTAAAGTTAAGGGTGATATATGAAATTTTTTCAAAATACGCAAGTGGCTATAGAATATTCATTGTTGTCGGGGAATATTCGTTTGGACGTGGAATATTCTTCTTGTCGGGACTATCCGTATGACGGCACTGTAAGACCCCAACTTTTATAAATAAAGATGAATTTTCTATAAATATCATTTTTGAATATTATGAAGTTAATTTGATATAATGTTATAGTTGTGGGTAATATTTATAAATTTTACAAATTAAGTAAGCAAGTTGTTATAAAATATTCGTTTGGTCGGAGAATATTCTTTTTGTCGGGGAATATTCGTACGACGGCACAATCATTGGTGGACCCCACAACGAAATTATTGTCGGATTGAGAAAACGACAGAATTATCTTTCTATAAAAAATAACAGCTGAGGTGTTACCGTTAAAATCGTTAAAACTGTTGAACTACTTGGTAGTAAAAGTACAGTAATACGCGTGGTTGCATAGTAGCACACGGTATTGATTATTGATGCTTACGTGAGAAGTCACTCAGCTATACTCAATTATTGCTACAGTAATTGCTGCATCATATCTCTTAAATTATTGTCATAGTATCATCTGTATAATATGTTATATTATTGAGACGTTGTGGTAAGTTTGGTTATTTTATGGGGGGCCATATGTCATCATCTAAGAGTCTCTTCGTCAATAGTAATTACCGTCGTCAATAGTAATTACCGTCGTCAATAGTATTTACCTTGATCAATAGTAATTACCTTCGTCAATAGTATTTACCTTGGTCAATAGTAATTACCTTCGTCAATAGTATTTACCTTGGTCAATAGTAATTATCTTCGTCAATAGTATTTACCTTGGTCAATAGTAATTACTTTCGTCAATAGTAGTTGTCCCTTCAATATTACCAAGAGTCATTTGACCCTTCGTTAAGACCAAGAGTCATTTGACCCTTCGTTAAGACCAAGAGCCACCCTCAGTTTTTCTATAAATAGAGGCCTAGGGCTTCATTATTTTTCACGAATTCATTCAAGCTATAGAGAGAGAAAGTATAGAGAGAATAAGAGAGAGAGAGACTAAAAGTATTCTGCTACATCACTTTTCCAATATCCAGTTCTTTTAAGGTAGGGAATATTATTTCTTTTATATTCATGAAGAGAACTTCTGTTATTCCATTCGTTATTATTCTGTTGGAATAACCAGTATACGCGGTCTACCCTATACTTGGTGACATTCTTCTATTATTCTGTTGGAACATCCTGTCTGTGTGTTTTACACCGGACCTGGTTCCGTTTATTATTCTGTTGGAACATCCTGTTTGTGTGTTTTACACCGGACCTGGTTCCGTTTTTATTATTATTCTGTTGGAACATCCTGTCTGTGTGTTTTACACCGGACCTGGTTCCGTTTTTATTATTATTCTGTTGGAGCATCCTGTCTGTGTGTTTTACACCGGACCTGGTTCCATTATTTATTATTCTGTTGGAATAACCTGTCTGTGCGGTCTATCGCATGCATGGTGATTTCTTTTGTTAGTCCATTCTTTATCATACTCAGTTGGTTAAGTTTTGACTTCTATACTCCATGAAATTTGTGGAATATCCTTGATAGTTGCGTTTCATCCAGTATCTTTTCAAGAAAATATTCTTCTAAGCATTCTTGAATTTTACTCCACAATGCAGTATCATGTTGACAATTTGGACGTTGTTAATTCCTGGATAAATTAATTCTTGAACTTGTTTTATTGAATTCTTATATCATTGTCATCATCCTCATGTTTATAAAATGTTGAAAGTCATCTGTGGCCTGTAGTGCATAGATGGACTTGGTATGATTATGACCAGGGATTATTCGGTATAATCATGACCGTAATGTTAAAAATGATGTGGTAAAAGTCCTCATTGGCCCGTAGTGCATTGATGGACAGTTGTTGGCATGATCATGACCATTAATGAATACACGAATATCCTTGGCCGTAGTGCAGGGGTGATTCGATGATGTGGATTATTTTATTAAGCTGAGTCTCAGCGATTACAGTGTTGAAAAACTTTTTAAATCATAAAAGATAGTAGAGTTTATTTTCTACTTGACTCTTTTAATGGATTGCTTGTTCCGCTATAGTTAAACTTGATGTCTATTATATTTTATCAGTTTAACATTGTTGAAGGCTAATGATAATTTATTCTGCATTATCTTAGTCATAATATTTCTTACTGGGCTAGTTGAGCTCACCCTTTCTTTCACTGTTCTCTTCAGGAAATGAGAACGTAGCTGGGACAAGTCGGGGTACGGAGTGATGGTCCGAATGATAGTATTAGTTAGTAGTCCTCACTATTCTATGTAATGGTGTGTTAATAAATGTAATGAGGACTCCTTTTGAGTATGAATACTCTCTAGAAGATAATATTTGTATTCAAACTCACAGTTTATGTTTTGTCGTATTGTACACGACAGTTGTATTATTAAGTTGTATTTGTATTCTGTACTATGTATCTGACGACCCAAGATGGGTGATGTATACCTAATTTTGGGGGCGTCACAGTTGGTATCAGAGCTTAGGGATATGATCCCTGGCTAAGATGTGAGAATAGAACTAGGAGGGGAGAGACGGGGAATTCCTTCGCTAGTATGACATACCTAAGTTTATTTGCATGGTATTTAATTGGTCGGTCATAATATAAGGATAATATATGACATATCAATTAATTTTTATTTTGTGGCAGTATCTGAAAATGGCATCTGAGAACGTTGAGAATAGCAATGGAGCACAGACGACTGTTGATTCACCACATATCAATAATCAGGATAATGTGCATCAGGAAGGTGTCAATCCTCATGCAAACAACAACACTGACCAAATGATGAATGATCAAATGTTCAGAGGCTTTATGCAATTCATGCAACAACAGGTGAAAGCGGCTCCTGTCCACAACGTAGGTGGAAATACTGGAAACTCTCTGGCGGTCACCGCTAAACAGTTTAAGGAGCTGGGACCACCGGAGTTTAAGGGAGAACCCAAACCACTTGTAGCTGAAACATGGATAAAGCAGATCACCAAGATATTTGATGTCTTGGGTTGCTCCGAGGAGCAAAAGGTTCCCTTTGCCGCCTTTATGTTGCGAGGAGAGGCAGATTACTGGTGGGAATCGATAAAGCGTACTCAACCTGCCGCATTGAAGATGTCTTGGGAGAAGTTTCAAGATCTGTTTAACGACAAATACTTTCCCGAGAGTATTCGTCACATGAAGGAGGTGGAGTTCATCAAATTGGAGCAGAATAATATGACCGTGTCGCAGTACGAGGCAAAATTTGCGGAGTTATCCCGGTTTGCGTCCCACCTGGTGGATAATGAAGAAAGAATGACGCGGATGTTTTTAAGAGGTTTGAAGCCGGAGATACGTCAACATCTTGTTTCTCATAAACTGTGTTTGTATTCAGATGTTGTAAATAGGGCTCAGTTGGTGGAGCGCGATAACGAGACAACGCAACCAAAAGAAAGCAGCCGGCAAAATGATAATACCAGTGAGAGCAGTCATCGAAGCGGTGACAACAAGCGTGGAGGGAATCAACAGGCCAGAAATGGTAACCACTTCGGTGGTAATCAGGGCCAAAACAATAAAAATGGACATTTCAAGAAGAGGAGATTCAACAATGACGGAAAGACGTCAGCACCAGCACCTGTCGTTAAGGAAGGAGAACGACCACCTATCATATGTTTCAAATGCGGAGGGGAGGGACACATCAGTCCAAACTGCGCGATGCCGTCCAAAGCATGTTATAATTGTGGAAGAGAAGGTCATTTAGCCCGATTTTGTCGTTTACCGAAAACAAATTCAGCTAGGATGGAGGCACCAAAAGCCGTCCCAGAAAAGTCAAAACCGGTTGTGCAAGGGAGAGCGTTTGTTGTGAACTCCCAGAGAGCAAGGAACCCGAATGAGGTCATCACGGGTAAGCTTATCATAAACTCTAAAGAAGTTTATACTTTATTTGATACCGGTTCAACCCATTCTTTTATTTCTCCTACTTGCGCTCATCGATTAAATTTGATTCCGGAGAAATTAGACTTTGACTTATCTGTGGAAACTCCGTTGGGAGAAACCTTCATTACCTCCACTGTTTATAAGTCTTGTTTGGTTCAAGTTGGTACCTACACATTACCTATCGATCTGATTTCATTAAAAATACTTGTATTTGACGTGATTCTAGGGATTGATTGGTTAACTACTCATTATGCAAAAATTGATTGTTTTCGTAAGGTTGTTAGTTTTCATATTCCTAATCGACCTATTATGCGAATTCAAGCAACCAAACCATTAAAATCAATCACTGTCATCTCAAGCCATAAAACTATTCGTTTATTGAAAAACGGATGTCAAGCTTTCTTAGCTCATGTCACAGATCTAAACAAAAATACGTCAGTTTTGAATGATATTTCTATTGTGAATAAATTCCCTGACGTATTCCCTGAAGAACTTCCTGGCCTACCCCCAGAGCGTGAAATTGAATTTTGTATCGATCTTGAACCCGGTACAAAACTCATTTCCAAAGCCCCATATCGAATGGCTCCTATTGAACTTCAGGAGTTAAAGATCCAACTGCAGGAATTGTTAGACATTGGCTTTATTCGTCCTAGTACTTCTCCTTGGGGAGCTCCTGTTCTATTCGTGAAGAAGAAAGATGGAAGTATGCGACTTTGTATTGATTATCGGGAGTTGAATCATGTCACCATCAAAAATAGGTACCCATTGCCACGTATTGATGACCTGTTTGACCAGTTGCAAGGAGCACAATTCTTTTCAAAGATCGATCTTCGTTCTGGATATCATCAGCTGAAGGTTAGAACTGAGGATATTCCAAAGACGGCTTTTAGAACTCGGTACGGGCATTATGAATTCCTAGTCATGTCCTTTGGATTGACTAATGCTCCTGCTGCCTTCATGGATATGATGAACCGGGTATTCAAGGAATATTTGGATCACTTTGTGGTCGTCTTTATTGATGACATCCTTATTTATTCCAAAAGCCGTGAAGATCATGAGCAACACTTGAGGCTGGTACTCCAAAAGCTTCGTGAATACAAGCTTTATGCCAAGTTGAAGAAATGCGAGTTCTGGCTGGAGGAGGTAGCATTCCTTGGGCACGTAGTATCAAGTCGTGGAATATCTGTTGACCCGGCAAAGATTGAAGCTATTCAAAGCTGGGAGCAACCTAAATCAGTGACCGAGGTACGCAGCTTTCTTGGTTTAGCTGGTTATTATCGGAGATTCGTGGAAGGATTTTCTCGAATCGCTACTCCGTTAACTCAGCTGACTCGAAAAGATACAAAGTTCGGTTGGAGCAAAGAATGTGAGCAGAGTTTTCAAGAACTCAAGAGGAGACTCATTTCAGCACCTGTTCTAACAATACCATCTGGCTCGGAGGGATTTGTCATCTACAGTGATGCTTCGAGCAAAGGGTTGGGATGTGTTCTCATGCAACATGGAAAAGTCATAGCCTATGCATCAAGACAACTCAAGGAATATGAGAGGAATTATCCTACTCATGATCTAGAGTTGGCAGCTGTTGTCTTTGCACTTAAAATTTGGAGGCATTACTTGTATGGGGAGAAAGTGGAGATCTTTACGGATCATACCATTCAATACCATCCTGGAAAAGCGAACGTGGTAGCTGACGCATTGAGTAGAAGATCATATGCGGGTACAAGTGCAATATTAACAACGCAAAGGCCCATTTTGTGTGACTTGCAAAGGATGGAGATAGAGTTGAAGACTCCAGGGACCCATGTGATGATGGCGAATATACGAGTAGAACCGACTTTAATTGATAAAGTTAAAGCTGCTCAAGCTACAGACCTGGAGCTGATGCGTATGAAGAAGAAAGTGCAAGAAGGTGCTATACCGGAAGCAAGAATCGATGAAGAAGGAATACTTCGAGTCAACTCCAGACTTTGTGTTCCTAACAACCCTGATTTAAAGTATGAAATCATGATGGAGGCGCACAACACACCGTTTGCAATCCATCCTGGAAGTACCAAAATGTATCATGATCTTCGTCATACATTTTGGTGGAGCAATATGAAGAGAGAGATAGCGTTGTTTATCTCAAGGTGTCTAACTTGTCAACGAGTCAAAGCGGAGCATCAAGTACCAAAAGGTCCATTGCAACCACTTGAAATTCCAGAATGGAAGTGGGAGCACATTACCATGGATTTCGTTACCGGTCTTCCTAGGGTTTCTCAAGGTATTGATGCGATTTGGGTCATTGTTGATAGATTGACCAAGTCTGCTCATTTCTTACCGATACGAGAAACTTATACACTTGAACGTCTTGCTCGTATGTACATAAACGAGATTGTAAGACTGCATGGTATGCCAGTATCCATAGTTTCTGACCGAGACCCAAGATTCACTTCACGATTTTGGGTTAGTTTACAAAAAGCTATGGGCACGGAGTTACGATTTAGTTCAGCATATCATCCTCAGACGGACGGACAATCAGAGAGGACTATTCAAACTCTTGAAGATCTATTAAGACTCCGTGTCTTTGACTTCAAAGGAAGTTGGGACAAGTTCTTACCATTGGTGGAGTTTTCCTACAACAACAGTTATCAAGCAAGTATTGGCATGGCTCCATTCGAAGTATTGTATGGAAGAAAATGTCGTTCTCCAGTATGCTGGGATGAGGTGGGCGAAGCAACGTTGTTGGGACCGGAGTTGGTACGTATGACTACAGAAAAGATTCAAACGATCCGACAACGTATAAAAACCTCACAAGATCGACAAAAGAGTTATGATGATCTTCATCGAAAGGACGTGGAATTTGATATAGGAGATCATGTGTTCTTACGTGTTGCTCCATGGAAAGGAGTTACGAGATTTGGAAAGAGAGGAAAGCTAAATCCTCGATTCATCGGTCCATTTTTAATCCTCGATCGAGTAGGAACTGTGGCTTATAGACTCGCTTTGCCGCCAAGTATGTCTCGTGTTCATAACGTTTTCCACATATCCATGTTAGGCAAATATGTGGAAGACCCGAACCACATTATTGAGTTAGAACCGGACGAAATAGCGGAGGATTTGACGTATGAAGAAGTTCATGTTCAAATCTTGGATAAGAAGGAACATATTCTACGCTCCAAGGTTATACCTCAAGTTAAAGTTTTGTGGAGAAATCACGATGTTGAGGAAATGACTTGGGAGTTAGAATCAGAAATGAAATCAAGGTATCCTTACCTCTTCGACATACCAGGTACGTACCCTAATTTCGAGGGCGAAATTTCATAAGAAGGGGAGGTTGTAAGACCCCAACTTTTATAAATAAAGATGAATTTTCTATAAATATCATTTTTGAATATTATGAAGTTAATTTGATATAATGTTATAGTTGTGGGTAATATTTATAAATTTTGCAAAGTAAGCAAGTTGTTATAAAATATTCGTTTGGTCGGAGAATATTCTTTTTGTCGGGGAATATTCGTACGACGGCACAATCATTGGTGGACCCCACAACGAAATTATTGTCGGATTGAGAAAACGACAGAATTATCTTTCTATAAAAAATAACAGCTGAGGTGTTACCGTTAAAATCGTTAAAACTGTTGAACTACTTGGTAGTAAAAGTACAGTAATACGCGTGGTTGCATAGTAGCACACGGTATTAATTATTGATACTTACGTGAGAAGTCACTCAGCTATACTCAATTATTGCTACAGTAATTGCTGCATCATATCTCTTAAATTATTGTCATAGTATCATCTGTATAATATGTTATATTATTGAGACGTTGTGGTAAGTTTGGTTATTTTATGGGGGGCCATATGTCATCATCTAAGAGTCTCTTCGTCAATAGTAATTATCGTCGTCAATAGTAATTACCGTCGTCAATAGTAATTACCGTCGTCAATAGTATTTACCTTGATCAATAGTAATTACCTTCGTCAATAGTATTTACCTTGGTCAATAGTAATTACCTTCGTCAATAGTATTTACCTTGGTCAATAGTATTTACCTTGGTCAATAGTAATTACCTTCGTCAATAGTATTTACCTTGGTCAATAGTAATTACTTTCGTCAATAGTAGTTGTCCCTTCAATATTACCAAGAGTCATTTGACCCTTCGTTAAGACCAAGAGTCATTTGACCCTTCGTTAAGACCAAGAGCCACCCTCAGTTTTTCTATAAAAATAATATTTTATTATTTTAGTCTCCTTTGGCGTTCTAGCATTTTCCTATAAATAGGTGCTTATGTTAGAATTGAAAATCACACCAGAAACAAGTTTTCTTTCTCTCTATATTATCAAACATATTTTTGTGAGTATTTAGATATCTTGAGTGTTGCTCAGCGTTATATCCGATATTCAAGTCAGAAGTACTGATCTTTTGAGGTAAGGGATTTTGAGGGTTATTATGTTTTTCAGTTCGTACTTCTTCCGACCTTCAAAAAATTTTGTAAAAATTTGAAATGATATTTTGATGAGTTTTATTGATTGTGTCCAAAAATGGTATTTTTTGGATGTATAGATTAAGAGTTATGAATTTTACGGGAAAAGACTATTTTAAAAGTAACCGCTTATAACTCCTTGTGGTTAACTCCAAAATTGATGAAATTTTTATTAGAAGTATATCTATATAATATCAGTGTACTCCGTGAATTTTGAAATTTTTGGATAAAATTATAATTTATGATAAATGTCTAAATATTCGGCTGTTTTGGCCATATGAAAAATAGTAAATGAGTTTTAAAAATTCTGAGAAAAATATATGTTCAATATGGGACTATATTCTGCTAAATCTCAAAAAAGAAATATTTTTGGAACTGATTTGGTATTTTTTTATAAAAATGGACTAGTTATGAGTAAATGAATTAAATATGTTATGTAAAGTAAGAAAATTGAAAAATAAAATTTTATGGCTTGAGAATCCTATATGAGGTATATGCAGATTTTTGATGAGGGTTTTGGTTATTGGTAATGAAATCTTATGAGTTTGGCATTTTAGGATGATTAAATGCATTATTTAGTAAAGTGTAAATAATTAAAATAAATTATTTATAAGCTTAAGAAGTATTATTCTTTCAATATCATTATACCAAAATATTGGTATGGATTTTATTGTGAAATTTTTACCTTTTTCATGTCGAGTTACTATTCATGAATTACTATTCACGAGTTACTGTTCACGACAAAATTAGTTTCTTTTTCTGACCAAATTATAGTTGATTTATGAATATTACTCTTGAAATTAAATCTATATGTTGATTATATTGATTTTATTATCATATATAACATTTTTATAACCCTAATGATGATATTTCTCTTTGACTTGAGTGTAAAGATGGGTAGATTTTTGGTATGATCGTGACTATGGGTTCCCTTTGGCCAGTAGTGTAAAGTTAAATTGTTGACTGGTATGATCATGACCATTGAATTTATAATTGAATATCTTTAGCTTAAGTGCAAAGGTGAATTAATCAACATAGTTATAATTATTGTTTATATAAATTCTGAAATGATTATATATTTCTTTGAGATATTAATATATTTGGCCTATAGTGCAAATATGAATTGTTAATGAATACATTTGGCCTGTAGTGCAAATATGAACTGTTGTTGAATATCTTTGGCCTGTAGTGCAAAGATGAACTGGTGATGAATACCTTTGGCCCATAGTGCAAAGATGACATGTGGTTGAATATCTTTGGCCAGTAGTGCAAAGATGAATTGTTGATGAATATCTTTGGCCCACAGTGCAAAGATGACATGTTGTTGAATATCTTTGGCCAGTAGTGCAAAGATGAACAGGTGTTGAGATGAACATGACCAACTGGTGATACAAATGAATATCTTGGCCGTAGTGCAAAGATGAAGTTAATAGTATGATTATGAACAGGAAATGTGATTTGGTGTAACCATGATCTTTGATGTTTCAGGTAAAGATAGGTGATGAAAATTATCTCCGTCCTGGATGAGAAGAGGAATTTAGAACTACAATTAGGATTATGAGTTATTCATATGTTTGTGGACCAGAATTGTTGATTGATGTTACAGGGATAAAACATTATTGGTGAATTTTTAACATGGAGAAGATAATAGACTTTGTAGTCTATTTGACTCTTCTAATGGATTGCTCGTTCCACTGCAACTATGGTTGAAATTTTTTATCATCTACCATATGTTCTAAATCTCTGATTTATTACTGATGAAGACTATTGATAATTTATTTTTAGTCATGATATTCTTTACTGGGCTAGTTGTGCTCACCCTTCTGTCTCACAATTCCTTTCAGGTAATAAGAGTGTAGCTGGGACGAGCGGGGGTAACAGGGGAATAGAACGGTGGTCATCATTTATGTAACGCCCCCAAAATAGGTCCATTCCATCCAACCCATTTTGAGTCGCCAAATACATGGTACAGATAACAACTACAACTTTATTACAATAATTGTCGTGCAAAATACAACAACACATATGCTATGAGTTTGGGTACAAATATATACCAACTGTGACTCGTGTCCCAACCTTGGATATCACGTCACAATGACACATTACATAAAGGTATAGTCAAAAACTGTTTTAGAAATTAGAATCTTAGGGAAGTGCTCAAGGAAACCCTCGTACATGGGAGGCCATGTTTCTAGGTTATGATAGATATCATATGGCCACAGAATTATCCTTGGTTGACCCAATAGACCCCAAAGAAAAACAAGAAGTTTACTATCATATTCTTCCCAATGGTGAGTCTTCTCTTGACATATCATTATCTCCATTGTCTCTAACTGAGAATTATACTTCAAACAAACACCAAGATTATATAGGTAGTGCCCATAGATATACTCAGCAAGTGGATATGCACAACCAAGTCTTATGATGACACGAGGTTGTGTGTCGTTAGACATCTTGTATGATAGTGGCAAAACACTCTTCCAACGTTGGGTTCGCTTCACCGTAGATGATTCACCAAATATAACTACTAAATAAACTTTTCTATACTGCTTCGAGAGAACCTCCACAGCTAGAGACCACCGTTCTATTTTCCTGTTACCCTCGCTCGACCCAGCTACACTCTTATTTCCTGAAAAGAATTGTGAAGCAAAAGGGTGAGCACAACTAGCTCAGTAAAGAATATCATGACTAAAGATAATTAAATTATCAATAGCCTTCAACAGAATTAAATCAGAGATTTAGAACATATGGTAGATGATAAAAATTTTCAACCATAGTTACAGCGGAACGAGCAATCCATTAGAAGAGTCAAATAGACCATAAAGTCAATTATCTTCTCCATGTTAGAAGTCCACCAACAATGTTTTATCCCTGTAACATTAATCAACAATTCCTGTCCACAATCACATGTATAACTCATAATCATAATTGTAGTTATAAATTCCTCTTCTCATCCAGAACAAAGATAATTTTTATCACTTGTCTTTACCTGAAACATCAAAGATCATGGTTATACCAAATCACAGTTCCTGTTCATAATCATACTAATAATTTCATCTTTGCACTACGAGCCAAAGATATTCATCAGCAACTCATCTTTGTACTACAGGCCAAAGATATTCCTCAACAACTCATATTTGCACTACAAGCCAAATATATTATTATCTCAAAGAAATATATAATCATTTCAGAATTTATATAACCAATAATTATAACCATGTTGATCATTTCACCTTTGCACTTAAGCTAAAGATATTCAATTATAAATTCAATGGTCATGATCATACCAGTCAAAAATTCAACTTTGCACTACTGGCCAAAGAGAACCCATAGTCATGATCGTACCAAAAATCTACCCATCTTTACACTCAAGTCAAAGAGAAATATCATCATTAGGGTTATAAAAATGTTATATATGATAATAAAAAATAATATGATCAACATATAGTTTTAATCTCAAGAGTAATATTCATAAATCAACTATAATTTGGTTAGAAAAAGAAACCAATTTTGTCATGAATAGTAACTCGTGAATAGTAACCCATGAATAGTAACTCGTTAGTAACTCATGAATAGTAACTCGTGAATAGTAACTCATGAATAGTAACTCATAAATAGTAGCTCGTGAATAGTAACTCATGAATAGTAACTCGTAAATAGTAACTCGTGAATAGTAACTCGTGAATAGTAACTCATGAATAGTAACCCCGACATGAAAAGATAAGAATTTCACAAGAAAAATCTTACCAATATTCCGGTATAATGATATTGAAAGAAATAATATCATTGTTAAAAAATAGCATCCCTTACGACAATATCCCTTATTATCCCTTACTATCCCTTAATATCCCTTACGACAATATCCCTTATAGGTACAACAAATAATATCCCTTACCTCAAAAGAGCAGTACTCCTGACTGGAATAACGCTGAACGAACTTGCACCGTATAGAAACACTCAAGATATCAAAATACTCACAAGAATACACTCGATAATATAGAGAGAGAAATAGAGAGAAAACTTCAGTTTCTGGTGTGATTTTCAATTCTAACCTAAGCACCCTACTTATAGGAAATTGCTTAGAACACCAAAGCAAAAAATTGAATATAATAATATTATATTTATAAAATTGTCAAGCCCACCTTAGAAGATCTGAATTCAGCCCATTCTTATCACATGTTGAGCCCACTAATTTGCAAAAAACGTTTTTCTTTAAAATAATAATTAAAACTTCCAAAAATCAATTATTTTAGAACTTCAGAACTTCAATAATTCATAATAAATAGCCCTTTTATCAGAAAATTCGAATCTTGCAAGTTTTTATAGAAAATTCAATTCTCTACAACTTTGCAGAAGAAAGTGTTTCTAAATTCTAAACAGAAATTGACCGAAATCCACAAACGGACGATTTTACAGTCAATAATAAATTTTCGGTCAAGAATTGTGTCTACCAACACACAAAACATGTGTTAATCATTTAATGCCACAAAAATACTCTTCCTCCTCATATACTCATATATCCCACATTAATTGTAAAAATATCACCATCAATATATTATTAAAATAATATATTTAAATGAATTATTTTATCAGAAAAAGATAAAATATTAAGTTACAACAATTGTCACATTTAAAAAATTTTCTTCATCTATATCCACATAAAATTAATATTTTCCTCACCATATAAATAAATAATTAATTATTCACAAATAATATTACAGAATCACAATAATGACAACCAGGCAGTTCCTAGGAAAGAGGGGGCTTTCCAATAAGGAACTCTCCTTACTGGCGCGCAATTAGATGACCAAACCTCTCCTTAGACAGAACTTTCTAGATATTGCCAATAATGTTATCTAATAATATTATTCAGATAATATGAATTATTGCTCCGATAATGGAAAATACTGTGTAGTGACAATTATTGAAACAATAATAATATAAAATATCAACGTAGCAATTATTGAATCAATAAAATAAAATATTAAACAGTAATTACGATAACAATTATTGAGTAGTGCCTTCTTACGTAAGAATCAATAATTGGTGCAATACCGTGTGCTACTGTGCAACACTGCGTATTATTGTGTTTTAACCACCGAGTATTCCAACAGTATTAACGGTAACAACTACGTCGTTATTTGTAACCAACTTATTCTTGTCGTTTTATTCATCCAATCGTTTTTCGCTATGGGGCCCACACAAGGCTGCGCCGTCGTACGAATATTCCCCGACAGCAAGAATATTTCACGATCAAACGAATATTTCCCGATAACAATGAGTATTTTATAACCACTTGCTTATTAAAAAAAAATTTCATATATCACCTTTAACTTTAAACTTTTATCAATTTAACTATTTACTGAATAGTAATTATAAGAAAAAATTGAATACTTTTATTTCATAAAATTCGGGGTCTTACAATCTCCCCTCCTTATGAAATTTCGTCCTCGAAATTTACGTACCTGGTATTTCAAAGAGTTGAGAATACCTTGCTTTCATTTCAGATTCCATCTTTCCTGTCATCATAATTTCTTCATTGCTCATCTCCTGTATTTCAGATATCATTCTAGAATACATCTTCAAAACAAAGGTTAATTGAACAAATTAACATATCACATAATATCCAGATATTATGACTGACCAACAAATAAGCTTAGGTAGGACACACTAGCGAAGGATTTACTCGTCTCTCTCCTCCTAGTCCTATTCCCCGATCCCCGCCAGAGATCATATTCCTAAGCTCTGATACCAAATGTAACGCCCCAAAAATAGGTCCATTCCATCCAACCCATTTTGAGTCGCCAAATACATGATACAGATAACAACTACAACTTTATTACAACAATTGTCGTGCAAAATATAACAACACATATGCTATGAGTTTGGGTACAAATATATACCAACTGTGACTCATGTCCAAACCTTGGATAGCACGTCACAATGACACATTACATAAAGGTATAGTCAAAAACTGTTTTAGAAATTAGAATCTTTGGGAAGTGCTCAAGGAAACCCTCGTACATGGGAGGCCATGTTTCTAGGTTATGATAGATATCATATGGCCACAGAATTATCCTTGGTTGACCCAATAGACCCCAAAAAAAACAAGAAGTTTACTATCATATTCTTCCCAATGGTGAGTCTTCTCTTGACATATCATTATCTCCACCGTCTCTAACTGAGAATTATACTTCAAACAAACACCAAGATTATATAGGTAGTGCCCATAGATATACTCAGCAAGTAGATGTGCACAACCATGTCTTATGATGACACGAGGTTGTGTGTCGTTAGACATCTTGTATGATAGTGGCAAAACACTCTTCCAACGTTGGGTTCGCTTCACCGTAGATGATTCACCAAATATAACTACTAAATAAACTTTTCTATACTGCTTCGAGAGAACCTCCACAGCTAGAGACCACCGTTCTATTTTCCTGTTACCCTCGCTCGACCCAGCTACACTCTTATTTCCTGAAAAGAATTGTGAAGCAAAAGGGTGAGCACAACTAGCTCAGTAAAGAATATCATGACTAAAGATAATTAAATTATCAATAGCCTTCAACAGAATTAAATCAGAGATTTAGAACATATGGTAGATGATAAAAATTTTCAACCATAGTTACAGCGGAACGAGCAATCCATTAGAAGAGTCAAATAGACCATAAAGTCAATTATCTTCTCCATGTTAGAAGTCCACCAACAATGTTTTATCCCTGTAACATTAATCAACAATTCCTGTCCACAATCACATGTATAACTCATAATCATAATTGTAGTTATAAATTCCTCTTCTCATCCAGAACAAAGATAATTTTTATCACTTGTCTTTACCTGAAACATCAAAGATCATGGTTATACCAAATCACAGTTCCTGTTCATAATCATACTAATAATTTCATCTTTGCACTACGAGCCAAAGATATTCATCAGCAACTCATCTTTGTACTACAGGCCAAAGATATTCCTCAACAACTCATATTTGCACTACAAGCCAAATATATTATTATCTCAAAGAAATATATAATCATTTCAGAATTTATATAACCAATAATTATAACCATGTTGATCATTTCACCTTTGCACTTAAGCTAAAGATATTCAATTATAAATTCAATGGTCATGATCATACCAGTCAAAAATTCAACTTTGCACTACTGGCCAAAGAGAACCCATAGTCATGATCGTACCAAAAATCTACCCATCTTTACACTCAAGTCAAAGAGAAATATCATCATTAGGGTTATAAAAATGTTATATATGATAATAAAAAATAATATGATCAACATATAGTTTTAATCTCAAGAGTAATATTCATAAATCAACTATAATTTGGTTAGAAAAAGAAACCAATTTTGTCATGAATAGTAACTCGTGAATAGTAACCCATGAATAGTAACTCGTTAGTAACTCATGAATAGTAACTCGTGAATAGTAACTCATGAATAGTAACTCATAAATAGTAGCTCGTGAATAGTAGCTCATGAATAGTAACTCGTAAATAGTAACTCGTGAATAGTAACTCATGAATAGTAACCCCGACATGAAAAGATAAGAATTTCATAAGAAAAATCTTACCAATATTCCGGTATAATGATATTAAAAGAAATAATATCATTGTTAAAAAATAGCATCCCTTACGACAATATCCCTTATTATCCCTTACTATCCCTTACTATCCCTTACGACAATATCCCTTACAGGTACAACAAATAATATCCCTTACCTCAAAAGAGCAGTACTCCTGACTGGAATAACGCTGAACGAACTTGCACCGTATAGAAACACTCAAGATATCAAAATACTCACAAGAATACACTCGATAATATAGAGAGAGAAATAGAGAGAAAACTTCAGTTTCTGGTGTGATTTTCAATTCTAACCTAAGCACCCTATTTATAGGAAATTGCTTAGAACACCAAAGCAGAAAATTGAATATAATAATATTATATTTATAAAATTGTCAAGCCCACCTTAGAAGATCTGAATTCAGCCCATTCTTATCACATGTTGAGCCCACTAATTTGCAAAAAACGTTTTTCTTTAAAATAATAATTAAAACTTCCAAAAATCAATTATTTTAGAACTTCAGAACTTCAATAATTCATAATAAATAGCCCTTTTATCAGAAAATTCGAATCTCGCAAGTTTTTATAGAAAATTCAATTCTCTACAACTTTGCAGAAGAAAGTGTTTCTAAATTCTAAACAGAAATTGACTGAAATCCACAAACGGGCGATTTTACAGTCAATAATAAATTTTCGGTCAAGAATTGTGTCTACCAACACACAAAACATGTGTTAATCATTTAATGTCACAAAAATACTCTTCCTCCTCATATACTCATATATCCCACATTCATTGTAAAAATATCACCATCAATATATTATTAAAATAATATATTTAAATGAATTATTTTATCAGAAAAAGATAAAATATTAAGTTACAACAATTGTCACATTTAAAAATTTTTTTCCATCTATATCCACATAAAATTAATATTTTCCTCACCATATAAATAAATAATTAATTATTCACAAATAATATTACAGAATCACAATAATGACAACCAGGCAGTTCCTAGGAAAGAGGGGGCTTTCCAATAAGGAACTCTCCTTACTGGCGCGCAATTAGATGACCAAACCTCTCCTTAGACAGAACTTTCTAGACATTGCCAATAATGTTATCTAATAATATTATTCAGATAATATGAATTATTGCTCCGATAATGGAAAATACTGTGTAGTGACAATTATTGAAACAATAATAATATAAAATATCAACGTAGCAATTATTGAATCAATAAAATAAAATATTAAACAGTAATTACGATAACAATTATTGAGTAGTGCCTTCTTACGTAAGAATCAATAATTGGTACAATACCGTGTGCTACTGTGCAACACTGCGTATTATTGTGTTTTAACCACCGAGTATTCCAACAGTATTAACGGTAACAACTACGTCGTTATTTGTAACCAACTTATTCTTGTCGTTTTATTCATCCAATCGTTTTTCACTATGGGGCCCACACAAGGCTGCGCCGTCGTACGAATATTCCCCGACAGCAAGAATATTTCACGATCAAACGAATATTTCCCGATAACAATGAGTATTTTATAACCACTTGCTTATTAAAAAAAATTTTCATATATCACCCTTAACTTTAAACTTTTATCAATTTAACTATTTACTGAATAGTAATTATAAGAAAAAATTGAATACTTTTATTTCATAAAATTCGGGGTCTTACAATCTCCCCTCCTTATGAAATTTCGTTCTCGAAATTTACGTACCTGGTATTTCAAAGAGTTGAGAATACCTTGCTTTCATTTCAGATTCCATCTTTCCTGTCATCATAATTTCTTCATTGCTCATCTCCTGTATTTCAGATATCATTCTAGAATACATCTTCAAAACAAAGGTTAATTGAACAAATTAACATATCACATAATATCCAGATATTATGACTGACCAACAAATAAGCTTAGGTAGGACACACTAGCGAAGGATTTACTCGTCTCTCTCCTCCTAGTCCTATTCCCCGATCCCCGCCAGAGATCATATTCCTAAGCTCTGATACCAAATGTAACGCCCCCAAAATAGGTCCATTCCATCCAACCCATTTTGAGTCGCCAAATACATGGTACAGATAACAACTACAACTTTATTACAACAATTGTCGTGCAAAATATAACAACACATATGCTATGAGTTTGGGTACAAATATATACCAACTGTGACTCATGTCCAAACCTTGGATAGCACGTCACAATGACACATTACATAAAGGTATAGTCAAAAACTGTTTTAGAAATTAGAATCTTTGGGAAGTGCTCAAGGAAACCCTCGTACATGGGAGGCCATGTTTCTAGGTTATGATAGATATCATATGGCCACAGAATTATCCTTGGTTGACCCAATAGACCCCAAAGAAAAACAAGAAGTTTACTATCATATTCTTCCCAATGGTGAGTCTTCTCTTGACATATCATTATCTCCACTGTCTCTAACTGAGAATTATACTTCAAACAAACACCAAGATTATATAGGTAGTGCCCATAGATATACTCAGCAAGTGGATGTGCACAACCATGTCTTATGATGACACGAGGTTGTGTGTCGTTAGACATCTTGTATGATAGTGGCAAAACACTCTTCCAACGTTGGGTTCGCTTCACCGTAGATGATTCACCAAATATAACTACTAAATGAACTTTTCTATACTGCTTCGAGAGAACCTCCACAGCTAGAGACCACCGTTCTATTTTCCTGTTACCCTCGCTCGACCCAGCTACACTCTTATTTCCTGAAAAGAATTGTGAAGCAAAAGGGTGAGCACAACTAGCTCAGTAAAGAATATCATGACTAAAGATAATTAAATTATCAATAGCCTTCAACAGAATTAAATCAGAGATTTAGAACATATGGTAGATGATAAAAATTTTCAACCATAGTTACAGCGGAACGAGCAATCCATTAGAAGAGTCAAATAGACCATAAAGTCAATTATCTTCTCCATGTTAGAAGTCCACCAACAATGTTTTATCCCTGTAACATTATTCAACAATTCCTGTCCACAATCACATGTATAACTCATAATCATAATTGTAGTTATAAATTTCTCTTCTCATCCAGAACAAAGATAATTTTTATCACTTATCTTTACCTGAAACATCAAAGATCATGGTTATACCAAATCACAGTTCCTGTTCATAATCATACTAATAATTTCATCTTTGCACTACGAGCCAAAGATATTCATCAACAACTCATCTTTGTACTACAGGCCAAAGATATTCCTCAACAACTCATATTTGCACTACAAGCCAAATATATTATTATCTCAAAGAAATATATAATCATTTCAGAATTTATATAACCAATAATTATAACCATGTTGATCATTTCACCTTTGCACTTAAGCTAAAGATATTCAATTATAAATTCAATGGTCATGATCATACCAGTCAAAAATTTAACTTTGCACTATTGGCCAAAGAGAACCTATAGTCATGATCGTACCAAAAATCTACCCATCTTTACTCTCAAGTCAAAGAGAAATATCATCATTAGGGTTATAAAAATGTTATATATGATAATAAAAAATAATATGATCAACATATAGTTTTAATCTCAAGAGTAATATTCATAAATCAACTATAATTTGGTTAGAAAAAGAAACCAATTTTGTCATGAATAGTAACTCGTGAATAGTAACCCATGAATAGTAACTCGTTAGTAACTCATGAATAGTAACTCGTGAATAGTAACTCATGAATAGTAACTCATAAATAGTAGCTCGTGAATAGTAACTCATGAATAGTAACTCGTAAATAGTAACTCGTGAATAGTAACTCGTGAATAGTAACTCATGAATAGTAACCCCGACATGAAAAGATAAGAATTTCACAAGAAAAATCTTACCAATATTCCGGTATAATGATATTGAAAGAAATAATATCATTGTTAAAAAATAGCATCCCTTACGACAATATCCCTTATTATCCCTTACTATCCCTTACTATCCCTTACGACAATATCCCTTACAGGTACAACAAATAATATCCCTTACCTCAAAAGAGCAGTACTCCTGACTGGAATAACGCTGAACGAACTTGCACCGTATAGAAACACTCAAGATATCAAAATACTCACAAGAATACACTCGATAATATAGAGGGAGAAATAGAGAGAAAACTTCAGTTTCTGGTGTGATTTTCAATTCTAACCTAAGCACCCTATTTATAGGAAATTGCTTAGAACACCAAAGCAGAAAATTGAATATAATAATATTATATTTATAAAATTGTCAAGCCCACGTTAGAAGATCTGAATTCAGCCCATTCTTATCACATGTTGAGCCCACTAATTTGCAAAAAACGTTTTTCTTTAAAATAATAATTAAAACTTCCAAAAATCAATTATTTTAGAACTTCAGAACTTCAATAATTCATAATAAATACCCCTTTTATCAGAAAATTCGAATCTCGCAAGTTTTTATAGAAAATTCAATTCTCTACAACTTTGCAGAAGAAAGTGTTTCTAAATTCTAAACAGAAATTGACCGAAATCCACAAACGGGCGATTTTACAGTCAATAATAAATTTTCGGTCAAGAATTGTGTCTACCAACACACAAAACATGTGTTAATCATTTAATGTCACAAAAATACTCTTCCTCCTCATATACTCATATATCCCACATTCATTGTAAAAATATCACCATCAATATATTATTAAAATAATATATTTAAATGAATTATTTTATCAGAAAAAGATAAAATATTAAGTTACAACAATTGTCACAATTACAAAATTTTCTCCATCTATATCCACATAAAATTAATATTTTCCTCACCATATAAATAAATAATTAATTATTCACAAATAATATTACAGAATCACAATAATGACAACCAGACAGTTCCTAGGAAAGAGGGGGCTTTCCAATAAGGATCTCTCCTTACTGGCGCGTAATTAGATGACCAAACCTCTCCTTAGACAGAACTTTCTAGACATTACCAATAATGTTATCTAATAATATTATTCAGATAATATGAATTATTGCTCCGATAATGGAAAATACTGTGTAGTGACAATTATTGAAACAATAATAATATAAAATATCAACGTAGCAATTATTGAATCAATAAAATAAAATATTAAACAGTAATTACGATAACAATTATTGAGTAGTGCCTTCTTACGTAAGAATCAATAATTGGTACAATACCGTGTGCTACTGTGCAACACTGCGTATTATTGTGTTTTAACCACCGAGTATTCCAACAGTATTAACGGTAACAACTACGTCGTTATTTGTAACCAACTTATTCTTGTCGTTTTATTCATCCAATCGTTTTTCACTATGGGGCCCACACAAGGCTGCGCCGTCGTACGAATATTCCCCGACAGCAAGAATATTTCACGATCAAACGAATATTTCCCGATAACAATGAGTATTTTATAACCACTTGCTTATTAAAAAAAATTTTCATATATCACCCTTAACTTTAAACTTTTATCAATTTAACTATTTACTGAATAGTAATTATAAGAAAAAATTGAATACTTTTATTTCATAAAATTCGGGGTCTTACAATCTCCCCTCCTTATGAAATTTCGTTCTCGAAATTTACGTACCTGGTATTTCAAAGAGTTGAGAATACCTTGCTTTCATTTCAGATTCCATCTTTCCTGTCATCATAATTTCTTCATTGCTCATCTCCTGTATTTCAGATATCATTCTAGAATACATCTTCAAAACAAAGGTTAATTGAACAAATTAACATATCACATAATATCCAGATATTATGACTGACCAACAAATAAGCTTAGGTAGGACACACTAGCGAAGGATTTACTCGTCTCTCTCCTCCTAGTCCTATTCCCCGATCCCCGCCAGAGATCATATTCCTAAGCTCTGATACCAAATGTAACGCCCCCAAAATAGGTCCATTCCATCCAACCCATTTTGAGTCGCCAAATACATGGTACAGATAACAACTACAACTTTATTACAACAATTGTCGTGCAAAATATAACAACACATATGCTATGAGTTTGGGTACAAATATATACCAACTGTGACTCATGTCCAAACCTTGGATAGCACGTCACAATGACACATTACATAAAGGTATAGTCAAAAACTGTTTTAGAAATTAGAATCTTTGGGAAGTGCTCAAGGAAACCCTCGTACATGGGAGGCCATGTTTCTAGGTTATGATAGATATCATATGGCCACAGAATTATCCTTGGTTGACCCAATAGACCCCAAAGAAAAACAAGAAGTTTACTATCATATTCTTCCCAATGGTGAGTCTTCTCTTGACATATCATTATCTCCACTGTCTCTAACTGAGAATTATACTTCAAACAAACACCAAGATTATATAGGTAGTGCCCATAGATATACTCAGCAAGTGGATGTGCACAACCATGTCTTATGATGACACGAGGTTGTGTGTCGTTAGACATCTTGTATGATAGTGGCAAAACACTCTTCCAACGTTGGGTTCGCTTCACCGTAGATGATTCACCAAATATAACTACTAAATAAACTTTTCTATACTGCTTCGAGAGAACCTCCACAGCTAGAGACCACCGTTCTATTTTCCTGTTACCCTCGCTCGACCCAGCTACACTTTTATTTCCTGAAAAGAATTGTGAAGCAAAAGGGTGAGCACAACTAGCTCAGTAAAGAATACCATGACTAAAGATAATTAAATTATCAATAGCCTTCAACAGAATTAAATCAGAGATTTAGAACATATGGTAGATGATAAAAATTTTCAACCATAGTTATAGCAGAACGAGCAATCCATTAGAAGAGTCAAATAGACCATAAAGTCAATTATCTTCTCCATGTTAGAAGTCCACCAACAATGTTTTATCCCTGTAACATTAATCAACAATTCCTGTCCACAATCACATGTATAACTCATAATCATAATTGTAGTTATAAATTCCTCTTCTCATCCAGAACAAAGATAATTTTTATCACTTGCCTTTACCTGAAACATCAAAGATCATGGTTATACCAAATCACAGTTCCTGTTCATAATCATACTAATAATTTCATCTTTGCACTACGAGCCAAAGATATTCATCAACAACTCATCTTTGTACTGCAGGCCAAAGATATTCCCCAACAACTCATATTTGCACTACAAGCCAAATATATTATTATCTCAAAGAAATATATAATCATTTCAGAATTTATATAACCAATAATTATAACCATGTTGATCATTTCACCTTTGCACTTAAGCTAAAGATATTCAATTATAAATTCAATGGTCATGATCATACCAGTCAAAAATTCAACTTTGCACTATTGGCCAAAGAGAACCTATAGTCATGATCGTACCAAAAATCTACCCATCTTTACACTCAAGTCAAAGAGAAATATCATCATTAGGGTTATAAAAATGTTATATATGATAATAAAAAATAATATGATCAACATATAGTTTTAATCTCAAGAGTAATATTCATAAATCAACTATAATTTGGTTAGAAAAAGAAACCAATTTTGTCATGAATAGTAACTCGTGAATAGTAACCCATGAATAGTAACTCGTTAGTAACTCATGAATAGTAACTCGTGAATAGTAACTCATGAATAGTAACTCATAAATAGTAGCTCGTGAATAGTAACTCATGAATAGTAACTCGTGAATAGTAACTCGTGAATAGTAACTGATGAATAGTAACCCCGACATGAAAAGATAAGAATTTCACAAGAAAAATCTTACCAATATTCCGGTATAATGATATTGAAAGAAATAATATCATTGTTAAAAAATAGCATCCCTTACGACAATATCCCTTATTATCCCTTACTATCCCTTACTATCCCTTACGACAATATCCCTTACAGGTACAACAAATAATATCCCTTACCTCAAAAGAGCAGTACTCCTGACTGGAAGAACGCTGAACGAACTTGCACCGTATAGAAACACTCAAGATATCAAAATACTCACAAGAATACACTCGATAATATAGAGAGAGAAATAGAGAGAAAACTTCAGTTTCTGGTGTGATTTTCAATTCTAACCTAAGCACCCTATTTATAGGAAATTGCTTAGAACACCAAAGCAGAAAATTGAATATAATAATATTATATTTATAAAATTGTCAAGCCCACGTTAGAAGATCTGAATTCTGCCCATTCTTATCACATGTTGAGCCCACTAATTTGCAAAAAACGTTTTTCTTTAAAATAATAATTAAAACTTCCAAAAATCAATTATTTTAGAACTTCAGAACTTCAATAATTCATAATAAATAGCCCTTTTATCAGAAAATTCGAATCTCGCAAGTTTTTATAGAAAATTCAATTCTCTACAACTTTGCAGAAGAAAGTGTTTCTAAATTCTAAACAGAAATTGACCGAAATCCACAAACGGGCGATTTTACAGTCAATAATAAATTTTCGGTCAAGAATTGTGTCTACCAACACACAAAACATGTGTTAATCATTTAATATCACAAAAATACTCTTCCTCCTCATATACTCATATATCCCACATTCATTGTAAAAATATCACCATCAATATATTATTAAAATAATATATTTAAATGAATTATTTTATTAGAAAAAGATAAAATATTAAGTTACAACAATTGTCACATTTAAAAAATTTTCTCCATCTATATCCACATAAAATTAATATTTTCCTCACCATATAAATAAATAATTAATTATTCACAAATAATATTACAGAATCACAATAATGACAACCAGGCAGTTCCTAGGAAAGAGGGGGCTTTTCAATAAGGATCTCTCCTTACTGGCGCGCAATTAGATGACCAAACCTCTCCTTAGACAGAACTTTCTAGACATTGCCAATAATGTTATCTAATAATATTATTCAGATAATATGAATTATTGCTCCGATAATGGAAAATACTGTGTAGTGACAATTATTGAAACAATAATAATATAAAATATCAACGTAGCAATTATTGAATCAATAAAATAAAATATTAAACAGTAATTACGATAACAATTATTGAGTAGTGCCTTCTTACGTAAGAATCAATAATTGGTGCAATACCGTGTGCTACTGTGCAACACTGCGTATTACTGTGTTTTAACCACCGAGTATTCCAACAGTATTAACGGTAACAACTACGTCGTTATTTGTAACCAACTTATTCTTGTCGTTTTATTCATCCAATCGTTTTTCGCTATGGGGCCCACACAAGGCTGCGCCGTCGTACGAATATTCCCCGACAGCAAGAATATTTCACGATCAAACGAATATTTCCCGATAACAATGAGTATTTTATAACCACTTGCTTATTAAAAAAAAATTTCATATATCACCTTTAACTTTAAACTTTTATCAATTTAACTATTTACTGAATAGTAATTATAAGAAAAAATTGAATACTTTTATTTCATAAAATTCGGGGTCTTACAATCTCCCCTCCTTATGAAATTTCGTCCTCGAAATTTACGTACCTGGTATTTCAAAGAGTTGAGAATACCTTGCTTTCATTTCAGATTCCATCTTTCCTGTCATCATAATTTCTTCATTGCTCATCTCCTGTATTTCAGATATCATTCTAGAATACATCTTCAAAACAAAGGTTAATTGAACAAATTAACATATCACATAATATCCAGATATTATGACTGACCAACAAATAAGCTTAGGTAGGACACACTAGCGAAGGATTTACTCGTCTCTCTCCTCCTAGTCCTATTCCCCGATCCCCGCCAGAGATCATATTCCTAAGCTCTGATACCAAATGTAACGCCCCAAAAATAGGTCCATTCCATCCAACCCATTTTGAGTCGCCAAATACATGGTACAGATAACAACTACAACTTTATTACAACAATTGTCGTGCAAAATATAACAACACATATGCTATGAGTTTGGGTACAAATATATACCAACTGTGACTCATGTCCAAACCTTGGATAGCACGTCACAATGACACATTACATAAAGGTATAGTCAAAAACTGTTTTAGAAATTAGAATCTTTGGGAAGTGCTCAAGGAAACCCTCGTACATGGGAGGCCATGTTTCTAGGTTATGATAGATATCATATGGCCACAGAATTATCCTTGGTTGACCCAATAGACCCCAAAGAAAAACAAGAAGTTTACTATCATATTCTTCCCAATGGTGAGTCTTCTCTTGACATATCATTATCTCCACTGTCTCTAACTGAGAATTATACTTCAAACAAACACCAAGATTATATAGGTAGTGCCCATAGATATACTCAGCAAGTGGATGTGCACAACCATGTCTTATGATGACACGAGGTTGTGTGTCGTTAGACATCTTGTATGATAGTGGCAAAACACTCTTCCAACGTTGGGTTCGCTTCACCGTAGATGATTCACCAGATATAACTACTAAATGAACTTTTCTATACTGCTTCGAGAGAACCTCCACAGCTAGAGACCACCGTTCTATTTTCCTGTTACCCTCGCTCGACCCAGCTACACTCTTATTTCCTGAAAAGAATTGTGAAGCAAAAGGGTGAGCACAACTAGCTCAGTAAAGAATATCATGACTAAAGATAATTAAATTATCAATAGCTTTCAACAGAATTAAATCAGAGATTTAGAACATATGGTAGATGATAAAAATTTTCAACCATAGTTACAGCGGAACGAGCAATCCATTAGAAGAGTCAAATAGACCATAAAGTCAATTATCTTCTCCATGTTAGAAGTCCACCAACAATGTTTTATCCCTGTAACATTAATCAACAATTCCTGTCCACAATCACATGTATAACTCATAATCATAATTGTAGTTATAAATTTCTCTTCTCATCCAGAACAAAGATAATTTTTATCACTTGTCCTTACCTGAAACATTAAAGATCATGGTTATACCAAATCACAGTTCCTGTTCATAATCATACTAATAATTTCATCTTTGCACTACGAGCCAAAGATATTCATCAGCAACTCATCTTTGTACTACAGGCCAAAGATATTCCTCAACAACTCATATTTGCACTACAAGCCAAATATATTATTATCTCAAAGAAATATATAATCATTTCAGAATTTATATAACCAATAATTATAACCATGTTGATCATTTCACCTTTGCACTTAAGCTAAAGATATTCAATTATAAATTCAATGGTCATGATCATACCAGTCAAAAATTCAACTTTGCACTACTGGCCAAAGAGAACCCATAGTCATGATCGTACCAAAAATCTACCCATCTTTACACTCAAGTCAAAGAGAAATATCATCATTAGGGTTATAAAAATTTTATATATGATAATAAAAAATAATATGATCAACATATAGTTTTAATCTCAAGAGTAATATTCATAAATCAACTATAATTTGGTTAGAAAAAGAAACCAATTTTGTCATGAATAGTAACTCGTGAATAGTATAACCCATGAATAGTAACTCGTTAGTAACTCATGAATAGTAACTCGTGAATAGTAACTCATGAATAGTAACTCATAAATAGTAGCTCGTGAATAGTAACTCATGAATAGTAACTCGTAAATAGTAACTCGTGAATAGTAACTCATGAATAGTAACCCCGACATGAAAAGATAAGAATTTCACAAGAAAAATCTTACCAATATTCCGGTATAATGATATTGAAAGAAATAATATCATTGTTAAAAAATAGCATCCCTTACGACAATATCCCTTATTATCCCTTACTATCCCTTACTATCCCTTACGACAATATCCCTTACAGGTACAACAAATAATATCCCTTACCTCAAAAGAGCAGTACTCCGGACTGGAAGAACGCTGAACGAACTTGCACCGTATAGAAACACTCAAGATATCAAAATACTCACAAGAATACACTCGATAATATAGAGAGAGAAATAGAGAGAAAACATCAGTTTCTGGTGTGATTTTCAATTCTAACCTAAGCACCCTATTTATAGGAAATTGCTTAGAACACCAAAGCAGAAAATTGAATATAATAATATTATATTTATAAAATTGTCAAGCCCACCTTAGAAGATCTGAATTCAGCCCATTCTTATCACATGTTGAGCCCACTAATTTGCAAAAAACGTTTTTCTTTAAAATAATAATTAAAACTTCCAAAAATCAATTATTTTAGAACTTCAGAACTTCAATAATTCATAATAAATAGCCCTTTTATCAGAAAATTCGAATCTCGCAAGTTTTTATAGAAAATTCAATTCTCTACAACTTTGCAGAAGAAAGTGTTTCTAAATTCTAAACAGAAATTGACCGAAATCCACAAACGGGCGATTTTACAGTCAATAATAAATTTTCGGTCAAGAATTGTGTCTACCAACACACAAAACATGTGTTAATCATTTAATATCACAAAAATACTCTTCCTCCTCATATACTCATATATCCCACATTCATTGTAAAAATATCACCATCAATATATTATTAAAATAATATATTTAAATGAATTATTTTATCAGAAAAAGATAAAATATTAAGTTACAACAATTGTCACATTTAAAAAATTTTCTCCATCTATATCCACATAAAATTAATATTTTCCTCACCATATAAATAAATAATTAATTATTCACAAATAATATTACAGAATCACAATAATGACAACCAGGCAGTTCCTAGGAAAGAGGGGGCTTTTCAATAAGGATCTCTCCTTACTGGCGCGCAATTAGATGACCAAACCTCTCCTTAGACGTAACTTTCTAGACATTGCCAATAATGTTATCTAATAATATTATTCAGATAATATGAATTATTACTCCGATAATGGAAAATACTGTGTAGTGACAATTATTGAAACAATAATAATATAAAATATCAACGTAGCAATTATTGAATCAATAAAATAAAATATTAAACAGTAATTACGATAACAATTATTGAGTAGTGCCTTCTTACGTAAGAATCAATAATTGGTGCAATACCGTGTGCTACTGTGCAACACTGCGTATTACTGTGTTTTAACCACCGAGTATTCCAACAGTATTAACGGTAACAACTACGTCGTTATTTGTAACCAACTTATTCTTGTCATTTTATTCATCCAATCGTTTTTCGCTATGGGGCCCACACAAGGCTGCGCCGTCGTACGAATATTCCCCGACAGCAAGAATATTTCACGATCAAACGAATATTTCCCGATAACAATGAGTATTTTATAACCACTTGCTTATTAAAAAAAAATTTCATATATCACCTTTAACTTTAAACTTTTATCAATTTAACTATTTACTGAATAGTAATTATAAGAAAAAATTGAATACTTTTATTTCATAAAATTCGGGGTCTTACAATCTCCCCTCCTTATGAAATTTCGTCCTCGAAATTTACGTACCTGGTATTTCAAAGAGTTGAGAATACCTTGCTTTCATTTCAGATTGCATCTTTCCTGTCATCATAATTTCTTCATTGCTCATCTCCTGTATTTCAGATATCATTCTAGAATACATCTTCAAAACAAAGGTTAATTGAACAAATTAACATATCACATAATATCCAGATATTATGACTGACCAACAAATAAGCTTAGGTAGGACACACTAGCAAAGGATTTACTCGTCTCTCTCCTCCTAGTCCTATTCCCCGATCCCCGCCAGAGATCATATTCCTAAGCTCTGATACCAAATGTAACGCCCCAAAAATAGGTCCATTCCATCCAACCCATTTTGAGTCGCCAAATACATGGTACAGATAACAACTACAACTTTATTACAACAATTGTCGTGCAAAATATAACAACACATATGCTATGAGTTTGGGTACAAATATATACCAACTGTGACTCATGTCCAAACCTTGGATAGCACGTCACAATGACACATTACATAAAGGTATAGTCAAAAACTGTTTTAGAAATTAGAATCTTTGGGAAGTGCTCAAGGAAACCCTCGTACATGGGAGGCCATGTTTCTAGGTTATGATAGATATCATATGGCCACAGAATTATCCTTGGTTGACCCAATAGACCCCAAAGAAAAACAAGAAGTCTACTATCATATTCTTCCCAATGGTGAGTCTTCTCTTGACATATCATTATCTCCACTGTCTCTAACTGAGAATTATACTTCAAACAAACACCAAGATTATATAGGTAGTGCCCATAGATATACTCAGCAAGTGGATGTGCACAACCATGTCTTATGATGACACGAGGTTGTGTGTCGTTAGACATCTTGTATGATAGTGGCAAAACACTCTTCCAACGTTGGGTTCGCTTCACCGTAGATGATTCACCAAATATAACTACTAAATGAACTTTTCTATACTGCTTCGAGAGAACCTCCACAGCTAGAGACCACCGTTCTATTTCCCTGTTACCCTCGCTCGACCCAGCTACACTCTTATTTCCTGAAAAGAATTGTGAAGCAAAAGGGTGAGCACAACTAGCTCAGCAAAGAATATCATGACTAAAGATAATTAAATTATCAATAGCCTTCAACAGAATTAAATCAGAGATTTAGAACATATGGTAGATGATAAAAATTTTCAACCATAGTTACAGCGGAACGAGCAATCCATTAGAAGAGTCAAATAGACCATAAAGTCAATTATCTTCTCCATGTTAGAAGTCCACCAACAATGTTTTATCCCTGTAACATTAATCAACAATTCCTGTCCACAATCACATGTATAACTCATAATCATAATTGCAGTTATAAATTTCTCTTCTCATCCAGAACAAAGATAATTTTTATCACTTATCTTTACCTGAAACATCAAAGATCATGGTTATACCAAATCACAGTTCCTGTTCATAATCATACTAATAATTTCATCTTTGCACTACGAGCCAAAGATATTCATCAACAACTCATCTTTGTACTACAGGCCAAAGATATTCCTCAACAACTCATATTTGCACTACAAGCCAAATATATTATTATCTCAAAGAAATATATAATCATTTCAGAATTTATATAACCAATAATTATAACCATGTTGATCATTTCACCTTTGCACTTAAGCTAAAGATATTCAATTATAAATTCAATGGTCATGATCATACCAGTCAAAAATTCAACTTTGCACTATTGGCCAAAGAGAACCCATAGTCATGATCGTACCAAAAATCTACCCATCTTTACTCTCAAGTCAAAGAGAAATATCATCATTAGGGTTATAAAAATGTTATATATGATAATAAAAAATAATATGATCAACATATAGTTTTAATCTCAAGAGTAATATTCATAAATCAACTATAATTTGGTTAGAAAAAGAAACCAATTTTGTCATGAATAGTAACTCGTGAATAGTAACCCATGAATAGTAACTCGTTAGTAACTCATGAATAGTAACTCGTGAATAGTAACTCATGAATAGTAACTCATAAATAGTAGCTCGTGAATAGTAACTTGTGAATAGTAACTCATGAATAGTAACCCCGACATGAAAAGATAAGAATTTTACAAGAAAAATCTTACCAATATTCCGGTATAATGATATTGAAAGAAATAATATCATTGTTAAAAAATAGCATCCCTTACGACAATATCCCTTATTATCCCTTACTATCCCTTACTATCCCTTACGACAATATCCCTTACAGGTACAACAAATAATATCCCTTACCTCAAAAGAGCAGTACTCCTGATTGGAAGAACGCTGAACGAACTTGCACCGTATAGAAACACTCAAGATATCAAAATACTCACAAGAATACACTCGATAATATAGAGAGAGAAATAGAGAGAAAACTTCAGTTTCTGGTGTGATTTTCAATTCTAACCTAAGCACCCTATTTATAGGAAATTGCTTAGAACACCAAAGCAGAAAATTGAATATAATAATATTATATTTATAAAATTGTCAAGCCCACGTTAGAAGATCTGAATTCAGCCCATTCTTATCACATGTTGAGCCCACTAATTTGCAAAAAATGTTTTTCTTTAAAATAATAATTAAAACTTCCAAAAATCAATTATTTTAGAACTTCAGAACTTCAATAATTCATAATAAATAGCCCTTTTATCAGAAAATTCGAATCTCGCAAGTTTTTATAGAAAATTCAATTCTCTACGACTTTGCAGAAGAAAGTGTTTCTAAATTCTAAACAGAAATTGACCGAAATCCACAAACGGGCGATTTTACAGTCAATAATAAATTTTCGGTCAAGAATTGTGTCTACCAACACACAAAACATGTGTTAATCATTTAATGTCACAAAAATACTCTTCCTCCTCATATACTCATATATCCCACATTCATTGTAAAAATATCACCATCAATATATTATTAAAATAATATATTTAAATGAATTATTTTATCAGAAAAAGATAAAATATTAAGTTACAACAATTGTCACATTTAAAAAATTTTCTCCATCTATATCCACATAAAATTAATATTTTCCTCACCATATAAATAAATAATTAATTATTCACAAATAATATTACAGAATCACAATAATGACAACCAGGCAGTTCCTAGGAAAGAGGGGGCTTTCCAATAAGGATCTCTCCTTACTGGCGCACAATTAGATGACCAAACCTCTCCTTAGACAGAACTTTCTAGACATTGCCAATAATGTTATCTAATAATATTATTCAGATAATATGAATTATTGCTCCGATAATGGAAAATACTGTGTAGTGACAATTATTGAAACAATAATAATATAAAATATCAACGTAGCAATTATTGAATCAATAAAATAAAATATTAAACAGTAATTACGATAACAATTATTGAGTAGTGCCTTCTTACGTAAGAATCAATAATTGGTGCAATACCGTGTGCTACTGTGCAACACTGTGTATTACTGTGTTTTAACCACCGAGTATTCCAACAGTATTAACGGTAACAACTACGTCGTTATTTGTAACCAACTTATTCTTGTCATTTTATTCATCCAATCGTTTTTCGCTATGGGGCCCACACAAGGCTGCGCCGTCGTACGAATATTCCCCGACAGCAAGAATATTTCACGATCAAACGAATATTTCCCGATAACAATGAGTATTTTATAACCACTTGCTTATTAAAAAAAAATTTCATATATCACCTTTAACTTTAAACTTTTATCAATTTAACTATTTACTGAATAGTAATTATAAGAAAAAATTGAATACTTTTATTTCATAAAATTCGGGGTCTTACAATCTCCCCTCCTTATGAAATTTCGTCCTCGAAATTTACGTACCTGGTATTTCAAAGAGTTGAGAATACCTTGCTTTCATTTCAGATTCCATCTTTCCTGTCATCATAATTTCTTCATTGCTCATCTCCTGTATTTCAGATATCATTCTAGAATACATCTTCAAAACAAAGGTTAATTGAACAAATTAACATATCACATAATATCCAGATATTATGACTGACCAACAAATAAGCTTAGGTAGGACACACTAGCGAAGGATTTACTCGTCTCTCTCCTCCTAGTCCTATTCCCCGATCCCCGCCAGAGATCATATTCCTAAGCTCTGATACCAAATGTAACGCCCCAAAAATAGGTCCATTCCATCCAACCCATTTTGAGTCGCCAAATACATGGTACAGATAACAACTACAACTTTATTACAACAATTGTCGTGCAAAATATAACAACACATATGCTATGAGTTTGGGTACAAATATATACCAACTGTGACTCATGTCCAAACCTTGGATAGCACGTCACAATGACACATTACATAAAGGTATAGTCAAAAACTGTTTTAGAAATTAGAATCTTTGGGAAGTGCTCAAGGAAACCCTCGTACATGGGAGGCCATGTTTCTAGGTTATGATAGATATCATATGGCCACAGAATTATCCTTGGTTGACCCAATAGACCCAAAAAAAAAACAAGAAGTTTACTATCATATTCTTCCCAATGGTGAGTCTTCTCTTGACATATCATTATCTCCACCGTCTCTAACTGAGAATTATACTTCAAACAAACACCAAGATTATATAGGTAGTGCCCATAGATATACTCAGCAAGTGGATGTGCACAACCATGTCTTATGATGACACGAGGTTGTGTGTCGTTAGACATCTTGTATGATAGTGGCAAAACACTCTTCCAACGTTGGGTTCGCTTCACCGTAGATGATTCACCAGATATAACTACTAAATGAACTTTTCTATACTGCTTCGAGAGAACCTCCACAGCTAGAGACCACCGTTCTATTTTCCTGTTACCCTCGCTCGACCCAGCTACACTCTTATTTCCTGAAAAGAATTGTGAAGCAAAAGGGTGAGCACAACTAGCTCAGTAAACAATATCATGACTAAAGATAATTAAATTATCAATAGCCTTCAATAGAATTAAATCAGAGATTTAGAACATATGGTAGATGATAAAAATTTTTAACCATAGTTACAGCGGAACGAGCAATCCATTAGAAGAGTCAAATAGACCATAAAGTCAATTATCTTCTCCATGTTAGAAGTCCACCAACAATGTTTTATCCCTGTAACATTAATCAACAATTCCTGTCCACAATCACATGTATAACTCATAATCATAATTGTAGTTATAAATTCCTCTTCTCATCCAGAACAAAGATAATTTTTATCACTTGTCTTTACCTGAAACATCAAAGATCATGGTTATACCAAATCACAGTTCTTGTTCATAATCATACTAATAATTTCATCTTTGCACTACGAGCCAAAGATATTCATCAGCAACTCATCTTTGTACTACAGGCCAAAGATATTCCTCAACAACTCATATTTGCACTACAAGCCAAATATATTATTATCTCAAAGAAATATATAATCATTTCAGAATTTATATAACCAATAATTATAACCATGTTGATCATTTCACCTTTGCACTTAAGCTAAAGATATTCAATTATAAATTCAATGGTCATGATCATACCAGTCAAAAATTCAACTTTGCACTACTGGCCAAAGAGAACCCATAGTCATGATCGTACCAAAAATCTACCCATCTTTACACTCAAGTCAAAGAGAAATATCATCATTAGGGTTATAAAAATGTTATATATGATAATAAAAAATAATATGATCAACATATAGTTTTAATCTCAAGAGTAATATTCATAAATCAACTATAATTTGGTTAGAAAAAGAAACCAATTTTGTCATGAATAGTAACTCGTGAATAGTAACCCATGAATAGTAACTCGTTAGTAACTCATGAATAGTAACTCGTGAATAGTAACTCATGAATAGTAACTCATAAATAGTAGCTCGTGAATAGTAACTCATGAATAGTAACTCGTAAATAGTAACTCGTGAATAGTAACTCATGAATAGTAACCCCGACATGAAAAGATAAGAATTTCACAAGAAAAATCTTACCAATATTCCGGTATAATGATATTGAAAGAAATAATATCATTGTTAAAAAATAGCATCCCTTACGATAATATCCCTTATTATCCCTTACTATCCCTTACGACAATATCCCTTACAGGTACAACAAATAATATCCCTTACCTCAAAAGAGCAGTACTCCTGACTGGAATAACGTTGAACGAACTTGCATCGTATAGAAACACTCAAGATATCAAAATACTCACAAGAATACACTCGATAATATAGAGAGAGAAATAGAGAGAAAACTTCAGTTTCTGGTGTGATTTTCAATTCTAACCTAAGCACACTATTTATAGGAAATTGCTTAGAACACCAAAGCAGAAAATTGAATATAATAATATTATATTTATAAAATTGTCAAGCCCACCTTAGAAGATCTGAATTCAGCCCATTCTTATCACATGTTGAGCCCACTAATTTGCAAAAAACGTTTTTCTTTAAAATAATAATTAAAACTTCCAAAAATCAATTATTTTAGAACTTCAGAACTTCAATAATTCATAATAAATAGCCCTTTTATCAGAAAATTCGAATCTCGCAAGTTTTTATAGAAAATTCAATTCTCTACAACTTTGCAGAAGAAAGTGTTTCTAAATTCTAAACAGAAATTGACTGAAATTCATAAACGGACGATTTTACAGTCAATAATAAATTTTCGGTCAAGAATTGTGTCCACCAACACACAAAACATGTGTTAATCATTTAATGCCACAAAAATACTCTTCCTCCTCATATACTCATATATCCCACATTCATTGTAAAAATATCACCATCAATATATTATTAAAATAATATATTTAAATGAATTATTTTATCAGAAAAAGATAAAATATTAAGTTACAACAATTGTCACATTTAAAAAATTTTCTCCATCTATATCCACATAAAATTAATATTTTCCTCACCATATAAATAAATAATTAATTATTCACAAATAATATTACAGAATCACAATAATGACAACCAGGCAGTTCCTAGGAAAGAGGGGGCTTTCCAATAAGGATCTCTCCTTACTGGTGCGCAATTAGATGCCCAAACCTCTCCTTAGACAGAACTTTCTAGACATTGCCAATAATGTTATCTAATAATATTATTCAGATAATATGAATTATTGCTCCGATAATGGAAAATACTGTGTAGTGATAATTATTGAAACAATAATAATATAAAATATCAACGTAGCAATTATTGAATCAATAAAATAAAATATTGAACAGTAATTACGATAATAATTATTGAGTAGTGCCTTCTTACGTAAGAATCAATAATTGGTGCAATACCGTGTGCTACGGTGCAACACTGCGTATTACTGTGTTTTAACCACCGAATATTTCAACAGTATTAACGGTAACAACTACGTCGTTATTTGTAACCAACTTATTCTTGTCGTTTTATTCATCCAATCGTTTTTCGCTATGGGGCCCACACAAGGCTGTGCCGTCGTACGAATATTCCCCGACAGCAAGAATATTTCACGATCAAACGAATATTCCCCGATAACAATGAGTATTTTATAACCACTTGCTTATTAAAAAAAAATTCATATATCATCTTTAACTTTAAACTTTTATCAATTTAACCATTTACTGAATAGTAATTATAAGAAAAAATTGAATACTTTTATTTAATAAAATTCGGGGTCTTACAATTTAGTAGTTATATTTGGTGAATTATCTAGGGTGAAGCGAACCCAACGTTGGAAGGGTTTTTTGCCACTATCATACAAGATGTCTAATGACATACAACCTCGTGTCATCATAAGACAAGATTGTGCTCATCCACTTGCTGAGTATATTTACGAGCACTACCTATATAATCTTGGTGTTTGTTTGAAGTATAATTCTCAATTAGAGACAGCAGAGATAATGATAAGTCAAGAGAAGACTCACCATTGGGAAGAATATGATAGTAATCTTTTCGTTTTTCTTTGGGATATATTGGGTCAACCAATGATAATTCTGTGGCCATATGATATATATCACAACCTAGAAGCATGGCCTTCCATGTACAAAGGTTTCCTTGAGCACTTCCCAAAGATTCTAATTTCTAAAACAGTTTTTGACTATACCTTTATGTAAGGTGTCATTGTGAGGTGCTGTCCACGGTTGGGACATGAGTCATATTTGGTATATATTTGTATCCAAACTCACAGTATATGTGTTGTTGTATTTTGCACGATAATTGTTGTAATAAAGTTGTAGTTATTTTCTGTACTATGTATTTGGCGACTCAGAATAGGTTGGATGGAATGGACCTATTTTGGGGTTGTCACAGTTGGTATTAGAGCTTAGGGATATGGTCTCTGGCGGAGATCGGAGAATATAACTAGGAGGGGAGAGATGAGTAAATCCTTCGCTAGTGTGTCCTACCTAAGCTTATTTGTTGGTCAGTCATAATATCGGGATATTATGTGATATGTTAATTTGTTTAATTAACCCTTGTTTTATGGTAGTATTTGAGAATGACAGCTGAGAATGCTAACAATGGAGTGAATGAGACTGTGGGGATACCTCTAATCACTAACCATGATAATGTGATGTCAGATGAAGAAAGAATTAGAGAAATCCATGTGGTGAGTGAAGAATTGATAGTTACACCCGAAATGGTCGCAGAGGTAACAGCTTAGAGCGAGGAAGAAGAGGAAAAAGAGGTACCTGAGGAGAGTTTGTTAGAGGTATTATATGATCAAAATGTAGAATTGTAAAATCGTATTCATGAGTTAGAAGAGCAGGCTGAAGAACGACAGGCGGTTGTGGAGCAAAAGGATGCAACAATTTAAGCTTGTGTTACCCGATATGTGATGCTTGAACAGAAGCATTCTTTGGCAGAGTATAAGATGATAAAGATGGAATCTGAGCTGAAAGAAGAAAAAACTGAACGAGTGAGAATAAGTGATGCATGGGCAAAAGCCGCACGACACGTGGATATTATGGAAAGAGATGTCCGATCTAAGAAGGCTAAAATAGATGATATGAATTTCTCTTTTTGGAAAGCAATTGGAAGAACCCAACATCGAGTTTTGAATTACCCTGTACAGAGCGGTCAACCTGAATTCGATATGGATCGAAGATTGATGATTCAGATCATGAATCAGGAGTACGACGAGGCAGTTGAGGGAGGAATATGTCCTATAGAAAAGTATATTCCAACGGTAGTGATGACGCCAAATGCTGCCTCAGACAAGTCAAAGCCGGGTAGTTCAAGGGAGAGCGGTTGTCATGACTTCCCAACAAGTGAGAAACCCAAATGAAGTTATCACGGGAGATGAGCAATGGAGAAATCATGATGACCCGGGAGATAGAATCTGAAATGAAATCAAGGTATTCTCAACTTTTCGAAATACCAGGTACGTAAATTTCGGGGACGAAATTTTATAAGGAGGAGAGATTGTAAGACCCCGAATTTTATGAAATAAAAGTATTCAATTTTTCTTATAATTACTATTCAGTAAATGGTTAAATTGATAAAAGTTAAAGTTAAGGGTGATATATGAAATTTTTTCAAAATACGCAAGTGGCTATAAAATATTCATTGTTGTCAGGGAATATTCGTTTGGTCGTGGAATATTCTTCTTGTCGGGAATATCCGTACGACGTCGCAGTCAATTGTGGGGCCCATAACGGAATAACTGTCAGATGAAGAAAATGACAAGCTTGAGTTTTTATAAATAATGGCGTAGTTGTTACCGTTAACACTGTTAGAATACCCGGTGGTTAAAATACAGTAATACGCGTAGTTGCACAGTAGCACACGGTATTGCACAGTATAGTTGAATTATTGATTCGTACGTAAGAAGGCACTACTCAATAATTGTTACAGTAGTTACTGTTCAATATTTTATTTTATTGATTCAATAATTGTTGCGTTGATATTTTATATTATTGTTGTTTCAATAATTATTGCTGCACAGTATTTTTCATTATCAGATCAATAATTCATATTATTTGAATAATATTATTAGATAGCATTATTGGCAATGTCTAGAAAGTTCTGTCTAAGGAGAGGTTTGGTCATCTAATTTCGCGCCAGTAAGGAGAAATCCTTATTGGAAAGCCCCCTCTTTCCTGGGAACGGCCTGGTTGCCAGTACTGTGATTCTGTAATATTATTTGTGAATAATTAATTATTAATTTATATGATGAGGAAAATATTAATTTTATGTGGATATAGATGGAGAAATTTTTTTTAGTGACAATTGTTAAAAAATGATATTTTATCTTTTCTGATAAAATAATTTATTATTATATTTAATAATATAATAATGGTGATAGTTTTACAATGAATGTGGGATATATGAGTATATGAGGAGGAAGAGTATTTTTGTTGTATTAAATGATTAAGACATGTTTTGTGTGTCGCTGGACCCCATTTCTTGACTGAAATTTGATTATAGCCTGTAAAATCGCCCGTTTATGGATTTCGGTCAATTTTGTTTGGAATTTAGAAAAAATTTCTTCTGTAAAGTTGTATAGAATTGAATTTTCTATAAAAAAATCGCGAGATTTGAATTTTCTAATAAAAAGGCTATTTTCTATGAATTATTGAAGTTTTAGAAAATAAAATAATTTTTATTAAATTATAGGGTGGGACCCACTTTGGTTGGTGTTAATAACATGTGGGCTGCTATATTTTTTTAGAATTGGCATGCTTGGATGGCTGGTCTTGGATGTTTGGTGTGTAGAAAATAAAAATAATATTTTATTATTTTAGTCTCCTTTGGCGTTCTAGCATTTTCCTATAAATAGGTGCTTATGTTAGAATTGAAAATCACACCAAAAACAAATTTTCTTTCTCTCTATATTATCAAGCATATTTTTGTGAGTATTTAGATATCTTGAGTGTTGCTCAGCGTTATATCCGATATTCAAGTCAGAAGTACTGCTCTTTGAGGTAAGGGATTTTAAGGGTTATTATGTTTTTCAGTTCGTACTTCTTCCGACCTTCAGAAAATTTTGAAAAAATTTGAAATAATATTTTGATGAGTTTTATTAATTGTGTCCAAAAAATGGTGATTTTTGGGTATATAGATTAAGAGTTATAAATTTTACGGGAAAAGATTATTTTAAAAACAACCGCTTATAACTCCTTGTGGTTAACTCCAAAATTGATAAAAATTTTATTGGAAATATATCTATATAATATCAGTGTACTCTGTGAATTTCGAAATTTTTGATAAAATTATAATTTATGATAAATGTCTAAATATTTGGCTGTTTTGGCCATATAAAAAATAGTAAATGAGTTTTAAAAATTTTGAGAAAAATATATGTTCAATATGGGACTATATTCTGCTAAATTCCAGAAAAGAAATATTTTTGGAACTGATTTGGTATTTTTCATGAAAATAGACTAGTTATGAGTAAATGAATTAAATATGTTATGTGAAGTAAGAAAATTAGAAAATAGGATTTTATGGCTTTAGAATCCTATATGAGGTATATGCAGATTTTTGATGAGGGTTTTGTTTATTGGTAATGAAATCTTATGAGTTTGGCATTTTAGGATGATTAAATGTATTATTTAGTAAAGTGTAAACAATTAAAATAAATTATTTATAAGCTTAAAAAATATTATTCTTTCAATATCATTATACCGAAATATTGGTATAGATTTTATTGTGGAATTTTTACCTTTTTCATGTCGAGTTATTATTCATGAATTACTATTCACGAGTTACTATTCACGACGAAATTGGTTTCTTTTTCTGACCAAATTATTGTTGATTTATGAATATTACTCTTGAGATTAAATCTATATGTTGATTATATTAATTTTATTATCATATATAACATTTTTATAACCCTAATAATGATATTTCTCTTTGACTTGAGTGTAAAGATGGGTAGATTTTTGGTATGATCATGACTATGGGTTCCCTTTGGCTAGTAGTGCAAAGTTGAATTGTTGACTGGTATGATCATGACCATTGAATTTATAATTGAATATATTTAGCTTAAGTGCAAAGGTGAATTGATCAACATGGTTATAATTATTGTTTATATAAATTCTGAAATGATTATATATTTCTTTGAGATATTAATATATTTGGCCTATAGTGCAAATATAAACTGTTGATGAATATATTTGGCATGTAATGCAAATATGAACTGTTGTTAAATATCTTTGGCCTGTAGTGCAAAGATGAACTGGTGATGAATACCTTTGGCCCATAGTGCAAAGATGACATGTGGTTGAATATCTTTGGGCAGTAGTGCAAAGATGAATTGTTGATGAATATCTTTGGCCCGTAGTACAAAGATGACATGTTGTTGAATATCTTTGGCCAGTAGTGCAAAGATGAACAGGTATTGAGATGAACATGACCAACTGGTGATACAAATGAATATCTTGGCCGTAGTGCAAAGATGAAGTTATTAGTATGATTATGAACAGGAAATGTGATTTGGTGTAACCATGATCTTTGATGTTTCAGGTAAAGATAGGTGATGAAAATTATCTTCGTCCTAGATGAGAAGAGGAATTTAGAACTACAATTAGGATTATGAGTTATTCAACAATGCAGAATAATGCAGAATAAATTATCATTAGTCTTCAACAATGTTAAACTGATAAAATATAATAGACATCAAGTTTAACTACAGCGGATCAAGCAATCCATTAAAAGAGTCAAGTAGAGAATAAAATCAACTATCTTTTATGATTTAAAAGGTTTTTCATGACTTTTATCGCTGAGACTCAGCTTAATAAATAATCCACATCATCCCTGCACTACGACCAATGATATTCATTAGTATCACAACCACAAATTATCCATGCATCACAGCCAAGGATATTCGTGTATTCATCAATGGTCATGATCATGTCAATAACTGTCCATCAATGCACTACAGGCCAATGAGGACTTTTACCACATCATTTTTAACATTACGGTCATGATTATACCGAATAATCTCTGGTTATAATCATACCAAGTCCATCTATGCACTACAGGCCACAGATGACTTTAAAAAATATAAACATGAGGATGATGACAATGATATAAGAATTCAATAAAACAAGTTCAAGAATTAATTTATTCAGGAACTAATAACATCCAAGTTGTCAACATGATACTGCTTTGTGCAGTAAAATTCAAGAATGCTTAGAAGAATATTTCTATGAAAAGATACTGGATGAAGCGCAAATATCAAGGATATTCTACTAATTTCATGGAGTATAGAAGTCTAAACTTTAACCGAGTATAATAAAGAATGGAATAACAAAAGAAATCACCATGCATGCGGTACTTTGCATAGACAGTTATTCCAACAGAATATTAAAAACGGAACCAGGTCAGGCAAAATTTGCACCGACAGGATGTTCCAACAGAATACTAAAAACGGAACCAGGTCCGGTGTAAAACACACAGACAGGATGTTCCAATAGAATAATAATAAAGACGAAACCAGGTCCGGTGTAAAACACATAGACAGGATGTTCCAACAGAATAATAATAAAGACGGAACCAGGTCTGGTGTAAAACACACAAACAGGATGTTCCAACAGAATAATAGAAGAATGTCACTAAGTATAGGGTAGACCGCATATATAGGTTATTCCAACAGAATAATAAGCAATGGAATAACAACAGTTCTCTTCATGAATAAGAAATAATAACACCCCTTACCGTAAAAGAAACTGAATATAAGAGTAGGGAAGTAGCAGAATACTTTTCTATAGTTTCTCTATAATTTTTCTCTCTAGAGTTTCAGTGAATTCGTAAGAAATAATGAAGGAATGAGCTTCTATTTATAGGAGAATGGAAGGGCACTGTTCATGGATGAAATAATTCTGCAGATATACGTACCAATGTTTTGATATCAGACTAATGCAAAAATTCAATCCACCAACCAATAGAATGCAAACAAAATTAAAATATAAGACATATATATATAAACACATGCTAAATATATATATATATATATATATATATATATATATATATATATATACCACTTAATTTTTCTCCCCCATACCCAACATCAATCCCCCACCCACTCAAAAATCAATTTCACTACACTCTTACACATCACTATCACACTACCACTTTTCCACCATTTTTCACTCACACACATCACACACCTATCACTTTCTCCCACCATATACTCAATACATACATATACTTCCATACGTATACTCTTCCATTTCTAAAATTATTTTTTCAACACATATGGGCCCCACATGTGGGCCCCACCTTTAAATAAATTTCTTCCGATTATTTTGAAAATTGGGTAAATAGGAATCCATAAAATAAGCAAAATTTCATAAAAATCACCTTAATAATTTTAACAACATTTATCATCTTTATTATAATTCACAATATTAATCGACCAGGTCGTTCCCAGGAAAGAGGGGGCTTTACAATAAGGATTTCTCCCTATTGGCGCGCAATTAGGTGACTAAACCTCTCCTTGACAAAACTTCTAGACATCGTTAATATTGTAAATAATAATATTAATAACTTTGTCGTCTCAATTATTGATTTTAACAATATAAAAAATATCGACAATAATTGAATCAAATAACGTGAGATACTATGCAACAATTACTATAGCAAAAAATTGAACAAAACTGAATGACTTCTCACGTAAGCATCAATAATCAATACTGTGTGCTACTATGCAACCACGCGTATTACTGTGCTTTTACTACCGAGTAGTTCAACAGTATTAACGGTAAAACTTCCGCCGTTATTTTTAATAAAATATTTTTGTCGTTTTCTCAATCCGACAATAATTCTATTATGGGATCCACCAATGATTGTGCCGTTGTACGAATATTCCCCGACAAAAAGAATATTCTCCGACCAATCGAATATTATATAACAACTTGCGTACTTTGCAAAATTTATAAATATTACCCACAACTATAACATTATATCATATTTACTCCATAATATTCAAAAATGATATTTATAGAAAATTCATCTTTATTCAAAAAGTTGGGGTCTTACAACCTCCCTTTCTTATAAAATTTCACCCTCGAAAATAGGTACGTACCTGGTATGTCGAAGAGGTAAGGATACCTTGATTTCATTTCAGATTCTAACTCCCAAGTCATTTTCTCAACATCGTGGTTTCTCTACAAAACTTTGACTTGAGGTATAACCTTGGAGCGTAGAATATGTTCCTTCTTATCCAAGATTTGAACATGAACCTCTTCATACGTCCAATCTTCCGCTATTTCGTCCGGTTCTAACTCAATAATGTGGTTCGGGTCTTCCACATATTTACGTAACATGGATATGTAAAAAACGTTATGAACACGAGACATACTTGGTAGTAAAACGAGTCTATAGGCCACAGTTCCTACTCGATCGAGGATTAAAAATGGGCCGATGAATCGAGGATTGAGCTTTCCTCTTTTTTCAAATCTCGTAACTCCTTTCCACGGAGCAACTCGTAAAAACACAAGATCTCCTATATCAAATTCCACGTCCTTTCGATGAAGATCAACATAACTCTTTTGTCGATCTTATGAGGTTTTTATACGTTGTCGGATCGTTTGAATCTTTTCCGTAGTCATACGTACCAACTCTGGTCCCAACAACATTGCTTCACCCACCTCATCCTAGCATACTGGAGAACGACACTTTCTTCCATACAATGCCTCGAATGGAGCCATGTCAATGCTTGCTTGATAACTGTTATTGTAGGAAAACTCCACCAACGGTAAGAACTTGTCCCAACTTCCCTTGAAGTCAAGGACATAGAGTCTTAATAAATCTTCCAGAGTTTGAATAGTCCTCTCTAATTGTCCGTCCGTTTGAGGATGATATGCCGAACTAAATCGTAAATTCGTGCCCATAGCTTTTTGCAAACTAACCCAAAATCGTGAAGTGAATCTTAGGTCTCGATCAGAAACTAGGGATACTGGCATACCATGCTGTCTTACAATCTCGTTTATATATATACGAGCAAGACGTTCAAGTGTATAAGTTTCTCGTATCGATAAGAAATGAGCAGACTTGGTCAATCTATCAATAATGACCCAAATCACATTTATTTCTTGAGAAACCTTAGGAAGACCGGTAATGAAATCCATGGTAATGTGCTCCCACTTTCATTTTGGGATTTCAAGTGGTTACAAAGGACCTTTTGGTACTTGATGCTCCGCCTTGACTCGTTGACAAGTTAGACACCTTGAGATAAACAGCGTTATCTCTCTCTTCATATTGCTCCACCAAAATATATGTCGAAGATCATTATACATTTTGGTACTCCCAGGATGGATTGCAAACGGTGTATTGTGCGCCTCCATCATAATTTTATACTTTAAATCAGGGTCGTTAGGAACACAAAGTCTGGAGTTGACTCGAAGTATTCCTTCTTCATCGATTCTTGCTTCCGGCATAGCACCTTCTTGCACTTTCTTCCTCATACGTATCAGCTCCAGGTCTGTAGCTTGAGCAGTTTTAACATTATCAATTAAAGTCGGTTCTACTCGTATATTCGTCATCATCACATGGGTCTCTGGAGTCTTTAACTCTATCTCCATCCTTTGTAAGTCACACAAAATGGGCCTTTGCGTTGACAATATCGCATTCGTACTTGCATATTATTTTCTACTCAATGCATCAGCTACCACGTTCACTTTTCTAGGATGGTATTGGATGGTATGATCATAATCTTTCAACAATTCAAGCCAACGTCGTTGTCGCATGTTGAGTTCCTTTTGAGTGAAGAAATATTTGAGGCTTTTATGATCCGTAAAGATCTCCACTTTCTCTCCATACAAGTAATGCCTCCAAATCTTTAGTGCGAAAACAACAGCTGCCAACTCTAGATCATGAGTAGGATAATTCCTCTCATATTCTTTGAGTTGTCGTGAGGCATAGGCTATGACTTTCCCATGTTGTATGAGAACACATCCTAACCCTTTGCCCGAAGCATCACTGTAGATGACAAATCCCTCCGAGCCAGATGGTATTGTCAGAACAGGTGCTGAAATGAGTCTCCTCTTGAATTCTTGAAAACTCTTTTCACATTCCTCGCTCCAACCGAACTTTGTATCTTTTCGAGTCAGCTGAGTTAATGGAGTAGCGGTTAGAGAAAATCCTTCCACGAATCTCCGATAATAACTAGCTAAACTGAGAAAGCTACGTACTTCGGTCACTGATTTAGGTTGCTCCAAGCTTTGAATAGCTTCAATCTTTGCTGGGTCAACAGATATTCCATGACTTGATACCACGTGTCCAAGGAATGCTACTTCCTCAAGCCAAAACTCGTATTTCTTTAACTTGGCATAAAGCTTGTATTCACGAAGCTTTTGGAGTATCAGCCTCAAGTGTTGCTCATGATATTCACGGCTTTTGGAATAAATAAGGATGTCATCAATAAAGACAACCACAAAGTGATCCAAATATTCTTTGAATGCCCGGTTCATAATATCCATGAAGGCAGCAGGAGCATTAGTCAATCCAAAGGACATGACTAGGAATTCATAATGCCCGTACCGAGTTCTGAAAATCGAGTTCTGAAAGCTGTCTTTGGAATGTCATTGATTCTAATCTTCAATTGGTGATATCCGGAATGAAGATCAATCTTTGAAAAGAATTTGGCTCCTTGCAACTGGTCAAACAGGTCATCAATATGTGGCAATAGGTACCCATTTTTGATGGTGACATGATTCAACTCCCGATAATCAATATAAAGTCGCATACTCCCATCTTTCTTCTTCATGAATAGAACAGGAGCACCCCAAGGAGAAGTACTAGGACGAATAAAGCCAAAGTCTAACAATTCCTGCAGTTAGGTCTTTAACTCCTGAAGTTCAATAGGAGCCATTCGATAAGGGGCTTTGGAAATGGGTTTTGTACTGGGTTCAAGGTCGATACAAAATTCAATTTCACGCTCTAGGGGTAGGCCAGGAAGTTCTTCAGGGAATACGTTAGGAAATTTATTAACAACAGAAATATCATTCAAAATTGACGTATTTTTGTTTAGATCCGTGACATGAGCTAAGAAAGCTTGACATCTATTTTTCAATAAACGAATAGCTTTATGGCTTGAAATGACATTGATTTATTTTAATGGTTTAGTTGCTTGAATTCGCATAATAGGTTGGTTAAGAATATGAAAACTAACAACCTTACGAAAACAATCAATTTTTGCATGATGAGTAGTTAACCAATCAATCCCTAGAATCACGTCAAATGCAAGTATTTTCAATGAAATAAGATCGATAGGTAATGTGAGGGTACCAATTTGAACCAAACAAGACTTATAAGCAGTGGATGTAATGAAGGTTTCTCCCAACGGAGTTTCCACAGATAAGTCAAAGTCTAATTTCTCCGGAGTCAAATTTAATCATTGAGCGCAAGTAGGAGAAATAAAAGAATGGGTAGAACCGGTATCAAATAAGGTATAGACTTCGCTAGAGTTTATTATAAGCTTACCTGTGACGAACTCGTTCGGGTTCTTTGCTTTCTGAGAGGTCACAACAAACGTTCTCCCTTGCACTACCGGCTTTGACTTTTCTAGGACGGCCTTTGGTGCCTCCATCCTAACTGAACTTGTCTTCAGTAAATGACAAAATCGAGCTAAATGACATTCTCTTTCACAATTATAACGTGCTTTGGACGGCATCGCGCAGTTTGGACTGATGTGTCCCTCCCCTCCGCATTTGAAGCATATGATAGGTGGTCGTTCTCCTTCCTTAACAACGTGTGCTGGTGCTAACGTCTTTCCATCATTGTTGAATCTCCTCTTCTTGAAATGTCCCCTCTTATTGTTTTGGCCCTGATTACCACCGAAGTGGTTACCATTTCTGGCCTGTTTATCCCCTCCACGCTTGTTGTCACCGCTTCGATGACTGCTCTCCCTGGTATTATCATTTTGTCGGCTGCTCTCTTTTGGTTGCATTGACTCGTTATCACGCTCCACTAACTGAGCCCTATTCACAACATCTGAATACAAACACAGTTTATGAGAAATAAGATGTTGACGTATCTCCGGCTTCAAACCTCTTAAAAACATCCACGTCATTCTCTCTTCATTATCTACTAAGTGGGACGTAAACCGAGACAACTCAACAAATTTAGCTTCGTACTACGACACGGTCATATTATTCTGCTCTAACTTAATGAACTCTACCTCCTTCATATGACGAATACTTTCGGGAAAGTACTTGTCATTGAACAGTTCTTGGAACTTCTCCCAAGACATCTTCAGTGCGACAGGTTGAGTACGCTTTACCGATTCCCACCAATAATCAGCATCTTCTCGCAACATAAAGGTGGCAAAGGGAACCTTTTGCTCCTCGGAGCATCCTAAGACATCAAATATCTTGAACTATTTAGCGGTGACCGTCCGAGAGTTGCCAGTGTTTTCACCTATATTTTGGACAGGAGCCGCTCTCGCCTGATGTTGCATGAATTGTATAAAGCCTCTGAACAATTCATTATTCATCATTTGGTCAATGTTGTTGTTCACCTGAGGATTGTCGCCTTCCTGATGCACATTATCCTGATTATTGATATGTGGAGACTCAACGGTCTCCTGTGCTCCATTGTTATTCTCAACATTCTCAGATGTCATTTTCAGATACTGCCACAAAACAAGGGTTAGTTGACATGTAACAAATTATCTCTATACTCTGACCAACCAATTAAATACCAAATAAAATTAGGTAGGTCATACTAGTGAAGGAATTCCCCGTCTCTCCCCTCCTAGTTCTAGTCTCACATCTTAGCCAGGGATCATATCCCTAGGCTTTGATACCAACTATGACGCCCCCAAAATAAGGAATACATCACCCATCTTGAGTCGCCAGATATATGGTACAGAATTCAAATACAACTTACTAATACAACTGTCGTGTACAATACGACAAAACATAAACTGTGAGTTTGAATACAAATATTATCTACTAGAGAGTATACATGTGACGCCCCCAAAATTAGGTATACATCACCCATCTTGGGTCGTCAGATACATTGTACAGAATACAAATACAACTTACTAATACAACTGTCGTGTACAATACGACAAAACATAAATTGTGAGTTTGAATACAAATATTATCTTCTAGAGAGTATTCATACTCAAAAGGAGTCCTCATTACATTTATTAACACACTATTACATAGAATAGTGAGGACTACTAACTAATACTATCATTCGGACCATCACTCCGTTCCTCGACTTGCCCCAGCTACGTTCTCATTTCCTGAAGAGAACAGTGAAAGAAAGGGTGAGCTCAACTAGCCCAATAAGAAATATTATGACTAAGATAATGCAGAATAAATTATCATTAGCCTTCAACAATGTTAAACTGATAAAATATAATAGACATCAAGTTTAACTGCAGCGGAACAAGCAATCCATTAAAAGAGTCAAGTAGAAAATAAACTCTACTATCTTTTATGATTTAAAAGGTTTTTCAACACTGTGATCGCTGGGACTCAGCTTAATAAAATAATCCACATCATCGAATCACCCCTGCACTACGGCCAAGGATATTCGTGTATTCATTAATGGTCATGATCATGCCAACAACTGTCCATCAATGCACTACGGGCCAATGAGGACTTTTACCACATCATTTGTAACATTACGGTCATGATTATACCGAATAATCCCTGGTCATAATCATACCAAGTCCATCTATGCACTACAGGCCACAGATGACTTTCAACATTTTATAAACATGAGGATGATGACAATGATATAAGAATTCAATAAAACAAGTTCAAGAATTAATTTATCCAAGAATTAACAACGTCCAAATTGTCAACATGATACTACTTTGTGGAGTAAAATTCAAGAATGCTTAGAAGAATATTTTCATGAAAAGATACTGGATGAACCGCAATTATCAAGGATATTCCACTAATTTCATGGAGTATAGAAGTCAAAACTTAACCAACTGAGTATAATAAAGAATGGAATAACAAAAGAAATCACCATGCATGCGATAGACCGCACAGACAAGTTATTCCACAGAATAATAAATAATGGAACCAGGTCCGGCGTAAAACGCACAGACAGGATATTCCAACAGAATAATAATAAAGATGGAACCAGGTCCGGTGTAAAACACACAGACAGGATGTTCCAACAAAATAATAATAAAGACGGAACCAGGTCCGGTGTAAAACACACAGACAGGATGTTCCAACAGAATAATAATAAAAACGGAACCAGGTCCGGTGTAAAACACACAGACAGGATGTTCCAACAGAATAATAGAAGAATGTCACCAAGTATAGGGTAGACCGCGTATACAGGTTATTCCAACAGAATAATAAGAAATGAAATAACAACAGTTCTCTTCATGAATAAGAAAGAATAACACCCCTTACCGTTTTAAAGAAGAGCTGAAATAAGGAAGTAGTTAAGTAGCAGAATACTCTTCTTCTCTCTCTCTATAGTTTCTCTCTATAGTTTCTCTCTCTAGAGTTCAGTGAATTCGTAAGAAATAATGAAGGAATGAGCTGCTATTTATAGAAAAATAGAATGCATAGTAACTAATCCATGAACGGTCCAGATTGATTACTTTAATCTGACGGTCCATATTTAAAGAAAAATCTTTTAAATAAAATATAATATATTCTATTTATATAATAACTTTAATAAAGTATTCTATTTTATATAAAAAGATGCTTCTGTTTTATTACGTTAATAATACGAAAAAAACAAAACGTCATTATCGCTAAATAATTCATATTATTAACTGACAATAATTGAATCAAACTGAGTGACTTCTCACATAAGCATTAATAATCAATACCGTGTGCTACTATGCAACCACACGTATTACTGTACTTTTACTACCGAGTAGTTCAACAGTATAAATGGTAAAACTTCCGCCGTTATTTTTAATAAAATATTTTTGTCGTTTTCTCAATCCGACAATAATTCCGTTGTGGGGTCCACCAATGATTGTGCCGTTGTACGAATATTCCCTGTTAAAACGAATATTCTCCGACCAATCGAATATTATATAACAACTTGCGTACTTTGCAAAATTTATAAATATTACCCACAACTATAACATTATATCAAATTAACTCCATAATATTCAAAAATGATATTTATAGAAAATTCATCTTTATTTATAAAAGTTGGGGTCTTACAACCTCCCCTTCTTATGAAATTTCGCCCTCGAAATTAGGGTACGTACCTGGTATGTCGAAGAGGTAAGGATACCTTGATTTCATTTCAGATTCTAACTCCCAAGTCATTTCCTCAAAATCGTGGTTTCTCCACAAAATTTTGACTTGAGGTATAACCATGGAGCGTAGAATATGTTCCTTCTTATCCAAGGTTTGAACAGGAACTTCTTCATACGTCAAATCCTCCGTAATTTCGTCCGATTCTAACTCAATAATGTGGTTCGGGTCTTCCACATATTTGCGTAACATGGATATGTGAAAAACGTTATGAACACGAGACATACTTGGCGGTAAAGCGAGTCTATAAGCCACAGTTCCTACTCGATCGAGGATTAAAAATGGACCGATGAATCGAGGATTGAGCTTTCCTCTTTTTCCAAATCTCGTAACTCCTTTCCATGGAGCAACACGTAAGAACACATGATCTCCTATATCAAATTCCACGTCCTTTCGATGAAGATCAACATAACTCTTTTGTCGATCTTGTTAGGTTTTTATACGTTGTCGGATCGTTTGAATCTTTTCTGTAGTCATACGTACCAACTCCGGTCCCAACAACGTTGCTTCACCCACCTCATCCCAGCATACTGGAGAACGACATTTTCTTCCATACAATGCTTCGAATGGAGCCATGCCAATACTTGCTTGATAACTGTTGTTGTAGGAAAACTCCACCAATGGTAAGAACTTGTCCCAACTTCCCTTGAAGTCAAAGACACAGAGTCTTAATAAATCTTCTAGAGTTTGAATAGTCCTCTCTGATTGTCCGTCCGTCTGAGGATGATATGCCGAACTAAATCGTAAATCTGTGCCCATAGCTTTTTGTAAACTAACCCAAAATCGTGAAGTGAATCTTGGGTCTCGATCAGAAACTATGGATACTGGCATACCATGCAGTCTTACAATCTCGTTTATGTACATACGAGCAAGACGTTCAAGTGTATAAGTTTCTCGTATCGGTAAGAAATGAGCAGACTTGGTCAATCTATCAACAATGACCCAAATCGCATCAATACCTTGAGAAACCTTAGGAAGACCGGTAACGAAATCCATGGTAATGTGCTCCCACTTCCATTCTGGAATTTCAAGTGGTTGCAATGGACCTTTTGGTACTTGATGCTCCGCTTTGACTCGTTGACAAGTTAGACACCTTGAGATAAACAACGCTATCTTTCTCTTCATATTGCTCCACCAAAATGTATGACGAAGATCATGATACATTTTGGTACTTCCAGGATGGATTGCAAACGGTGTGTTGTGCGCCTCCATCATGATTTCATACTTTAAATCAGGGTTGTTAGGAACACAAAGTCTGGAGTTGACTCGAAATATTCCTTCTTCATTGATTCTTGCTTCCGGTATAGCACCTTCTTGCACTTCCTCATACGCATCAGCTCCAGGTCTGTAGCTTGAGCAGCTTTAACTTTATCGATTAAAGTTGGTTCTACTCGTATATTTGCCATCATCACATGGGTCCCTGGAGTCTTTAACTCTATCTCCATCCTTTGCAAGTCACACAAAATGGGCCTTTGTGTTGACAATATTGCACTCGTACTTTCATATGATCTTCTACTCAATGCGTTAGCTACCACGTTCGCTTTTTCAGGATGGTATTGAATGGTATGATCATAATCTTTCAACAGTTCAAGCCAACGTCGTTGTCGCATGTTGAGTTCCTTTTGAGTGAAGAAATATTTGAGGCTTTTATGATCCGTAAAGATCTCCACCTTCTCCCCATACAAGTAATGCCTCCAAATTTTAAGTGCAAAAACAACAGCTGCCAACTCTAGATCATGAGTAGGATAATTCCTCTCATATTCCTTGAGTTGTCTTGATGCATAGGCTATGACTTTTCCATGTTGCATGAGAACGCATCCCAACCCTTTGCTCGAAGCATCACTGTAGATGACAAATCCCTCCGAGCCAGATGGTATTGTTAGAACAGGTGCTGAAATGAGTCTCCTCTTGAGTTCTTGAAAACTCTGCTCACATTCTTCGCTCCAACCGAACTTTGTATCTTTCCGAGTCAGCTGAGTTAATGGAGTAGCGATTCGAGAAAATCCTTCCACGAATCTCCGATAATAACCAGCTAAACCAAGAAAGCTACGTACTTCGGTCACTGATTTAGGTTGCTCCCAGCTTTGAATAGCTTCAATCTTTGCCGGGTCAACCGATATTCCACGACTTGATACTACGTGCCCAAGGAATGCTACCTCCTCCAGCCAGAACTCGCATTTCTTCAACTTGGCATAAAGCTTGTATTCACGAAGCTTTTGGAGTACCAGCCTCAAGTGTTGCTCATGATCTTCACGGCTTTTGGAATAAATAAGGATGTCATCAATAAAGACGACCACAAAGTGATCCAAATATTCCTTAAATACCCGGTTCATCATATCCATGAAGGCAGCAGGAGCATTAGTCAATCCAAAGGACATGACTAGGAATTCATAATGCCCGTACCGAGTTCTAAAAGCCGTCTTTGGAATATCCTCAGTTCTAACCTTCAGCTGATGATATCCAGAACGAAGATCGATCTTTGAAAAGAATTGTGCTCCTTGCAACTGGTCAAACAGGTCATCAATACGTGGCAATGGGTACCTTTTTTTGATGGTGACATGATTCAACTCCCGATAATCAATACAAAGTCGCATTCTTCCATCTTTCTTCTTCACGAATAGCACAGGAGCACCCCAAGGAGAAGTACTAGGACGAATAAAGCCAATGTCTAACAATTCCTGCAGTTGGATCTTTAACTCCTGAAGTTCAATAGGAGCCATTCGATATGGGGCTTTGGAAATGGGTTTTGTACCGGGTTCAAGGTCGATACAAAATTCAATTTCACGCTCTGGGGGTAGGCCAGGAAGTTCTTCAGGGAATACGTCAGGGAATTTATTAACAATAGAAATATCATTCAAAACTGACGTATTTTTGTTTAGATCCGTGACATGAGCTAAGAAAGCTTGACATCCGTTTTTCAATAAACGAATAGCTTTATGGCTTGAGATGACAGCGATTGATTTTAATGGTTTGGTTGCTTGAATTCGCATAATAGGTCGATTAGGAATATGAAAGCTAACAACCTTACGAAAACAATCAATTTTTGCATGATGAGTAGTTAACCAATCAATCCCTAGAATCACGTCAAATGCAAGTATTTTTAATGAAATCAGATCGACAGGTAATGTGTGGGTACCAACTTGAACCAAACAAGACTTATAAACCGTGGATGTAATGAAGGTTTCTCCCAATGGAGTTTCAACAGATAAATCAAAGTCTAATTTCTCCGAAGTCAAATTTAATCGATGAGCGCAAGTAGGAGAAATAAAAGAATGGGTAGAACCGGTATCAAATAAAGTATAGACTTCGTTAGAGTTTATGATAAGCTTACCCGTGATGACCTCATTCGGGTTCCTTGCTTTCTGGGAGGTCACAACAAACGCTCTCCCTTGCACTACCGGTTTTGACTTTTCTGGGACGGCCTTTGGTGTCTCCATCTTGGCTGAACTTGCTTTTGGTAAATGACAAAATCGAGCTAAATGACCTTCTCTTCCACAATTATAACATGCTTTAGACGTCATCGCGCAGTTTGGACTGATGTGCCCCTCCCCTCCGCATTTGAAACATATGATAGGTGGTCGTTCTCCTTCCTTAACAACGGGTGCTGGTGCTGACGTCTTTCCATCATTGTTAAATCTCCTCTTCTTGAAATGACCATTCTTATTATTTTGGCCCTGATTACCACGAAGTGGTTACCATTTCTGGCCTGTTGATTCCCTCCACGCTTGTTGTCACCGCTTCGATGACTGCTCTCACTGGTATTATCATTTTGCCGACTGCTCTCTTTTAGTTGCGTTGACTCGTTATTGCGCTCCACAAACTGAGCCCTATTCACAACATCTGAATACAAACACAGTTTATGAGAAATAAGATGTTGACGTATCTCAGGTTTCAAATCTCGTAAAAACATTCGCGTCATTCGCTCTTCATTATCCACCAAGTGGGACACAAACCGGGACAACTCAGCAAATTTAGCTTCATACTGCGACACGGTCATATTATTCTGCTCCAATTTGATGAACTCCACCTCCTTCATGTGACGAATACTTTCGGGAAAGTATTTATCATTGAACAGCTCTTGGAACTTCTCCCAAGACATCTTCAGTGCGGCAGGTTGAGTACGCTTAATCGATTCCCACCAGTAATCTGCCTCTCCTCGCAACATAAAAGCGGCAAAGGAAACCTTTTGCTCCTCGGAGCATCCCAAGACATCAAATATCTTGGTAATCTGCTTTATCCATGTTTTCGCTATAAGTGGTTTTGGCTCTCCCTTAAACTCTGGTGGTCCCAGCTCCTTGAACTGTTTAGCGGTGACCGTCCGAGAGTTTTCAGTGTTTCCACCTATATTTTGGACAGGAGCCGCTCTCGCCTGCTGTTGCATGAACTGCATAAAGTTTCTGAACATTCCATCATTCATCATCTGGTCAGTGTTGTTGTTTGCATGAGGATTGTCACCTTCCTGATGCACATTATCCTGATTATTGATTTGTGGTGAATCAACAGTCGCCTGTGCTCCATTGCTATTCTCAACATTCTCAGATGCCATTTTCAGATACTGCCACAAAATAAAAGTTAATTGATATGTCATATACTATCCTTATATTATGACCGACCAATTAAATACCATGCAAATAAACTTAGCTAGGTCATACTAGCAAAGGAATTCGCCGTCTCTCCCCTCCTAGTTCTATTCTCACATCTTAGCCAGGGATCATATCCCTAAGCTCTGATACCAACTGTGACGCCCCCAAAATTAGGTATACATCACCCATCTTGGGTCGTCAGATACATTGTACAGAATACAAATGTAAGACCCCGAATTTTATGAAATAAAAGTATTCAATTTTTCTTATAATTACTATTCAGTAAATGGTTAAATTGATAAAAGTTTAAAGTTATGGGTGAAATGTGAATTTTTTTTTCAAAATAAGCAAGTGGTTATAAAATAATCATTTTTGTCGGGAAATATTCGTTTGGTCGTGGAATATTCTTTCTGTCGGGGAATATTCGTACGACGGCGCAGCTATTTGTGGACCCCATAACGAATAACTGTCGAATGAAGAAAATGACAAATTTGAGTTTTTACAAATAACGGCGTAGTTGTTACCGTTAACACTGTTGGAATACCCGGTGGTTAAAATACAGTAATACGCGTTATTGCACAGTAGCACACGGTATTGCACAGTATTTTTGAAATTATTAATTCTTACGTAAGAAGGCACTACTCAATAATTGTTACAGTAATTACTGTTCAATATTTTATTTTATTGATTTAATAATTGCTACGTTGAAATTTTATATTATTGTTGTTCAATAATTGTCACTGCACAATATTTTCTATTATCAGATCAATAATTCATATTATTTGAATAATATTATTAGATAACATTATTGGCAATGTCTAGAAAGTTCTGTCTAAGGAGAGGTTTGGTCATCTAATTGCGCGTCAGTAAGAAAAAATTCATATTGGAAAGCCCCCTCTTTCCTGGGAACGGTCTGGTTGTCATAATTGTGACTCTGAAATATTATTTGTGAATAATTAATTATTGATTCATATGATAAGGAAATATTTATTTTATGTGGATATAAATGAGGGATATATTTTTATGGTTAAAAATGAAGGAGTTAATGTTGAGGTTTTTATCAGTATTTTTGTCGGAATAGAGGTATTAAAAATCAGGGTTTTTGAGATATTTTGCGGGGGTTATAATTTTTAATCCGACCGTTGGATCGTGGTAATTTTTGGATATGTTATACATATATAAGTTGAGTATATGTCCACAAATTTTGAACCGTTAAAAATGAACGTATGATTTATTATGGATTTTACGAGATGACTGGTTCAGAAATTGTTGAATTTTCAGAGTTAATCATTTTGGTAAAAAATTCTAGAATTGGTGGGCCCCATTCTTGGTTGGTGAAGAAATGTGCTGAGATTTTTATTCAAATGTGGTGGGTGGGAATAGTAGCAGGTAAAGCCATCAGGTTGCAGGTTAAGTCTGCTTCGGCGTGCTAACATTTTCCTATAAATAGAGGGCTAAGTTAGAATTGAAAATCATACCAGAAACATAAGCTTTCTCTCTTTCTCTCTCTATATTGTGAAGCATATTTTGTGAGTATTTAGATACTTTGAGAGTTGCTATTCAGTGCAAGTTTCCTTCGGCTTTGCATTCCAGTCAGAAATACTGCACTTTTGAGGTAAGGGATAGTAAGGGATTTTAAGGGTTGTTATATTTTCCAGTTTCGTAATTTTTTTGACTTTCAAAAATTCTGAAAAAATTTGAAATGATATTTTGATGAGTTTTCTTGATTGTGTCCAAAAATGGTGATTTTTGGATGTATAGATTGAGAGTTATGAATTTTATGAGAAAATACTATTTTAAAAGTAACCGCTTGTAATTCCTTGTGGTTAACTCCAAAATTGATGAAATTTTTATTGGGAGTACATGTATATGATAGAAGTATACTCTGTAAATTTCAGAATTTTTTGGACAAAAGTACAATTTATGATAAATGTCTAAATATTCGGCGGTTTTGGCCATATGAAAAATAGTAAATGAGTTTTAAAAATTTTGAGAAAATTATATGTTCAATATGGGACTATATTCTGCTAAATCCCAAAAAAGATTTGGTAGTTTTTATGAAAATAGACTAGTTATGAGTAAATGAATTAAATATGTTATGTGAAGTAAGAAAATTAGAAAATAGGATTTTATGACTTGAGAATCCTATATGAGGTATATGCAGATTTTTGATGAGGGTTTTGGTTATTGGTGATGAAATCTTATGAGTTTGGCATTTTAGAATGATTAAATGCATTATTTAGTAAAGTGTAAATAATTAAAATAAATTGTTTATAAGTTTAAGAAATGTTATTCTTTCAATATCATTATACTGAAATATTGGTATGAATTTTATTATGAAATTTCTACCTTTTTGTGTCGGGGTTACTATTCATGAGTTACTATTCATGAGTTACTATTCACGGGTACTATTCACGACAAAATTGGTTTCTTTTTCTGACCAAATTATAGTTGATTTATGAATATTACTCTTGAGATTAAAACTATATGTTGATCACATTATTTTTATTATCATATATAACATTTTTATAACCCTAATGATGATATTCTCTTTCACTTGAGTGTAAAGATGGGTAGATTATTGGTATGATCATGACTAGGGTTCTCTTTGGTCAGTTGTGCAAAGTTGAATTGGTTACTGGTATGATCATGACCATTGAATTTATAAGTGAATATCTTTAGCTTAAGTGCAAAGGTGAAATGATCAACATGATTATAATTATTGTTTATATAAATTCTGAAATGATTATATATTTCTTTGAGATATGAATATATTTGGCCTGTAGTGCAAATATGAACTGTTGATGAATATCTTTGGCCTGTAGTGCAAAGATGAATTGTTGATGAATATCTTTGGCCTGTAGTGCAAAGATGACATGTTGTTGAATATCTTTGGCCAGTAGTGCAAAGATGAACAGGTGTTGAGATGAACATGACCAACTGGTATAAATGAATATATTTAGCCGTAGTGCAAAGATGAAGTTGTTAGTATGATTATGAACAGGAACTGTGATTTGGTATAACCATGATCTTTGATGTTTCAGGTAAAGATAGGTGATGAAAATTATCTTCGTCTTGGATGAGAAGAGGAATTTAGAACTACAATTATGATTATGAGTTATTCATATGATTGTGGACCAGAATTGTTGATTGATATTACAGGGATAAAACATTGTTGGTGGATTTTTAACATGGAGAAGATAATAGACTTTATAGTCTATTTGACTCTTCTAATGGATTGCTCGTTCCGCTACAACTATGGTTGAAATTTTTATCATCTACCATATGTTCTAAATCTTTGATTTATTACTGATGAAGACTATTGATAATTTATTTATCTTTAGTCATGATATTCTTTACTGGGCTAGTTGTGCTCACCCTTTTGCTTCACAATTCCTTTCAGGTAATAAGAGTGTAGCTGGGTCGAGCGAGGGTAACGGGGAAATAGAACGGTGGTCTCTAGCTGTGGATGTTCTCCCGAAGCAGTATAGAAAAGTTTATTTAGTAGTTTTATTTGGTGAATCCAATAGGGTAAGGTGTACCCAACGTTGGAAGGGTGTTTTGTCACTATCATACAAGATGTCTAATGACATACAATCTCGTGTCATCATAAGACAAGGATGTACTCATCCACTTGCTGAGTATATATATGAGCACTACCTATATAATCTTGGTGTTTGTTTGAAGTATAATTCTCAATTAGAGATAGTAGAGATAATGATATGTCAAGAGAAGACTCAACATTGGGAAGAATATGATAGTAATCTTCTCGTTTTTCTTTGGGGTCTATTGGGTCAACCAAGGATAATTCTGTGGCCATATGATATCTATCATAACCTAGACGCATGGCCTCCCATGTACAAAGGTTTCCTTGAGCACTTCCCAAAGATTCTAATTTCTAAAACAGTTTTTGACTATACCTTTATGTAAGGTGTCATTGTGAGGTGATGTCCACGGTTGGAACATGAGTCACATTTGGTATATATTTGTATCCAAACTCACAGCATATGTGTTGTTGTATTTTGCACGACAATTGTTGTAATAAAGTTGTAGTTGTTTTCTGTACCATGTATTTGGCGACTCAGAATAGGTTGGATGGAATGGACTTGTTTTGGGGTTGTCACAACAAATACAACTTACTAATACAAATATCGTGTATAATACGACAAAACATAAATTGTGAGTTTGAATACAAATATTATCTTCTAGAGAGTATTCATACTCAAAAGGAGTCCTCATTACATTTATTAACACACTATTACATAGAATAGTGAGGACTACTAACTAATACTATCATTCGGACCATCACTCCGTTCCTCGACTTGCCCCAGCTACGTTCTCATTTTCTGAAGAGAACAGTGAAAGAAAGGGTGAGCTCAACTAGCCCAGTAAGAAATATTATGACTAAGATAATATAGAATAAATTATCATTAGCCTTCAACAATGTTAAACTGATAAAATATAATAGACATCAAGTTTAACTGCAGCGGAACAAGCAATCCATTAAAAGAGTCAAGTAGAAAATAAACTCTACTATCTTTTATGATTTAAAAGGTTTTTCAACACTGTGATCGCTGGGACTCAGCTTAATAAAATAATCCACATCATCGAATCATCCCTGCACTACGGCCAAGGATATTCGTGTATTCATTAATGGTCATGATCATGCCAACAACTGTCCATCAATGCACTACGGGCCAATGAGGACTTTTACCACATCATTTGTAACATTACGGTCATGATTATACCGAATAATCCCTGGTCATAATCATACCAAGTCCAGCTATGCACTACAGGCCACAGATGGCTTTCAACATTTTATAAACATGAGGATGATGACAATGATATAAGAATTCAATAAAATAAGTTCAAGAATTAATTTATCCAAGAATTAACAACGTCCAAATTGTCAACATGATACTACTTTGTGGAGTAAAATTCAAGAATATTTAGAAGAATATTTTCATGAAAAGATACTGGATGAACCGCAATTATCAAGGATATTCTACTAATTTCATGGAGTATAGAAGTCAAAACTTAACCAACTGAGTATAATAAAGAATGGAATAACAAAAGAAATCACCATGCATGCGATAGACCGCACAGACAAGTTATTCCCACAGAATAATAAATAATGGAACCAGGTCCGGCGTAAAACGCACGGACAGGATATTCCAACAGAATAATAATAAAGATGGAACCAGGTCCGGTGTAAAACACACAGACAGGATGTTCTAACAAAATAATAATAAAGACAGAACCAGGTCCGGTGTAAAACACACGGATAGGATGTTCCAACAGAATAATAATAAAAACGGAACCAGGTCCGGTGTAAAACACACAGACAGGATGTTCCAACAGAATAATAGAAGAATGTCACCAAGTATAGAGTAGACCACGTATACAGGTTATTCCAACAGAATAATAAGAAATGAAATAATAACAGTTCTCTTCATGAATAAGAAAGAATAACACCCCTTACCGTTTTAAAGAAGAGCTGAAATAAGGAAGTAGTTAAGTAGCAGAATACTCTTCTTCTCTCTCTCTATAGTTTCTCTCTATAGTTTCTCTCTCTAGAGTTCAGTGAATTCGTAAGAAATAATGAAGGAATGAGCTGCTATTTATAGAAAAATAGAATGCATAGTAACTAATCCATGAACGGTCCAGATTGATTATTTTAATCTGACGGTCCATATTTAAAGAAAAATCTTTTAAATAAAATATAATATATTCTATTTATAGAATAACTTTAATAAAGTATTTTGTTTTATATAAAAAGATGTTTCTGTTTTATTACGTTAATAATACGAATAAAACAAAACGTCATTATCGCTAAATAATTCATATTATTAACTGACAATAATTGAATCAAACTGAGTGACTTCTCACATAAGCATTAATAATCAATACCGTGTGCTACTATGCAGCCACACGTATTACTGTACTTTTACTACCGAGTAGTTCAACAGTATCAATGGTAAAACTTCCGCCGTTATTTTTAATAAAATATTTTTGTCGTTTTCTCAATCCGACAATAATTCCGTTGTGGGGTCCACCAATGATTGTGTCGTTGTACGAATATTCCCTGTTAAAACGAATATTCCTCGACCAATCGAATATTATATAACAACTTGCGTACTTTGTAAAATTTATAAATATTACCCACAACTATAACATTATATCAAATTAACTCCATAATATTCAAAAATGATATTTATAGAAAATTCATCTTTATTTATAAAAGTTGGGGTCTTACAATACAAACTCAAAAGGAGTCCTCATTACAATTATTATCACACTATTTTACAGAATAGTGAGGACTACTAATGCTATCCTCTGGACCATCACTCCGTTCCCCGACTCGTCCAAGCTATATTCTCATTTCTGAAGAGAACAGTGAAAGAAAGGGTGAGCTCAACTAGCCCAGTAAGAAATATTATGACTAAGATAATGCAAAATAAATTAGCATTAGTCTTCAACAATGTTAAACTGATAAAATACAATAGACATCAAGTTTAACTGCAGCGGATCAAGCAATCCATTAAAAGAGTCAAGTAAATAATAAAATCTACTATCTTTTATGATTTAAAAGGTTTTTCATGACTTTTATCGCTGAAACTCAGCTTAATAAATAATCCACATCATCCCTGCACTACGGCCAAGGATATTCATTAGTATCACAACCACAAATTATCCATGCATCACAGCCAAGGATATTCGTGTATTCATCAATGGTCATGATCATGCCAATAACTGTTCATCAATACACTACAGGCCAATAAGGACTTTTACCACATCATTTTTAACATTACGGTCATGATTATACCGAATAACCCCTGGTCATAATCATACCAAGTCCATCTATGCACTACAGGCCACAGATGACTTTAAAAAAATATAAACATGAGGATGATGACAATGATATAAGCATTCAATAAAACAAGTTCAAGAATTAATTTATTCAGGAACTAATAACGTCCAAGTTGTCAACATGATACTGCTTTGTGCAGTAAAATTCAAGAATGCTCAGAAGAATATTTCCATGAAAAGATACTGGATGAAGCGCAAATATCAAGGATATTCTACTAATTTCATGGAGTATAGAAGTCAAAACTTTAACCAACTGAGTATAATAAAGAATGGAATAACAAAAAAAATCACCATGCATGCGGTACTTTGCATAGACAGTTATTCCAACAGAATAATAATAACGGAACCAGGTCAGGCAAAATTTGCACCGACAGGATGTTCCAACAGAATAATAATAAAGACGGAACCAGGTCCGGTGTAAAACACACAGACATGATGTTCCAACAGAATAATAATAAAGGCGGAACCAGGTCCGGTGTAAAACACACAGACATGATGTTCCAACAGAATAATAGAATAATGTCACCAAGTATAGGGTAGACCGCGTATACAGGTTATGCCAACAGAATAATAAGCAATGGAATAACAACAGTTCTCTTCATGAATAAGAAAGAATAACACCCCTTACCGTAAAAGAAACTGAATATAAGAGTAGGGAAGTAGCAGAATACTTTTCTATAGTTTCTCTATAATTTTTCTCTCTGGAGTTTCAGTGAATTCGTAAGAAATAATGAAAGAATGAGCTTCTATTTATAGGAGAATGGAAGGGCACTGTTCATGGATGAAATAATTCTGCAGATATATGTATCAATGTTTTGATATCACACTAATGCAAAAATTCAATCCACCAACCAATAGGATGCAAGCAAAATTAAAATATAAGACATATATATATATATATATATATATATATATATATATATATATACCACTTAATTTTTCTCCCCCATACCCAACATCAATCCCCCACCCACCCAAAAATCAATTTCACTACACTCTTACACATCACTATCACACTACCACTTTTCCACCATTTTCCACTCACACACACATCACACACCTATCACTTTCACATATCACTTTCTCCCACCATATACTCAATACATACATATACTTCCATACGTATACTCTTCCATTTCCAAAATCATTTTTCCAACACATATGGGCCCCACATGTGGGCACCACCTTTAAATAATTTTCTTTCGATTATTTTAAAATTTGGGTAAATAGGAATCCATAAAATAAGCAAAATTTCATAAAAATCACCTTAATAATTTTAACAACATTTATCATCTTTATTATAATTCACAATATTAATCGACCAGGTCGTTCCCAGAAAAGAGGGGGCTTTTTAATAAGGATTTTTTCCTATTGGCGCGCAATTAGGTGACCAAACCTCTCCTTGACAGAACTTCTAGACATCGTTAATATTGCAAATAATAATATTAATAACTTTATCGTCTAAATTATTGATTTTAACAATATAAAAAATATCGACAATAATTGAATCAAATAACGTTAGATACTATGCAACAATTACTATAGTAAAAAATTGAACAAAATTGAATGACTTCTCACGTAAGCATCAATAATCAATATCGTATGCTACTGTGCAACCACGCGTATTACTGTGCGTTTACTACTGAGTAGTTCAACAGTATTAACGGTAAAACTTTCGCCGTTATTTTCAATAAAATATGTTTGTCGTTTTCTCAATCCGACAATAATTCCATTGTGGGGTCTACCAATGATTGTGCCGTTGTACGAATATTTCCCGACAAAAAGAATATTCCCCGACCAATCGAATATTATATAACAACTTGCGTACTTTGCAAAATTTATAAATATTACCCACAACTATAACATTATATCAAATTTACTCCATAATATTCAAAAATGATATTTATAGAAAATTCATCTTTATTGAAAAAGTTGGGGTCTTACACCTTATGTTGGTTAATTGTTCTCTAAGTTGGAAGAAATTGCAAATTTTTATAAATCTTACGCACACATAGATTTGATATTAGGATTGCTACTAGTAATAAATATACTCGTAGTAATGATTTGTCGTCTAGGTTATATGTATGTAAAAAATCTAGTAGACCAACTGTTGTGAAGAGTTCAATAAATGATGAATGTGATAACGAAAAAATAAGACAAAGAGAATCGATAGGAAAAACATTATGCAAAACTAGAATGTTTGTAATTCACGTTAAGAAAGAAGGCAACTGATATATTTCGACCATTGAGTTGGATCACAATCATCATTTATTGACACCTACCAAAGTAGATTTGCTTAAGACATAGGAATATTACGCCAGTAGTAAGACAATTAATTGACATTTTAAATAAGACGGGTATTGGACCTAGTAGGGTGATAAACGTTTTGAGCACAATGGGTGGAGGGATTCAGAACGTAGGTTTTAGTGAAAAGGATATTCGTAATATAGTTAGGGATTTAAGGGGCGGCTCAGATGAAAATGATGCACGAGCTACAATCATTTCTTTAATAAAAATTGAATCTGTCAGTGCGAGAAAATTCTTTTTTCGTGCCAAACAAGGCGAAGACAATCGCATATCTTGTATTTGTGGTTAGACGTCCGATCAAGATTAATGTATCAACGTTTCAGAGGCATGGTTACATTTAACATTACGTATAAGATAAATAGGTATAATATATCATTTGTTCCATTTACCGGGGTCAACTACCATTACCACTCTGTTTTATTTGGATTTGCACTATTAAAGGATGAGACAGAAGACACTTTTGTTTGAGTCTTAGAGATGTGGCTCGAAGTCATGAACTACATGACTCATATAACCATCATCACTGACCAAGATAAAGTCATGAACAATACTATTGCCAAGGTACTCCCATTCACTCACCATGTATTGTGTTCTTGGCATATTAGCAATAAATTCCTAAAGAAATTGCATCATGTTTATTCGGAACACCCGTCGTTCAAAGACGATTTTAACAATTGTGTATAATTTATTGTCCGTCGGCGAGTTTGAAGAGCGTTGGTGTGACGCCCCCAAAATTAGGTATACATCACCCATCTTGGGTCGTCAGATACATGGTACAGAATACAAATACAACTTACTAGTACAATTATCGTGTACAATACGACAAAACATAACTGTGAGTTTGAATACAATTATTGTCTACTAGAGACTATATAAACTCGAAAGGAGTCCTCATTATAATTATTGTCACACTATTTAATAGAATAGTGAGGACTACTAATACTATCATCTGGTCCATCACTCCATTCCCCGACTCGTCCCAGCTATATTCTCATATCCTGAAGAGAACAGTGAAAGAAAGGGTGAGCTCAACTAGCCCAGTAAGAAATATTATGACTAAGATAATGCAAAATAAATTATCATTAGCCCTCAACAATGTTAAACTGATAAAATATAACGAACATCAAGTTTAACTGCAGTGGAACAAGTAATCCATTAAAAGAGCCACGCAGAGAATAAAATCTACTATCTTCTATGATTTAAAAGGTTTTTCAACACTGTTATCGCTGGGACTCAACTTAATAAAATAATCTACATCATCGAATTACCCCTACACTACGGCCAAGGATATTCGTATATTCATTAATGGTCATGATCATGCCAACAACTGTCCATCAATGCACTACGGGCCAATGAGGACTTTTACCACATCATTTGTAACATTACGGTCATGATTATACCGAATAATCCCTGGTCATAATCATACCAAGTCCATCTATGCACTACAGGTCACAGATGACTTTTAACATTTTATAAACATGAGGATGATGACAATGATATAAGAATTCAATAAAACAAGTTCAAGAATTAATTTATCCAAGAATTAACAACGTCCAAATTGTCAACATGATACTGCTTTGTGGAGTAAAATTCAAGAATGCTTAGAAGAATATTTTCATGAAAAGATACTAGATGAAGCGTAAATATCAAAGATATTCCACTAATTTCATGGAGTATAGAAGTCAAGACTTTAACCAACTGAGTATAATAAAGAATGGAATAACAAAAGAAATCACCCGGCATGCGATAGACTGCACAGACAGGTTATTCCAACAGAATAATAAATAATGGAACCAAGTTCGGCATAAACTTACAGACAGGATATTCCGACAGAATAATAACTAATGGAACCAGGTTCGGCGTAAACGCACAGACAGGATATTCTGACAGAATAATAACTAATGAAACCAGGTCCGGCGTAAACGCACAGACGAGATATTTCGACATAATAATAAATAATGGAACCAGGTCCGGTGTAAAACACACAGACAGGATGTTCCAACAAAATAATAACAAGACGGAACCAGGTCCGGTGTAAAACACACAACAGGATGTTCCAACAGAATAATAATAAAAACGGAACCAGGTCCGGTGTAAAACACACAGACAGGATGTTCCAACAGAATAACAGAAGAATGTCACCAAGTATAGGGTAGACCGCGTATACAGGTTATTCCAACAGAATAATAAGAAATGGAACAACAACAGTTCTCTTCATGAATAAAAAAGAATAACACCCCTTACCGTTTTAAAGAAGAACTGAAATAAGGAAGTAGTTAAGTAGCAGAATACTTTTCTTCTCTCTCTCTATAGTTTCTCTCTATAGTTTCTCTCTCTAGAGTTCAGTGAATTCGTAAGAAATAATGAAGGAATGAGCTGCTATTTATAGAAAAATAGAATGCATAGTAACTAATCCATGAACGGTCTAGATTGATTACTTTAATCTGACGGTCCATATTTAAAAAAAATCTTTTAAATAAAATATAATATATTCTATTTATAGAATAACTTTAATAAAGTATTCTGTTTTATATAAAAAGATGTTTCTGTTTTATTACGTTAATAATACGAATAAAACAAAACTTCATTATCGCTAAATAATTCATATTATTAACTGACAATAATTGAATCAAACTGAGTGACTTCTCACATAAGCATTAATAATCAATACCGTGTGCTACTATGCAACCACACGTATTACTGTACTTTTACTACCGAGTAGTTCAACAGTATCAATGGTAAAACTTCCGCCGTTATTTTTAATAAAATATTTTTATCGTTTTCTCAATCCGACAATAATTCTGTTGTGGGGTCCACCAATGATTGTGCCGTTGTACGAATATTCCCTGTTAAAATGAATATTCTCCGACCGATCGAATATTATATAACAACTTGCGTACTTTGCAAAATTTATAAATATTACCCACAACTATAACATTATATTAAATTAACTCCATAATATTCAAAAATGATATTTATAGAAAATTCATCTTTATTTATAAAAGTTGGGGTCTTATAACCTCCACTTCTTATGAAATTTTGCCCTCGAAATTAGGGTACGTACCTGGTATGTCGAAGAGGTAAGGATACCTTGATTTCATTTCAGATTCTAACTCCCAAGTCATTTCCTCAACATCGTGGTTTCTCCACAAAACTTTGACTTGAGGTATAACCTTGGAGCGTAGAATATGTTCCTTCTTATCCAAGATTTGAACAAGAACTTCTTCATACGTCAAATCTTCTGCTTTTTCGTCCGGTTCTAACTCAATAATGTGGTTCGGGTATTCCACATATTTTCGTAACATGGATATGTGAAAAACGTTATGAACACGAGACATACTTGGCGGTAAAGCAAGTCTATAAGCCACAGTTCCTACTCGATCGAGGATTAAAAATGGACCGATGAATCGAGGATTGAGCTTTCCTCTCTTTCTAAATCTCGTAACTCCTTTCCATCGAGCAACACGTAAGAACACGTGATCTCCTATAACAAATTTCACGTCTTTTCGATGAAGATCATCATAACTCTTTTGTCGATCTTGTGAGGTTTTTATATGTTGTCGGATCGTTTAAATATTTTTTGTAGTCATACGTACCAACTCCGATCCCAACAACGTTTCTTCACCCACCTCATCCTAGCATACTAGAGAACGATATTTTCTTCCATACAATGCTTCGAATGGAGCCATGTCAATACTTGCTTGATAATTGTTGTTGTAGGAAAACTCCACCAATGGTAAGAACTTGTCCCAACTTCCCTTGAAGTCAAGGACACAGAGTCTTAATAAATCTTCTAGAGTTTGAATAGTCCTCTCTGATTGTCCGTCCGTCTGAGGATGATATGCTGAACTATAACGTAAATCCGTGCCCATAGCTTTTTGTAAACTAACCAAAAATCATGAAGTGAATCTTGGGTCTCGATCAGAAACTATGGATACTGGCATATCATGCAGTCTTACAATCTTGTTTATGTACATACGAGCAAGACGTTCAAGTGTATAAGTTTCTCGTATCGGTAAGAAATGAGCAGACTTGGTCAATCTATCAACAATGTCCCAAATCGCATCTATACCTTGAGAAACCTTAGGAAGGTCGGTAACGAAATCCATGATAATGTGCTCCCACTTCCATTCTGGAATTTAAAGTGGTTGCAATGGACCTTTTGGTACTTGATGCTCCACTTTGACTTGTTGACAAGTTAGACACCTTGAGATAAACAGCGCTATCTCTCTCTTCATATTGCTCCACCAAAATGTATGACGAAAATCATGATACATTTTGGTACTTCCAGGATGGATTGCAAACGGCGTATTGTGCGCCTCCATCATGATTTCATACTTTAAATCAGGGTTGTTAGGAACACAAAGTCTAGAGTTGACTCGAAGTATTCCTTCTTCATCGATTCTTACTTCTGGCATAGCACCTTCTTGCACTTTCTTCCTCATACGCATCAGCTCCAGGTCTGTAGCTTGAGCAGCTTCAACTTTATCGATTAATGTTGGTTCTACTCGTATATTCGCCATCATCACATGGGTCCCTGGAGTCTTTAACTCTATCTCCATCCTTTGCACTCGTACTTGCATATGATCTTCTACTCAATGCGTCAGCTACCACGTTCGCTTTTCTAAGATGGTATTGAATGGTATGATCATAATCATTCAACAGTTCAGGCCAACGTCGTTGTCGCATGTTGAGTTCCTTTTGAGTGAAGAAATATTTAAGGCTTTTATGATCCGTAAAGATCTCCACCTTCTCCCCATACAAGTAATGCCTCCAAATTTTAAGTACAAAGGCAACAGCTGCCAACTCTAGATCATGAGTAGGATAATTCCTCTCATATTCCTTGAGTTGTCTTGATGCATAGGCTATGACTTTTTCATGTTACATGAGAACGCATCCCAACCCTTTGTTCGAAGCATCACTGTAGATGACAAATCCTTCCGAGCCAGATGGCATTGTTAGAACAGGTGCTGAAATGAGTCTCCTCTTGAGTTCTTAAAAACTCTTCTCACATTCTTCGCTCCAACCGAACTTTGTATCTTTCCGAGTCAGCTGAGTTAATAGAGTAGCGATTCGAGAAAATCCTTCCACGAATCTCCGATAATAACCAGCTAAACCAAGAAAGCTACGTACTTCGGTCACTATTTAGGTTACTCCCAGCTTTGAATAGCTTCAATCTTTGCCGGGTCAACCGATATTCCACGACTTGATACTACGTGCCCAAGGAATGCTACCTCCTCCAGCCAGAACTCGCATTTCTTCAACTTGGCATAAAGCTTGTATTCACGAAGCTTTTGGAGTACCAGCCTCAAGTGTTGCTCATAATCTTCACGGCTTTTAGAATAAATAAGGATGTCATCAATAAAGACGACCACAAAGTGATCCAAATATTCTTTGAATACCCGGTTCATCATATCCATGAAGGCAGCAGGAGCATTAGTCAATCCAAAGGACATGACTAGGAATTCATAATGCCCGTACCGAGTTCTGAAAGCCGTCTTTGGAATATCCTCAGTTCTAACTTTCAGCTGATGATATCCAGAACGAAGATCGATCTTTGAAAAGAATTGTGCTCCTTGCAACTGGTCAAACAGGTCATCAATACGTGGCAATGGGTACCTATTTTTGATGGTGACATGATTTAACTCCCGATAATCAATACAAAGTCGTATACTTCCATCTTTTTTCTTCACGAATAGCACATGAGCACCCCAAGGAGAAGTCCTAGGACGAATAAAACCAATGTCTAACAATTCCTGCAGTTGGATCTTTAACTCCTGAAGTTCAATAGGAGCCATTCGATATGGGACTTTGGAAATGGGTTTTGTACCGGGTTCAAGGTCGATACAAAATTCAATTTCACGCTCTGGGGGTAGGCCAGGAAGTTCTTCAGGGAATACGTCAGGGAATTTATTAACAATAGAAATATCATTCAAAACTGACGTATTTTTGTTTAGATCCGTGACATGAGCTAAGAAAGCTTGACATCCGTTTTTCAATAAACGAATAGCTTTATGGCTTGAGATGACAGCGATTGATTTTAATGGTTTGGTTGCTTGAATTCGCATAATAGGTCGATTAGAAATATGAAAGCTAACACCCTTACGAAAATAATCAATTTTTGCATGATGAGTAGTTAACCAATCAATCACTAGAATCACGTCAAATGCAAGTATTTTTAATGAAATAAGATCGACAGGTAATGTGTGGGTACCAACTTGAGCCAAACAAGACTTATAAACCGTGGATGTAATGAAGGTTTCTCCCAATGGAGTTTCAACAGATAAATCAAAGTCTAATTTCTCCGGAGTCAAATTTAATCGATGAGCGCTAGTAGGAGAAATAAAAGAATGGGTAGAACCGGTATCAAATAAAATAAGTTCAAGAATTAATTTATCCAAGAATTAACAACGTCCAAATTGTCAACATGATACTGATTTGTGGAGTAAAATTCAAGAATGCTTAGAAGAATATTTTCATGAAAAGATACTAGATGAAGCGCAAATATCAAAGATATTTCACTAATTTCATGGAGTATAGAAGTCAAAATTTTAACCAACTGAGTATAATAAAGAATGGAATAACAAAAGAAATCACCCGGTATGCGATAGACCGCATAGACTGGTTATTCCAACAGAATAATAAATAATGGAACCAGGTCCGGCGTAAACGCATAGACAGGATATTTCGACAGAATAATAACTAATGGAACCAGGTCCGGCGTAAACGCACAGACAGGATATTCTGAAAGAATAATAACTAATGGAACCAGGTCCGGCTTAAACGCACAGACAGGATATTCCGAAAGAATAATAAATAATGGAACCAGGTCCGGTGTAAAACACACAGACAGGATGTTCCAACAGAATAATAACAAGACGGAACCAGGTCCGGTGTAAAACACACAAACAGGATGTTCCAACAGAATAACAGAAGAATGTCACCAAGTATAGGGTAGACCGCGTATACAGGTTATTCCAACAGAATAATAAGAAATGGAACAACAACAGTTCTCTTCATGAATAAAAAAGAATAACACCCCTTACCGTTTTAAAGAAGAACTGAAATAAGGAAGTAGTTAAGTAGCAGAATACTTTTCTTCTCTCTCTCTATAGTTTCTCTCTATAATTTCTCTCTCTAGAGTTCAGTGAATTCGTAAGAAATAATGAAGGAATGAGCTGCTATTTATAGAAAAATAGAATGCATAGTAACTAATCCATGAACGGTCTAGATTGATTACTTTAATATGACGGTCCATATTTAAAGAAAAATCTTTTAAATAAAATATAATATATTCTATTTATAGAATAACTTTAATAAAGTATTCTATTTTATATTAAAAGATGTTTCTGTTTTATTACGTTAATAATACGAATAAAACAAAACTTCATTATCGCTAAATAATTCATATTATTAACTGACAATAATTGAATCAAACTGAGTGACTTCTCATATAAGCATTAATAATCAATACCGTGTGCTACTATTCAACCACACGTATTACTGTACTTTTACTACCGAGTAGTTCAATAGTATCAATGGTAAAACTTCCGCCGTTATTTTTAATAAAATATTTTTGTCGTTTTCTCAATCCGACAATAATTCCATTGTGGGGTTCACCAATGATTGTGCCGTTGTACGAATATTCCCTGTTAAAACGAATATTCCCCGACCAATCGAATATTATATAACAACTTGCGTACTTTGCAAAATTTATAAATATTACCCACAACTATAACATTATATCAAATTAACTCCATAATATTCAAAAATGATATTTATAGAAAATTTATCTTTATTTATAAAAATTGGGGTCTTACAGTTGGAAAATCCTAATGAGGGATTATGATTTGTATCAAAATGAATAGCTCATAAGTTTTTATGATGTGAAGGAGAAATGGATAGGTGGATAAACAAAGAGGTATTTTGCCACGAGAATAACAACCACCGGAAGAAGCGAAGGTATGAATCATTTTTTTAATGAATATGTGAATGCTTCAACAGGCATGAAAGAATTTGTAGTCAAGACTGAGAAGGCTATTAAGAAATAATTCATCAAATAGAGAAAGGCCGACTACATAACAAAACATCTGAAACGTTGTTTGATATGTGGATCATCTTTGGAAGTATTTGTTACGGAATGTTATACAAAAGAGATGTTTAGACGTTTTTAAAAAGAGCTTGTTGATTCTCTAAAGTACAACATCAACAAAGTCAATGAGTTGTGCGTTATGGATACAAAGGTCTATGCAGCGTATAGGGCAGATGCAATTAAAAATAGTCGAAGATATAGGCAAGTTGTCAGCTATGATCGATAATATATACTTGCCAAATATTTCCACATTATGGTCAAATTTACAGGCACATTCTGAGATTTTTTTAGCTTTAAGAGTATTTCAAAAATACCTGATGACATGATCGTTTCTCTATAGACAAGTGATGCTAACAGGAGTAATGGTGAAGAAGTAATGGCTTATTCAATGAGTGTTAACTTTGAAAAAAAATCACGTAATGCGGTACAATCATTTGATGAATGATTATCAAGAGTTAGCTAGTAAAGCTTCTTACTCAGTTCGAGGTCACAAGACTGTACTAAAACTAAATGCACAAAGAAAAGTCCTTGTTGAAGTATATATCCATGGGGATATTATCCGCAATCTGTATTATTTGTCCCTCGAGATGGTCCATATACATCTCTCACTGTTCAATGTATTCCTTTCTCAATTCCTTGTAATCCTCAAGCTTGAATTTATGTTTTCTGGGTTCTCTAAGAAAATCATGTCTTTCAATCGGGGACGAAATACCTTGTACATGTATTGCCTCATGACTCGATCAGATATTTTAAATTCTACAGTATCGAAATGAATCAATGAGACTCGACCAGATCCTGCCATTCCTACCTCCCACTTAAACTGCCTATCAAATATGTCCCAATAAAAAGATAGATGGTGATGGAAATTCTGATGCCTATCAGTATATTGATGTTTGGCCGAGTATGCCAAGGTCGTTGTCCTAGGGTGCCAAAATAAAGAATTTGGTGTAAGACCCCAACTTTTTATAAATAAAATTAAATTTTTTCTAATTATTATTTTGAATAATAAGGTGTTAATTTGATATAATGCTTTAGTTATGGGTGAAATATGCAAATTTTACAAAATAAGCAAGTGGTTATAAAATATTCATTGTTGTCGGGGAATATTCGTTTGGTCGTGGAATATTCTTGTTGTCGGGGAATATTCGTACGACGGTGCAACCATTTGTGGGCCCCATAACGGAAAACGGTCTGATGAAGAAAACGACAAGTTTGAGTTTTTATAAATAACGGCGTAGTTGTTACCGTTAGCACTGTTGAAATACCCGGTGGTTAAAATACAGTAATACGCGTGGTTGCACAGTATCACACGGTATTGCACAGTATTTTTGGATTATTGATTCTTACGTAAAAAGACACTAGTCAATAATTTTACAGTAATTATTGTTCAATATTTTATTTTATTGATTCAATAATTGCTACATGATATTTTATATTATTGTTGATTCAATAATTGTCACTACACAGTATATCTCATTATCAGATCAATAATTCATATTATTTAAATAATATTATTAGATAGCATTATTGGCAATGTCTAAGGAAGTTCTATCTAGAAAAGGGATTTGGTCACCTAATTGTACACCAGCAAGGAGAAATTTTTATCGAAAAGCCCCATCTTTCCCAGAAACGACCTGGTTGTTAGTATTGTGATTCTATAATATTATTTGTGAATAATTAATTATTGATTTATATGATAAGGAAATATTTATTTTTATGTGGATATAAATGAATGAATTAATATTGAGGTATTTTATCAGTATTTTGTCGGAATGAAAGTATTAAAAATCATCCGTATGTGAATTTCGATCATTTTCTGTTTAAAATTTGGAAAAAACTTTCTTCTACAAAGTTGTAGAGATTTAAATTTCCTATGGAAAGGACATAAAATTAGTATTTTTCTGATAAAAATGCTATTTGTTATGAATTATTGAAGTTTTAAAAATAAATATTTTTTTTAAAAACATGTGGGTCCCACTTTTGGTTGTGGAAAAATCTGATTTTTGGTGGGCCCCATTGTGGTGTGCTGAAATTTGATCAATTGTGGTGGGCGTGAATATTTGTAATAAAATATTATTTTATTAAATTTTAGTCTGCTTTGGCGTTCTAACATTTTTCTATAAATTTGGTGCTTAGTTAGAGTTGAAAATCACACCAGAATCATAAGTTTTCTCTCTCTATATTATCGAGCGTATTTTTGTGAGTTTTTGGATACTTTGAGAGTTGCTATTCAGTTCAAGTTTTCTTCGGTATTATATCCAATATTCTAGTCAGAAGTACTGTTATTTTGAGGTAAGGGGTGTATTTTCTTCGTAAATGATGTTATTTCTTTCAATATCATTATACCGAAATATTGGTATGAATTTTATTATAAAATTTTTACCTTTTCATATCGAGGTTACTATTAACGTATACGGCACTATTCACGAATACGGTACTATTCACGAAGTATGATTTTTCTTGTGAAATTTCTACCTTTTCGTGTCGGGATTATTATTCACGTATACAGCACTATTCATGAATACGACACTATTCACAAAAAAATAAAATTTTCTCTTATTTGTCCAAGATGTATATTATGGTTACTATCTTTGATTGTATCCATGTTTTAATCTTCATTCTTGAATTTTATTCAGCTATGGTTTATTATGGAGTATTTTTAAACATGGATAAACCGAAGTACGAATCCCTAATCTTTGATCTTTTATCTCTCTGGATTCGTTTTTTTTTAAATATTTTTCATCATCCTCAGTCCTAAATGGTGATATAACTGAATATCTTTGGCCTGTAGTGCAAAGATGAATGATTATCTGATGAATATCTTTAGCCAGTAGTGCAAAGGTGGACAGTTGTTGAGATGAACATGACCAACTGGTGATACAAATGAATATCTTTGGCCTGTAGTGCAAAGATGAATATTTGATTCAAGATGTATATTGATTGATTTTACAGGGATAAAATATTGATGATGGACTTTTAAATTCATAGATGATAGTAGATTTCATTCTCTACTTAACTCTTCTAATGAATTGTTATTTTCGCTGCGAATATTGATCTAAAACTTATTGTCCATTATATTTTATCTGATTTGTTGAAGGCTAACAATAATTTATTCTATATTATCTTAGTCATAATATTCTTTACTGGGCTATTTGAGCTCACCCTTTTTCTTTTTGTTCCATTTTTCTTCTAAGGAGGCGAGAATATAGCGAGAACTAGTCGGGGTGTGGAGTGATGGGTCCAGACAGTTGTTTTAGCAGTCCTCACTATTTTGTAAAATAGTATATCAATAATTGTAATGAGGACTTATTTGAGTTTGAATACTGTCTAGATGACAATATTTGTATTTAAACTTATAGCATATATGTTATCGTATTTTACACGACAATTGTAATAATGAAGTTGTAGTTATTTCTGTACCATGTATTTGGCGACTCAGAATGGGTTATATGGACCTATTTTGGGGGCGTCACAGTTGGTATCAGAGCTTAGGGATATGGTCTCTAGCGGAGATCGAGGAATAGAACTAGGAGGGGAGAGACGAATAAATCATTCGCTAGTGTGTCCTACCTAAGCTTATTTGTTGGTATGTCAGAATATAGGGGTATTATGTGGTATGTCAATTTCTTTAATTAACCCTTGTTTTGTGGCAGTATTTGAGAATGGCAGTTGAGAATGTTAACAATGGAGTGTATGAGACCGTAGAGACACCTTTAATCACCAACCAGGAGAATGGGCAACAGGAAGGCAATATTCCTCCTGTAAACAACATCATCAAACAAACGATGAATGATGGGATGTTTAGAAGCTTTTTGCAGATCATGCAAAATCAGACGAGGGAGACTCGTGTACAGAATAAGGGTGAAAATGATAGCAACACACGACTTGTCACAGCCAAGCAGTTCAAAGAGTTAGGACCACCAGAATTTTTGGAAAAGCCGGATCCGATCAAGGCGAAAATGTGGGTTAAGCAAATTACCAAGATATTTGATGTCTTGGGATACACGGAGAAACATAAAGTTCCATTCGCAACCTTTATGTTTTGTTGTAAGGCAGACTACTAGTGAAAATCTGTGAAGCGTACCCAGCCAGCTGCACTCAATATGTCTTGGGAAATATTTCAGAAACTGTTCAATGACAAGTACTTTCTTAAAAGTATTCATCATATGAAGGAGGTAGAGTTTATCAGACTGGAACAAAACAACATGACTGTGTCCAAGTATGAGGCTAAGTTCGCGGAGTTATTCAGGTTTGCACCTCATTTGGTAAAGAATGAGGAACGTATGACGCGGATATTTTTGAGAGGTCTAAAACCCAAAATTCGACAATATCTTATTTCTCACAAATTTTCTCTATATTCAGATGTTGTGAACATGGCTCAATTATTAGAGCGAGATAATGAGTATGTTCAACCGAGGGACCATAACCAGGGTCATACCGGTGGCAGCAGTCATCGGAGCAATGACAACCAGCGGGAAGGAAAACATCCGGACAAAAGCGATAACCACTCTGATAGTAATCGTGGCCATGATAGTAGAAGAAGCGAGTCGGGGGAGATTTCAAAAAGAGAAGGTACAACAATGACAATCTGAAGATGTCAGCAATAACATCAACTATTTCTAGGGGACGAGAACGACCACCGGTCGTACGTTATAAATGCGGAAAAGAGGGACACATCAGCCCAAACTGCCCACAACAATCCAAGGTATGTTATAAATGTGGAAAGGAAGGTCATATAGCTAGAGATTGTCCTGTAGCGAAACCAAGTCCAGCAGGAATGGTGACTCCAAAGGCTGTCCGGGACAAGTTAAAGTCAGTGGTTCCTGGAAGCGCGTTTGTCGTGACTGTCCAAAACGTAAGGAACCCGAACGAGGTGATCACAGGTAAGCTAATCACAAACTCTTGCGAAGTTTATACCTTACTAGATACCGGTTCTACCCATTCTTTTATCTCTCATGTTTGTGCTAAACGTTTGAACTTGACTCCGGAGAAATTAGACTTTGACTTATCTGCTGAGACTCCGTTAGGAGAAACTTTCATTACATCCACTATTTATAAATCTTGCTTGATCCAAGTTAGCACCATCACATTACCTGTTGATCTTATCTCTTTAAAGATACTTGTATTTGATGTGATTTTAGGGATTGATTGGTTAACCACTCATTATGCCAAAATTGATTATTTTCGTAAGGTTATTAGTTTTTATATTCCTAACCAACCTGTTATGCGAATTCAAGCCACCAAACCACTAAAGTCAATCACTGTCATATCAAGCCATAAAGCCATTCGTTTATTAAAAAATGGATGTCAAGCTTTCTTAGCCCATGTCATGGACTTGAACAAAAATACGTCAGATTTGAATAATATTTCTATTGTTAGTGAATTTCTTGACGTTTTTCCTGAAGAACTTCCCGATCTACCCCCAGAACGTGAAGTTGAATTCTTTATTGACCTTGAACCTGGTACAAAACCTATTTCTAAAACCCCATATCGAATGGCTCCTATTAAACTTCAGGAGTTAAAGATCCAACTATAGGAGTTGTTAGATATCGGTTTCATTCGTCCTAGTACATCTCCTTGGGGTGCTCCTGTTTTATTAGTAAAGAAGAAAGACGGGAGTATGCGACTTTGTATTGACTATCAGGAATTGAACCATGTCACCATCAAGAATAGGTATCCGCTACCTCTCATTGATGACCTGTTCGACCAGTTGCAAGAAGCACAATTCTTTTCAAAGATCGATCTTCGTTCTAGATATCATCAGCTGAAAATTAAAACTGAGGATATTCCGAAGACTACCTTCAGAACTCGGTACGGGCATTATGAATTCTTCGTCATGTCTTTTGGATTGACTAATGCTCCTGCTGCTTTCATGGATATGATGAACCGTGTGTTCAAGGAATATTTAGATCAGTTCGTTGTTGTCTTTATTGATGACATCCGCATCTATTCCAAAAGCCGTGAAGATCATGAGCGCCATTTGAAGCTGGTACTTCAAAGGCTTCGTGATAACAAGCTATATGCCAAGCTAAAGAAATGTGAGTTCTGGCTTAAAGAAGTAGCATTCTTTGGGCATGTGGTGTCAAAACATGGAGTATCTGTTGACCCGGTGAAGATTGAAGCAATACAAAATTGGGAGCAACCGAAGTCGGTGACTAAAGTACGTAGCTTTCTGGGCATAGCTGGTTATTATCGGAGATTCGTGGAAGGATTTTCTCAAATCGCTACTCCGTTAACTCAGCTGACTCGAAAAAATACAAAATTCGTATGGAGCGAGGAATACGAGAAGTGTTTCCAATAGCTCAAGAGGAGACTCATTTCAGCACCAGTTCTGACAATACCATCTGGTTCGGATGGATTTGTTATCTACAGCGATGCTTCAGATAAAGGGTTAGGATGTGTTCTCATACAACATAGAAAAGTCATAGCCTATGCCTCGCGACAACTCAAAGAATATGAGAGAAATTATCCTACTCATGATCTGGAATTGGCAGCAGTCGTTTTGGCGTTGAAGATCTGGAGACACTACCTGTATGGGGAGAAAGTAGAGATCTATATAGATCATAAAAGTCTCAAATATTTCTTCACCCAAAAGGAACTCAACATGCGGCAACGACGTTGGCTCGAGCTGTTGAAAGATTATGATCATGCCATTCAATATTATCCTGGAAAAGCGAACGTGGAAGCTGACGCATTGAGTAGAAGATCGTATGTGGGTACGAGTGCAATATTGTTAACATAAAAACCCATTTCGTACGACTTACAAAGGATGGAGATAGAGTTAAAGGCTCCAAGTACCCACGTGATGATATCAAACATACGAGTAGAACCGACTTTAATCGATAAAGTTAAAGTTGCTCAAACCACAGACCCAGAGATGATACGTATGAAGAAAAAAGTACAAGAAGGTGTTATTCCAGAAGCAAGAATTGATGAAGAAGGAATACTTCGAGTCAACTCTAGACTTTGCATTCCTAACGATTCTGACTTAAAGCATAGAATCATGATGGAAGAACACAACACACCGTTTGTAATTCATCTTGGGAGTACCAAAATGTATCATGATCTTCGACATACATTTTGGTGGAACAATATGAAGAGAGAGATCGCGGAGTTTATCACAAGGTGTTTAACTTGTCAACGTGTAAAGGCTGAGCATCAAGTGTCAAAGGGTCCATTGCAACCACTTGAGATTTCGAAATAGAAGTGGGAACACATCACCATGGATTTCGTTACGGGTCTTCCCAAGGTTTCTCAAGGCATAGATGCGATTTGGGTTATTGTTGATAGATTAACCAAGTCTGTTCATTTCTTACCGATACGGGAGACTTATTCCCTTGAACGTCTTGCTCATATGTACGTGAATGAGATTGTGAGATTGTATGGCATGCCAGTATCCATAGTTTCGGATCGTGACCCAAGATTCACTTCACGATTTTGGGTTAGCTTGCAGAAAGCTATGGGTACGGATTTACGATTCAGTTCGGCATACCATCCTCAAACGGATGGGCAATCAGAAAGGACTATTCAAACTCTTGAAGATCTATTAAGACTCTGTGTCTTAGATTTCAAATGGAGTTGGGATAAGTACCTACCATTGGTGGAATTCTCCTACAACAACAGTTATCAGGCAAGTATAGGTGTGGCTCCATTCAAAGCATTGTATGGACGAAAGTGTCGCTCTCCAGTATGCTAGGATGAGGTGGGAGAAGCAACGTTGTTGGGACCATAATTAGTACGCATGACTACAGAAAAGATCCAAATGATCCGACAACGTATACAAACGGCACAGGATCGACAAAAGAGTTATGCGGATCTTCATCGAAAAGACGTGAAATTTAATATTGGGGATCATGTATTGTTACATATTGCTCCATGGAAGGGAGTTACAAGATTCAAAAAAAGAGGAAAGCTCAATCCACGATTTGTTGATCCATTTAAGATTCTTGACCGAATAGAAAATGTGGCCTATAGACTCGCATTACCTCTAAGCATGTCTTGTGTTCATAATGTTTTTGACATATCTATGTCGTAAATATGTGAAAGATCCAAACCACATTATTGAGTTAGAACCAGACGAGATAGCCGAAGATTTAGCGTACGAGGAGGTACCTGTCAAGATCTTAGATAGAAAAGAGCATGTCCTACGCACAAAGTTTATACCACAAGTCAAGATTTTGTAAAAGAACCATGCTATTGAGGAAATGACATAGGAGTTGGAATCGGAAATGAAAGCGAGGTACCCTCGCCTTTTTGAAACACTAGGTACGTACGTCAATTTCGAGAACAAAATTTTATAAGGAGGGGAGGTTGTAAGACCCTAACTTTTTATAAATAAAATTGAATTTTTTCTAATTATTATTTTAAATAATGTGTTACTTTGATATAATGCTTTGGTTATGGGTGGAATGTGCAAATTTTACAAAATAAGCAAGTAGTTATAAAATATTCATTGTTGTCAGAGAATATTCGTTTGGTCGTGGAATATTCTTGTTGTCGGAAAATATTCGCACGACGGCGCAACCATTTGTGGGCCCCATAACGGAAAACGGTCTGATGAAGAAAACGACAAGTTTGAGTTTTTATAAATAACGGCGTAGTTGTTACCGTTAGCACTGTTAGAATACCCGGTTGTTAAAATATAGTAATACGCGTGGTTGCACAGTAACACACGGTATTGCACAGTATTTTTGGATTATTGATTCTTATGTAAGAAGACACTACTCAATAATTGTTACAGTAATTATTGTTTAATATTTTATTTTATTGATTCAATAATTGCTACATTGATATTTTATATTATTGTTGATTCAATAATTGTCACTGCACAGTATTTTCTATTATCATATCAATAATTCATATTATATGAATAATATTATTAGATAGCATTATTGGCAATGTATAAGGAAGTTTTGTCTAGAAAAGGGGTTTGGTCACCTAATTGCGCACTAGTAAGGAGAAATCCTTATCGAAAAGCCCCCTCTTTCTTAGAAACGACCTGATTGTCAGTATTGTGATTCTGTAATATTATTTGTGAATAGTTAATTATTGATTTATATGATAAGAAAATATTTATTTTTATATGAATATAAATGAAGAAATTAATATTGTTGAGGTATTTTATCAGTATTTTGTCGGAATGAATGTATTAAAAATCATCCGTATATAGATTTCGGTCATTTTCTGTTTAAAATTTGGAAAAATTTTTACAAAGTTGTAGAGAATTAAATTTTCTATAGAAAGGACATAAAATTCGTATTTTTCTGATAAAATGGCTATTTGTTATGAATTATTGAAGTTTCAAAAATAAATATTTTATTATAAATATGTGGGCCCCACTTTTGATTATTGTGGAAAAATCTAATTTTTGGTGGGCCCCACTGTGGTGTGCTGAAATTTGATCAATTGTGATGGCCGTGAATATTTATAATAAAATATTATTTTATTAAATTTTAGTCTGTTTTGGCGTTCTAGCATTTTCCTATAAATAGGGTTCTTAGTTAAAATTGAAAATCACACCAGATTCATAAGTTCTCTCTCTCTATATTATCGATCGTATTTTTGTGAGTATTTAGATACTTTGAGAGTTGATATTCAGTGCAAGTTTTCTTCGGCATTATATCCAATATTTTAGCCAGAAGTACTATTATTTTGAGATAAAGGATGTTATTTTCTTCGTAAATGATGTTATTTTTTTCAATATCATTATACCGAAATATTGGTATGAAATTTATTATGAAATTTTTACCTTTTCATGTCGAGATTACTATTCACGTATACGGCACTATTCACGTATACGGTACTATTCACGAATACGGTACTATTCACGAGTACTATTCACGAAGTATGATTTTTCTTGTGGAATTTTTATATTTTCGTGTCGGGATTACTATTCACGTATACGACACTATTCATGTATACGGCACTATTTACAGAAAAATAAAATTTTCTCTTATTTGTCCAAGATGTATATTATGGTTACTATCTTTAATTGTATCCATGTTTTAATCTTCATTCTAAAATTTTATTCAGCTATGGTTTATTATGGAGTATTTTTTAACTTGGATAAACCGAAATACGAATCCCTAATCTTTGATCTTTTATCTCACTTGATTCGTTTTCTTTAAAATATTTTTCATCATCCTCAGTCCTAAATGGTGATATAACTGAATATCTTTGGCCTGCAGTGCAAAGATGAATGATTATCTGATGAATATCTTTGGCCTGTAGTGCAAAGATGAACAGGTGTTGAGATGAACATGACCAACTGGTGATATAAATGAATATCTTTGGCCTGTAGTGCAAAGATGAATATTTGACTCAAGATGTATATTGATTGATGTTACAGGGATAAAATATTGATGATGGACTTTTAAATTTATAGATGATAGTAGATTTCATTCTCTACTTAACTCTTCTAATGAATTGTTATTTCTGCTGCGAATATTGATCTAAAACTTGTTATTCATTATATTTTATCTGATTTGTTGAAGGCTAATGATAATTTATTCTATATTATCTTAGTCATAATATTCTTTACTGGGCTAGTTGAGCTCACCCTTTTCCTTTTTGTTCCATTTTTCTTCTAAGGAGGCGAGAATATAGCGGAAACTATTCGGGGTGTGGAGTGATGGGTCCAGACAGTTGTTTTAGTAGTCCTCACTATTTTGTAAAATAGTGTATCAATAATTGTAATGAGGATTTATTTGAGTTTGAATACTGTCTAGATGACAATATTTGTATTTAAACTTATAGCATATATGTTATCGTATTTTACACGACAATTGTAATAATGAAGTTGTAGTTATTTCTGTACCATGTATTTGGCGACTCAGAATGGGTTGTATGGACCTATTTTGGGGGCGTCACATTTGGCCTAGGGTTAGGCCTTCCAACTAGAAAACGATGGTATGACCAAATTTGTAACAAGATCACACAGCCATTGACATATTTAGTCTCTTTCCTAGTAATTGTGTATAAATCTCAGTACAAATAGGTCAAACAAGTGGTACCCCATGCATACGTGGTAATCTTATTTGAATCATATAAATATATATACCTAAGGTGTACATTATTTCTTGACCTAGATGGAAATAAAATTACCTTGCATAACCAAATGAGGTATGCCTTTGTGTAATGCCCAACCACATCCCTACTTACTTTTTTGGGCACATGAAAAAAATTTCATGCAACCAAACTTATGAAATACCACGTCTTTTTTTTTACGTTATTCCTTCTAAAGTCGTGTCATCCCAAAAACCTCTTTAAAATATCTCAAAAGGGCATCCAATGAGGGACAAGTTAAGGGATTTTCCAACACCGACAATCCAAAAATAAAATGCACATCCTCCAACGTTATTGTTATTTCCTCACACTTCATATGAAAAGTATGTCGCCAGCCGACATCTCTCAATTAGGGTGGACACGAGACTGACATCCGTTTTAGTGACTACTGTCGAATGACTAAACACTCCCACCCAATTAATAGTTTTTTTTAACTTGATCAGGTCCAATTTGTCATACGTTATGGCAGTAGTTTGGGTCGACATTAGTGTACCTTTATCAACAATGTTTCATACATCCTCTGACACATGACGTTGTTGGTCATAAAGGACACTAGGGTCAATGGGTCCAGACAACCAATTGTCCATATTTACCTAAAATTATCAACAACAATAAAACTAATATTTCATGTCTAAATATATGCATTACCAATTATTCAATGTATATACATAAGCACCAATTATGTTATATTATTAGTTTAAATTATGATACATATTACCCAATTTGTATACATACCACCCAATTTGTTATTTCATACATGTAATTCTAGTAGTATTTTATGAATTAACAAAAATTCATAAAAAACGGTAAAAATATTCTTAGTAGTAATTGGAGTAGATTAATCGGTTCAAAGTTGAATTTGATGTTGATTAGTGCTAGTGTAGCGGTCGGGCCTTGTCTGTTCTTCCTCTCTTTGTTTCGCAGCAAACCAGATTAGATCTGGTTTTTAAGTCGACTGGTTGCAGGTCCTACTAGCGACCAGGAAAAACGATGTCAGTTTGTCCGACCGCTAGTAGGAGTAGAGATAAAAAAATTGATGTTGATTAGTGCTAGTGTAGCGGTCAGGCCTTGTCTGTTCTTCCTCTCTTTGTTTCGTAGTAAACGCACGATAGCAGCAACCAAATTAGATCTAGTTTTTAAGTCGACTGGTCGCAGGTCCTATTAGCGACCAGGAAAAACGATGTCAATTTGTTTGACCGCTAGTAGGAGGAGGTCCTACTAGTGGCTAGGTAAACGATGACGTTTTGCCTAGCTGCTAGTAGGACCTACGACCACTTTGAAAATCCAAATAAAGTTGAGGGCGATTTAATCATTTCTCTGGTCGCTATTAAGGTTATCCTTACAACAGATCGTTACATTCGCAATTTAGTTTCCAGTATTCCGCAGTTTAATACTATGGACGAGACAAATATCCAAAATACTCCTCCTTGTCCAAGTCCCCGTTCACAGTATTAAGTTGTAGACGCTAAGTATAGACTGATCTTAAACAATATCGTTTTAATCTTCAGTCTCGTCCGCAGTTTAATACCACGAACACTAGATCTATCCAAACGATGTCATATGACAACTGAAACTGGTAAACTTTGAAGTCTTGTTCGCAGTTTAATACTGTCGAGGCTAGATTTAATATGAAAACGACACCGTTTTAAGATAATAATCGTTCACAGAACTAAACTGCGAACTGTTAGTCCACCTAAATCAAATGCGTAATTGTTCCTTCTTGTCCAACTGACATCTACACAACCAACCTAACATCTTTGCTACGAATTTGAGAGAAAAACAACCAAGCAAAAGGAGATCGACAAATCCATGCAACCAACCTAACATCTTTGCTAAATCCAAGTGATGTAAGTTTTAAATTCGTCATATGTATATATTTTGTATTCTTCTTTGTTGTATACAAATAAGGAATTTTGTTTATTTTGTTTGTGTTAGTTACAAAAACACAGTAATCTTTGTTTTGTTGGTTACAGAAATGTCCTATTAACATTATGTTTTTAATGTACAGTGTGATTTTGTTGCAAACGTTATATGCAGATTTACAGCCTTGACAAAAACTTTCCAAAGAAAAAGATGGTTTGGGCATTCAAGGCAGTCCGACCTAAACAAAAGAATGTTTTAGATTACGGAGTCTATGTAATGAAGTACGTTGACTACATTGTCCAAGACATATCTTTAAGGGAAGTCGACATGTCTTTAAGGGAGGTCGACTTGTCCGCAGAAGATGTCTCCCTTGTTTAGGTATATAATTGTCCATGAATTGCGTAAGCATATGGCTAGAGATATGACATTTACACATGACTAGTAGAGTCACACGTGTATCTTAATTAGTGCATTGTAAACATGTAATTTTGGATTTACATTTTGTGATTTTGATGGTGCAAATTATGTTTGTAATTTGATCTATGTAATTTGTGAATATTCTTCATTGGCTGTTGTTGGTTGTGATACGAGGGAACCACCTAAATTCATATAGGAAGTTTAAAAAAATATTTGGCATCCCCAATTTAATATTGTGGAGCCTGGAAGTGGCATACAGAAACTTCAATAAATAAATAAAACAATCTACATTTGACATCCGCAATATTACATTGCGTAGCCTGGAAACATGTAAATCCGCATTATTAAAACGACGATTTAATGTTATTAGTTATTATAAAAAACGACGTCGTTTTCATATTAAATTAGAGTCTGCAGTATTAAACTGCGAACGCGACTTAAAAACGACGTCGTTTCCCTGCTGGTCATACCTAGCGTTCTCAATGTGGGTTTTGAAGAAGATGGAGAAATATTAACATTAAGAACATTTGTAACTGAATCATATTCGATCCAAGTCACTATGGTCTTTCCAATCTTGTTCCACCTACGAATAGGACTTCAAAGTTTCTTGGTCTCAGTTGCCATACGACATTGTTTGGATAGACCTAGCGTCCGCAGTATTAAACTCTGGATGAGACTGAAGATTAAAATAGCATCGATCCATACTTAACGTTCGCAGAAGGCTTGGACAAGGAGGGGTATTTTGGACATATGTCACTTCTACAGTATTAAACTGCAGAATATTGGAAACTAAACTGCGGGCGGAAGCTCTATTAAACCGTTGGGTCATCAGATGGACGTTCACGATCTGTTGTAAGGATAACTTTAATTTGACAACGTTGGCTATGAATCAGTCCCTATATATATATAGCAAGGATCAAGATCATTTCCCTTATCTAGCACTACTCCTTAAATAACACTCTAGATCATATTGGTCATACCTAGCGTTTCCCTGTTGGTCATACCTAGCGTTCTCAATGTGGGTTTTGAAGAAGATGGAGAAATATTAACATTAAGAACATTTGTAACTGAATCATATTCGATCCAAGTCACTATGGTCTTTCCAATCTTGTTCCACCTACGAATAGGACTTCAAAGTTTCTTGGTCTCAGTTGCCATACGACATTGTTTGGATAGACCTAGCGTCCGCAGTATTAAACTCTGGATGAGACTGAAGATTAAAACAGCATCGATCTATACTTAACGTCCGCAGAAGGCTTGGACAAGGAGGGGTATTTTGGACATATGTCACTTCTACAGTATTAAACTGCAGAATATTGGAAACTAAACTGCGGACGGAAGCTCTATTAAATCGTTGGATCATCAGATGGACGTTCACGATCTGTTGTAAGGATAACTTTAATTTGACAATGTTGACTATGAATCAGTCCCTATATATATATAGCAAGGATCAAGATCATTCCCCTTATCTAGCACTCCTCCTTAAATAACACTCCTTTATTAAAACTACGTCGTTTTAGAGTTTCTTTTAAAAAACAAGTGGGGCCGCGGGTGGCATTTTTTTAAATAAAAAGAAAGCAAGTGTGACCACTTTCTTTTAAAAATCTCCAAAACGACGTAATTTTAATAAAAAAATATTATTTAAGGAGGAGTGCTAGATAAAGATAATGCTCTTGATCCTTGTTATATATATATATATATATATATATATATATATATATATATATATATATATATATATATATATATATATATATATCGGATCTTAAGCTCATCCCTTATCTAACATACCTTGCTCACCCCCTTTAGTGACGGACCGGGCGACGATTCGGTCCGTCGCTATATGTTGTTCGTCGCTATATGTTGTCCGTCACTAAAAGTTAAGACGATAGTTCTATATATAACGACAGACCAAATCGTTGCCCGATCCGTCGCTAAAGGGGGGTGAACAAGATATGTTAGATAAAGGGGTGAGTTTAAGATCCGGACCGTATATATATAAGTTGCACTTATATAGTAGAGAGTTAGATTTCAAATGACCTTTGTTATACAAATATTATACAATTGTAACTATCGGCTATATAGAATGCAATTTGTTTCTACAAACTGTCCATTTTACACTGTGGAATTAGGATCCAACTTTATAGCAGACCAGTAACCCACCAAGCTCATGTCCGTGTTAATTTGTATCATCACCAGACGAGAACCAAACAAACCTGTTTTCCCTTTGACACAAAACTGTTTGACCTTGTGGATAATATTCAAGGTGATGGACCTTTCAAGCCTGTCTTACTCTTTAAACCAGAAATTACTGTACAACACAGTGCACAGACAAGTACTTGATCAGAAACATCCTCAAATAAAATAAGCATTCAGTCTACATCCCCCTCTTTTTTAGGTAATCTTACGTCCCCAATGGACCCATCAATAATGCTTGTTCTAAAAATGGTTAGGTGGCGGCAGACTAAGACTAAGCGCTTTCTTAGGCGATCTTATTTATTTATTTTTCTATGTTATATACTTCTTCTATTATACATATCATATATTATATGTAATTTTTTAAATTTTACATTAAACATTATCAAAAAAACAATCTTTTAAGACTAAATAAATTCTTTTTAAGTATTGTAGAGCTTCAAAATAGAAATCTGATTCTACCTCGGTGAGTGCCTAGGCGCCTAGCGTCTAGACGGGGATTAGTCGGACCTGAGCTATGATTTTTAAAACACTGATAATGCTTATTTAGGTAATAAATCAGTACTAATAATCTTCAACTAAATCAACAGCAAATCATTATGTACATTCAAACCAACAAAGAGAGCATTGGATAGAGGCTAACTACCGGTAGCTTCTTCCATCTATAATCTATAACTAGAATGAGAAAGGGAAAGGGAAATTCAACGCTAGGGTTTCAGTTTATAGCTTCCACTGTTCCAGATAACAGATAGAGAAAATAAATCATCGAATAGCACACGAGAAATGGTGTGTCCAATCATCAAAGTTTATAGCTTCCACTGTTCCAGATAACAAATATAGAAAATAAATCATCGCGAGAAATGGTGTGTCCAATCATCAAAAGAACAACGAAAGGACATTTATTAAGTAAATCATAACAAAGTGTTGATATTCACTAGGCAAGATTCTAAAGAAGAAGATAATTCGATAAGAATAAGGACACCATCATCCAACCCAACCATGAAAAGGACAGGCAGTAAGTAGGGGAAGAAACTTTGAATTTGCTATATCTTGACATCGATGTGCAGCCACTGACAAACAAATACTATCCAGAGAGGGAGTAAACTTAGTTGAGGAAGTAGAGAGGTGGCTTGTATTTTGTTCCAAGTACTTTGAATATTACTTTGAAGCCATTAAAGTTTCCTTTTCTGTGAAAGCAATGATCAATACAAGTCTTTTAAGTTCCACTAACATCATCTCAAATTTCTAGCCATCCCCACTGCTCCATACCCAAAAGAAAAACTAGCAGCTGTGCAAAACAACAAAAGCCCTCAAGAGGCTGCCATTTGTCACCAAACAAAATAGCAATAAAGACAAATTGACACTTGGATATTAGACTAATATTTAACATCAAATGAATGCAGCTACAGGATTTCAATTGTCAAGTTCTAGCCGTCCCTAAAGATAACTCCCATTATAAAATTAGAATCAAATACTGTTCTTGTATTATATTCCCTCCATTCCCATTTAATCGTCGTTTTAGGGAGTTTAAACTTTTCCTATATATTTGACGTTAGCAAATTTCTAGGAAGCATTAATTACAATTTTTCTCATATTGCCCTCAAGTATCTACTTTCATAATTTCTCTCATATTTATCTAAGCAACTTTTTGCATATTTCCTTAATCCCATATCAATCTTAATGAAAAAATTAGAGCAATAAATGACTTCTTTAATAAGTGTGCAACACTCTAAAACGTCAAATAAATAAGAATGGAGGGAGTACTACTACTACACTAATCACTAAAGACTAAAGAAGTTTTTACCATGTTAAATTGTAATGTTGTTAGTATACTAATTGTTCAATAAACTAAGACCGAAGGTGATATCCTAGTGGTAGAGGCATCTCCCTTTACTGGATAAGGTCACAGGTTAGAGTTTACCCCTCAGCATAAGTCAAAAGATTTCAGAATTAAACCAACGCACTACACTCCCCCACCCCAACCACCCCAAAAATGGGTCCTAGGAAAGGCAACAAATTATATATATATATATATATATGTGTGTGTGTGTGTGTGTGTGTGTGTGTGTGTGGGGTAAAGAAAACTAGGAGTGGCAAGTTGGATATTGATTGAAGAGAAATATTGAGAAAGAGTCCAGAATTCGAGATAGGTGGTGACAAAACGAATACTACAACAAAACTGTCTGCGTCATTCTAGGACATCTCAGATAAATATTTATGGTAGGGAACTCACCGAAAGAAGGCTGCATGATTAAAAACTTTCCAAGGTCAAAATATTGCCATTTATTATAATGTAAATCCCAGGAAAAATAAGTAAAAAGGTGAAAACCTAATTAAGAAACAGCACAGCTATATAGTTTAGATAATTTAATGTAATCCCAAAGAAAGCAATAAAAGGTGGAATGGATAGAACAACTCAGAAACAGCAGAACTAAATAATTTAGCCATTTATAGACAAGAATGTCAAAGACTGTAAATCATAGTAAAAGGAACTACAAATTGATAATACTCCTAGCTTGTTTAAACCATAAAAAGAATTTCCATTTTACAGATGAGGCCAACAAAATTTCTAACACTAGATGCAGATCATATAATCTCATCAACTTTAAATAAAGATACAAGCAGAAATATCACAGTACTGTTGAATCAAACAAATAAATAACCTCTAAATATTGATTACACAGTAGTTCATCCAAAAGAAGTAGATGGGAAGTCGTACAATTTGGAAGTCGTTCAAGCAATGGCATATTGGCATGTGTTTTTAGACAATCTAATGTAGCATACCTATTAGTGACAATTAAGGCCATTAAAATTACATGTAAGCAAACACTATACAGGTCAAAATAAGAAGGTATTACCACCAAGAAGGATGCCCAAGCTTCAAACCCCAAGAAGAATATGACAAATTGTGTTGATAAAAAGTAACTTACAACTAGCGTAAGTTCAGTTGAGGTTCAAAGTCTCGGTAGCGGCTTTGGTTGCCGGAGTTTTTTTCTTCTCGGTTTCGGCTTCGGTTTCAGGTGATACGCACCATTACACAGAGCTTCACGTTTATTTATTTATTACTATCTTTTTTTATTAGTGAATATGTAAATATACATATTTATTATTACTTCTATTCCACAAACTGTCCTATAGTTTGATATTATTATTATTACTCCTTTTGTTCCGCAAAAGAGTCCTATTTGTTAATTTTCCATTATACTGTTAATTATTTTACCTTGATTTCTCCGATACGCCGTTATTTCTCCTTGCTTTCTATGTTACACCGTTATTTATTTTCGTAAGGTGAAATTTCACCCAAATTTACATTGATAATGCTTGAAATTACAACTCATGACTCATTATCGGATCAGTGAGCGAGAAAATCAAACAAGTACGCCAAGATTTAGGCAACTCGGCTAATACTTTGAACCAACTAGAAATTAAAATATCAAGAAGATATCTTTAAGAAAAAGAAGACTTACTATTCCCATTGAAGAACTGCCAGGGTGTGATGCAAAAATTTGCAACCATGACTTCAAATTGACTAGACTCTAAAATACCGTAATAGAGCTTGATTAGTCTTCTCTTTTCTAAAACACAATTGTAAGTGAAAAAAAACAAGAGATGAGCTTCCAAAAGAACATGCTTATGAAGATATTTCTCCTCTGAACAAAAAATTTGGTCAACTTTAAAGGGAAAACGTTTCCATTCCAGTGAGCCAGCCAACCAACTCTAAACTAGAAATCGAAAGTAAAGGTCATGTTCAAAATATTATTGATCAAAATATTGTTCATAAAATAGTTTTATGAGCTTTGTACAGTCATAAAGACAATCACAGCCCATTACCTAGTACATGCTAGTAACGAAAAAATAGATGTCACACCTAATAAATTTTGTCATGGTTTTGCTTATTTGAGTTGAAACTAATCTAAAAGTTTGAATGATCACACTTATACTGAATTACAAAATGGGAAAGTGTGAAATATACAAAGCAACAAGCAGATATATCGCTGGAAAACTTCAAGACATGAGATGCATTACCGACATAATTTTCTGTTATGTCCAACTATTGATATATAGGGGCTTGTGCAATTTCCCTCGGTATGAAGATTACGTCAAATTTTCCTTGCAATTAAAGCTACATTTCGGGGAGATAAAGTAGGGTCAAAAATTGGTAGCATGAGTACTTCCAAAGAGTCGCCTTGCTCCTGTAGGAACAACAACCTATCAAGCAGAAGAATAGTTTCCAACAGTGGCCCCAAAGCAGCCCGAAGAGACCAATAAGGTCCTATAAGTTCCTGCATCAATTTGGCACTGCTATCAGTAATTATATAAAGAATTTATGTGCTTGCCTCCATACAAAATCACACTAATGCGTACAAAAATCAGTAAATCAACACAACTAGATGGAACGGCAGAGAGGTTTTTTTTATTTTAATAACTACCCAAACTAGATTTTGATATATTTATTTTTTTAATGATTTACCATATTCATAATACAGATTGTAGCATATCAAATCACAACAAGAAATGAACAATATCAAGTCAAAATGGATAATTTTATTATAGTTGTAATTTTTTGAACTTGTACGAACTTCAAATTATATAAATGATGATACATTTGTAATATTTAGTTTAATTCAATATAATTCTTAAATTTATGTTTAGTTTCTTAAGTTTTAATGTTGAATTAAATTTTTGAAATTTTAAATTTTATTATTTAATAGCAATCTTGTTTATGAATAAAACTAATACGTTAAAAATATGTTTGAACTATGAACAATTACATGTTTGTGCTTGAACTTTGACATTAGCAATATGAATATGTGTTTGAACTTTAAGCAAATGTCTTTATTATCTTTATTATAAATTATTTTGCTTTATATTATGGTTTTGTTTGAATAAATGTAAGATAAAATATTAAAATTGGCTTAAAATAAAAAATTCCGCCTAGGCCCCGCCTAGACCCCGTAGGCGCTAGGCCCCCTAGCCCCCCGCCTAGCGCCTTTTAAAACATTATTTCCACAGATAATACTTTACACAACATGATTACATTAAACAATGACCTCATCAAAAAATATCTAAATAAAATTTGACAACAATGTGTAAATTTATAAATCAAACTCCTGTTTTTGGTGAAATCTATAGATTCCACACAAATAGACACAAAATCAAAGACAAGTCTCAGCCAACAATGGAATATTTCCAAAAATGGTGCAGACACTAAGGCAGCTATTGATCTAAGGTGTAATAACCCGATATTTTCAATATAAAATAAATAAGAAATTTTGCATATAAATTTTTTTATTATTATTTATCTTAATGATGAGAATAAGTGTCAAGTAATGTGTATGTATTTATGTGTTAAATAAAATTTATTTATTTCATTAATAATTTCAGATTATTTAATTTTAGAATTATTGATCACTATAAAATATATTCTTATAATAATTAATTTTATAGTAAAAATGTCTTTATTAATTATTTTTCATAAAAACATGATTTTATATTATTTAAATAATATATGAAATGATTATTAGAATTATAATAATAAATATTTTATTATATGAATTTGTTCAGAATATTTAAGTTAATTATTTTAGCTTAATTATTGATGTTGCATATGAAAAATAAATCAGATATAGAATCCAAACCTTAAATTTGGATTTTGATCAAAGGATGAGAATAATAATATAATATTAATTTTATTTTGATTTTTCAATGCTATAAATATGTACTGTATATGTGTAGACTGATAATGGTTGGTCAAATATGGTAAATTATGTCATAACCCTCATATCGTGTTATTAAACCCTAATTGTTAAACTCAGTTATGAGTTTAAGACTGAGTAGTAATTGTGTTATATGAATTTTACTGTGTATTATAAAATTTATGTAATTAGGAGAAACCCTAATTATTATTTGAAAACCCTTATTTGCTAAAACTAGAAACCCTAATTATTATTTTTATAAATTATAATAATAATTAGGAAACCCTATTTGTTAAATTGGGAACTCTAATAATATTAAGGAACCCTAATTTAAAAACCCTAATTTTCTATTAAAAACCTTAATTTTAAATTAGTGTGTTTAATTAAAATTTTATTACATTTCAATTTTAATTTTTCAAACCCTAGAAATTATTTGGGAAATTTTAAGGCTTAAAATCTAGTAATTAAACCCTACATTCAAGCACATTGGACAAGAATACCCTTGAGATTAAAATGAAATTACTAAAATACCCTTTTTGTCTCATTAGTTGAATTATTGGCTAACAAATCTTTGCAAATCTCAGCCACCCTACCCTATCAACCTAACAGCTAGATTAACAACACATCAGCCATTACAAATTCATTGTATCAATTCATTACATAATTTAAGAGAGAGAAAATCCATATTTTGGCCTAATTTGTTCACAAATACCTAGCCATACTCTCTCAAGACCAAACCCACGAAATTGTAGTGCTAGATCAGTCCCCAATCAAGCCCCACGAACACTAACGTCAAATCAGAAGCATAGAAATCAGAATTTGATCATAAAGAGGTAAAACCTAATTTAGAAATTTGACTTTTGATCTTGTGTTAGATGTTATGATTTATTGTTAAAACATGTTATTTGTAATCCATATAGTTGATCTGGGCTGGTATTTGTTAGATCCATAACATCAAAGTGCTCAAAATTAAGTTTTTTCAAAAATCTGGAAATTGTAAAAAATAAGGGTCTGACAGTGAATGTCAGTCCCCATAGATCTCAATCGGTTATGTGTTTTTGTGTTTTGAAAGTTTGTACTTGTAGTCTGTTAGGAGATATTTAATTTGCAACTTGAATCATTGTCATATCTGTTGTACATTAAAAGTTATTTAAGGTCAAAGTGGGTTGACCGGCATTGACTGGCTGTTCTTGAAGCCCAGAATTTACCCAGAAAGTCTGACAGGCATTTTGATGGCCTCTGATCTTGCTCCTTGTAATTCTTTAGGCCATGTTGTTGTTATAGACTTGTAGTTTGACACGAATACTACATCTTAAAACCCATAGAACAACCAGATCTGTTACTTGATCAAAGATATGGGTGGTCAAACTAGGGTTGACCACCAGCCTTACGAGTTTTTGGGAAAAACCCAGATTCATGAAGAACAGTTTCTCTGGCAGTTTGACCAGATTATATCTTCTTTTTGTGTTGTTGTTTTATTGACGTTTTGTAATAGATCTATCTAGTTACATGTATTCTACAACCTGGAACTCTTAGATCACAAAAATATTTCACGATCATCATATAGTGGAAGCTTAAAAGTGGTCACTCGATCTGTTCTTCATTTCTGGGTAAACCCAGAAATGAAGAACAGCACTGACAGCATGTTTGCTAGCTTAGATCGTTTTGATTATTTGTGTTTAGCCTTGACCATGGATTGAAACATGTTCTATGATAGTTTGTCTAGACAGCCCGACGAGCAGAAAACTTTAACATTGAATAGATTTCATATTAGAAGGCCACAAAGGGCGTTGACCGGCCATGACCAGAAATTCTGGGCAGCCCAAAAACATGATGACATGATGAACATGTCTGACAGTTATTTCAAAGATTTATATCTTGCTCATATGTTATGATCTGACCCAGATGTTGATTTACACTTGTAGTATTACATCAATACTACAAGATCAAAGTTATAGCTAGCCCAGAAACACTACACATAACGAATTACTCAAGGTCAAAGGAAGTACCCTTGAGCACTGACTGTCAGTGTTCTTGAGCCTCAAGAACACCTATCGCAATAGAATTTGTCGCTAAAGCCTTTAACGACGGATTTAATTATTTTTGTTTTATAATTTTCGAAAAATACATTAAAAATAGAAATAAATTTCTAAAAATTATAAAATCAGTTTTAAAAATTATTTTAAGTTATAAAAATTAACTTTTAATAATTTGACATATTTTTTCATAAATATTAATATTTATTTGGATATTATTGGTATTTAAATTATTTAATAAATGCATTAAATAAATTAATTAAAAAAGATTTTATTGTATTAAAAATTATTTTAAATAATAATAAGGTATTTAATAATATTTTAAGTTATAAAACATAACTTTTAATATTTTAAGATAAGTTTCATTAATTATTAAATATTAATGATATTAGATTTATTTAGTAATTATATTAAATAAATTAATTAAAAATGATTTTAAAATTATAAAAATTATTTTAAATGAAAATAAATAGTTTGAAAATATTTTAAGTTATAAAATATAACTTTTGATATTTAAAGGTAAATTTCATTAATAATTAAATATTAATGATATTAAGTTTATTTAATAATTATATTAAATAAATAGTTTAAAAATAGTTTTATTGAATTAAAAATCATTTAAAAAGAAAATAAATGAATTAAAAATATTTTAAGTTATAATCAATGACTTTTAATATGTTGATAAATAATAAATTAATATTCTAATATTAATAATAATTATTTAAAAATGATTTTAAATATTTTAAAAATCATTTAAAGGTAATATTAATACTTTAAAAATATTTTGAGTTATTATAAATAACTTTAATATTTTGGCAATGGTTTCATTAATAGTTTAATATTAATTAAATATTAATTACAACAGAATTAGTAAATATTTAAATCATTTAATAATGATTCCGATGTTGAAAAATTCATGATAAATTATAATAAATGTTTAAAAATTATTATAAGTCATTTTAAAAATAATATGACTGATATTTTCAGTTATTGAACTACAGGATAGAGTTTTAGACTCGATAATTACCCGATAAAGCCGTCGGTACACCGAAATGTTTCAAAAATTGATCTGAACTTAGATAATTTGACTTGATAAGTGTTTATTTGTGATTCAATGGTTGTTAAACATATGTGACAATGTGATTAGATAATGTGCTGACTGCAATAAATAGTGCTATGTGTTACGATATATTATTCTAATCGAACGAATGATCTTATTACTGATAGGTCGCTGTATAAAAGATTAATCTAAGTTACGTTATTGTAAGCAGCAGCTCAGGCAAGTATCCTACCTTTGCAATTCCTTTATGCAATGAACATGAGTAAGAATGTTTCAGAATTATATTATTACTGTACAGATTATTAACCCTATACTATATACGCTCATTGATTATCAACATGTTAGTATATGGCAATTCAGATACATATTCTGTTCGTTAATTTCTATAAATGGTTATACAAGTGTCCCCACTTGGATAATCATTGTATTTAATCACATGTTGATACACCTTTGTTAATTACAGTATATATATATGTTGAAATAAAACTTTTGGTTTGGAACCTGACAGGTATGAACATCCCATAAACGGGAAACCTTTTTATGGACCCAAGGTGGACAGAGTGAATTATACTATCGTTCTTGCATGTAGTATTGATCAATACAGGGCATAACGGGCTGATCACCCCCGTGCCCGTAAGTTATGACGGTTTGCAGATGAATTTCTGCTAAACCTATTCGAAAATTGAAAACAATGTTCATAGTATGTCACCTAAACCCCAATTATAGTCATTACGTAGTTTCAAAATTTTGATAGAGTTGCTATGTTATTATTATCGGTTCAGATTACTTCACAACTATTGACTTGTTGTAGAAGGGTAGTACAAAGAAAATATTTAACCCTTTCAGCTAATATTTATAATTGTTATTACTTGTTGGGCAATTAAATGCTCACTCTTGCTTAAATTAAATGTTTTCAGTTAAGTAAGATCAACCAGAAGGCTCAGGAAAGAACAAGGGGAAAGGAAAGCTGTTCGAATGAGATTTCTAATATGTTGTGTAATAGTTATAGTTTATTAAGACAATGTTACTTATTATCTATGATGTAATGAATGTTTAAAGGTCTCGTACCTGGGAGTAAACTTTGATGCATATGTAAATTAAGTTTGAATTTTATATTATTGTTATTATTATTAGTATTATTCAGCTTATAGAAATGGTATCGTGAAGCACCGAGTTAGGGTTTCAAGTACCCGAATTTGGGGGCGTCACAGGTTGGTATCAAAGCTTTAGGGTTAGAAACCTTAGGTGGGATCGACATTAGGCTATAACCTTAGGACAGAGGAAAATGTTGAAAATACAAATAACTCATATAGAGTTTAAAAGGAGATTAATTGAATAAATTCATCGTCAAACAAAATAAAAGATAACCTTTATAAAACTATTGTTTGTTATGTGTATATATTATATGTTAATCAGGATAATTTATGTGTGTAGATGTCTGGTGAAAAAGGCTTGTTATATGCTTATAGCGTGAAGGAGGATCAAATCCATACACCCGAGCTAATATCGAAGCCAATAGCTGAAATAGAGGCTCACAATGAAACCAACTCTGAGGAGGTGGTTATTATAGAAAACGTAGTACCAGATCCGGAGATGTTGGAGCTGACAGATAGTGATACGGATACTAAAATTGAAGCTGATCAAGCATCAACGGAGGTGCAGGATCTGAGGAACAAGGTTTCTTCTCTGAAAAAGCTGTGAAAAATAGAAAAGCTGCTAAATAGTCAATTGCGTCAGGCGTTAATAGAAACAATGGAAGAACAAGATAAGCTTAAAATCCAAATTGATCAGATGGGAGCCACAAGCAACATATCATGCGCAGCTCCGAGCAAGAAGGGGAAAAGAAAGAGAAAAGATCGTGACTTAGAAAATAAGTAGGATTAGTAATTGATTATGTATGTTTGATAATGTACATGTGTAATGTAATGTTCCCAACTTTTGTATTAGTCAAAGCTGTAAATCCCGACTTTTGTACGGATAGCAGTATGTGCTGCGTTATGTAAAGTACTTGGAATTAATGAATATGAATCTATGTTTGAGTAATGAACCAAGTTTAATATATTAAGCTTATATGAAAAGGTTTAAAATGTGAGTTAAATTTATGATTTTATTTAATCAGACAATGCCGCCAAGACGTCGAACACGAAATCAAAGGGCAGAAGAATCTGTCAACAACGCTGAAGGACAACAGCAAGACCCGATGCAAAACTTTGCGAACATGGTAGCTCAGGCTATGCAGCAGGGAATACCATCCACAGGGAACCAGCCAGACAATCGCTTGGCAAAATTTAAAGACTTCAAGGCAGTAGGACCACCAGAATTCAGGGAATCAGCTGACCCTATAGAAGCCCATACATGGATTAACGAGATAGAAAAGGCATTCATAATTGCTAGGGTAGATGAGGGACAAAAGACCTCTTTTGCCACTTATATGATGAAGGGAGAGGCTAACTTTTGGTGGGAGGCAAATCAAGAGAGGGCAGGAGAAGGAGTAGTTACTTGGGCTAGGTTTAAGACTTTGTTTTTCGAAAACTATCTCTCAGCTAGTATGCAGGCTAGGATAGAGGTAAAATTTCTGGAGTTAAAGCAGGATACCATGACTGTTGCGGAGTATGCCACAAAGTTTAATGAGTTGGATAGGTTTGCTCCGCATTAAATTGATACGGAGGCTGGGAAGGCAAAAAGGTTCGAGCTGGGATTAAAACCCTGACTCTACAATAAGGTGGCAGTGTTGCAGATCAATACTTTTGCAGTACTCATGGAAAAGGATATCATAGCTAAGGAGGGAAGTGAGGCCATGAGCCTCTACAACAAGGAAAAGAAGAACAAAGGCAAGGCAGGAGGAGCTGTGAAGGTGGAAGGTAATAGTCGAAATAGGGGTGAGAAAAGAAAGGAAAATTTTTTTGAGAATGTTCAGGTGAAGCAAGGTGTGAAGAAGCAGGTAGTTCAGTGTAAGAATTGAGGGAAGAATCACTCTGGTGAGTGTCTGAAGGGTAAGTTTGTATGTTACAAGTGCGGGCAGGAGGGCCATATCTCTCCCAACTGCCCCAACCTAAGGATGAATAGTAGGTGTTTTCTATGTGGATCGACTGAACATAAGGTGAAGGATTGTCCAAAGAGGAAAATGGAGGCAGGAAGTGTAACCACGGGAAAAGGCAGCGGGACTATGGCAATTACAGGACCAACTTCAAGCAACAAACCAACCGCGAGAGTCTTCAACGTGACGCTTCAAGATACTGTGGCAGCTGGAAATGGGACTCCAGGTATTATTTGAATAACTTTTATTTTCGTATATATATGCTTTTCCTATATATAGCAAATTATGTTATAAAAAAATTTTGAGGGAGGAATTTGAGTTCTTTTAAAAATCAAACTTCCGTTTAATCAGACAAACAACCTTTATGTTGAATGGTTAAAGAGTTGTTCGATCAATTATGATCGAGATCTATTTGCAATGATTGCGTATGCTATATACCCTTGTATGTATGAGTTTTAAAACGGTGATTCCAGGGACGGAATCCTTATAAGGGAGGGTGAATGTAGTAACCCGATATTTTCAATTTAAAATAAATAAAAAATTTTGCATATAAATTTTTTTTATTATTATTTATCTTAATGATGAGAATAAGTGTCAAGTATTGTGCATGTATTTATGTGATAAATAAAATTTATTTATTTTATGAATAATTTCAAATAATTTAATTTTAGAATTATTGATCATTATAAAATATATTCTTATAATAATTAATTTTATAGTAGAAATGTCTTTATTAATTATTTTCCATAAAAACATGATTTTATATTATTTAAATAATATATGAAATGATTATTAGAATTATAATAATAAATATTTTATTATATGAATTTGTTCAGAATATTTAAGTTAATTATTTTAGCTTAATTATTGATGTTGCATATGAAAAATAAATCAGATATGGAATCCAAACCTTAAATTTGAATTTTGATCAAAGGATGAGAATAATAATATAATATTAATTATATTTTAATTTTTCAGTGCTATAAATATGTACTATATATGTGTAGACTAATAATAATTGGTCAAATATGGTAAATTATGTCATAACCCTCATATCGTGTTATTAAACCCTAATTGTTAAACTCAGTTATGAGTTTAAGACTGAGTAGTAATTGTGTTATATGAATTTTACTGTGTATTATAGAATTTCTGTAATTAGGAGAAACCCTAATTATTATTTGAAAACCCTAATTTGCTAAAATTAGAAACCCTAATTATTATTTTTGTAAATTATAATGATAATTAGGAAACCCTAATTGTTAAATTGGGAACCCTAATAATATTAAGGAACCCTAATTTAAAAACCCTAATTTTCTATTAAAAACCCTAATTTTAAATTAGTGTTTAATTAAAATTTTATTACATTTCAATTTTAATTTTTCAAACCCTAGAAATTATTTGGAAAATTTTAATGCTTAAAATCTAGTAATTAAACCCTAGATTCAAGCACCTTGGACAAGAATACCCTTGAGATTAAAATGAAATTACTAAAATACCCTTTTTGTCCCATTAGTTGAATTATTGGCTAACAAATCTTTGCAAATCTGCAGCCACCCTACCCTATCAACCTAGCAGCTAGATTAACAGCACATCAGCCATTACAAATTCATTGTATCAATTCATTACATAATTTAAGAGAGAAAATCCTAATTTTGGCCTAATTTGTTCACAAATACCTAGTCATACTCTCTCAAGACCAAACCCACGAAATTGTAGTGCTAGATCAGTCCCCAATCAAGCCCCACGAACACTAACATCAAATCAGAAGCATAGAAATCAGAATTTGATCATAAAGACGTAAAACCTAATTTAGAAATTTGACTTTTGATCTTGTGTTAGATGTTATAATTTATTGTTAAAACATGTTATTTGTAGTCCATATAGTTGATCTAGGTTGGTATTTGTTAGATCCATAACATCAAAATGCTCAAAATTAAGTTTTTTCAAAAATCTGGAAATTGTAAAAAATAAGAGTCTGACAATGAATGTCAGTCCCCATAGATCTCAATCGGTTATGTGATTTTGTGTTTTGAAAGTTTGTACTTGTAGTCTGTTAGGAGATATTTAATTTGCAACTTGAATTATGGTCATATCTGTTGTAGATTAAAAGTTATTTAAGGTCAAAGTGGGTTGACCGGCATTGACTGGCTGTTCTTGAAGCCCATAATTTACCCAGAAAGACTGACAGGCATTTTGATGGCCTCTGATCTTGCTCCTTGTAATTCTTTAGGCCATGTTGTTATAGACTTGTAGTTTGACACAAATACTACATCTTAAAACCCATAGAACAACCAGATGTGTTACTTGATCAAAGATATGGGTGGTCAAACTAGGGTTGACCACACCACCAGCCTTATGAGTTTCTGGGAAAAACCAAAATTAATGAAGAACAGTTTCTCTGGCATAGTTTGACCAGATTATATCTTCTTTTTGTGTTGTTTTATTGATGTTTTGTAATAGATCTATTTAGTTACATGTATTCTACAACCTGGAACTCTTAGATCACAAAAATATTTCACGATCATCATATAGTGGAAGCTTAAAAGTGGTCACTCGATCTGTTCTTCATTTCTGGGTGAACCCAGAAATGAAGAACAGCACTGACAGCATGTTTGCTAGCTTAGATCGTTTTGATTATTTATGTTTAGCCTTGACCATGGATTGAAACATGTTCTATGATAGTTTGTCTAGACAGCCCGATGAGCAGAAAACTTTAACATTGAACAGATTTCATAGTAGAAGGCCACAAAGGGCGTTGACCGGCCATGACCAAAAATTATGGGCAGCCCAGAAACATGATGAACATGTCTGACAGTTATTTCAAAGATTTATATCTTGCTCATATGTTATGATCTGACCCAGATGTTGATTTACACTTGTAGTATTACATCAATACTACAAGATCAAAGTTATAGCTAACCCAGAAACACTACACATAACGAATTAATCAAGGTCAAAGGAAGTACCCTTGAGCACTGACTGTCAGTGTTCTTGAGCCTCAAGAACACCTATCGCGACAGAATTTGTCGCTAAAGCCTTTAGCGATGGATTTAATTATTTTTGTTTTATAATTTTCGAAAAATACATTAAAAATAGAAATAAATTCCTAAAAATTATAAAATCAGTTTTAAAAATTATTTTAAGTTATAAAAATTAACTTTTAATAATTTGACATATTTTTTCATAAATATTAATATTTATTTGGATATTATTGGTATTTAAATTATTTAATAAATGCATTAAATAAATTAATTAAAAAAAAAATTATTGTATTAAAAATCATTTTAAATAATAATAAGGTATTTAATAATATTTTAAGTTATAAAACATAACTTTTAATATTTTAAGATAAGTTTCATTAATTATTAAATATTAATGATATTAGATTTATTTAGTAATTATATTAAATAAATTAATTAAAAATGATTTTAATATTATAAAAATCATTTTAAATGAAAATAAATAGTTTAAAAATATTTTAAGTTATAAAATATAACTTTTGATATTTAAAGGTAAATTTCATTAATAATTAAATATTAATGATATTAAGTTTATTTAATAATTATATTAAATAAATAGTTTAAAAATAGTTTTATTGAATTAAAAATCATTTAAAAAGGAAATAAATGAATTAAAAATATTTTAAGTTATAATCAATGACTTTTAATATGTTGATAAATAATAAATTAATATTCCAATATTAATAATAATTATTTAAAAATGATTTTAAATATTTTAAAAATCATTTAAAGGTAATATTAATACTTCAAAAATATTTTGATTTATTATAAATAATTTTAATATTTTGGCAATAGTTTCATTAATAGTTTAATATTAATTAAATATTAATGATAACAGAATTAGTAAATATTTAAATCATTTAATAATGATTCCGATGTTGGAAAATTCATGATAAATTATAATAAATGTTTAAAAATTATTATAAGTCATTTTAAAAATAATATGACTGATATTTTCAGTTATTGAACTACAGGATAGAGTTTTAGACTCGATAATTACCCGATAAAGCCGTCGATACACCGAAATGTTTCAAAAATTGATCTGAACTTAGATAATTTGACTTGATAAGTGTTTATTTGTGATTCAATGGTTGTTAAACATATGTGACAATGTGATTAGATAATGTGCTGACTGCAATAAGTAGTGCTGTGTGTTACGATATATTATTCTAATCGAACGAATGATCTTATTACTGATAGGTCGCTGTATAAAAGATTAATCTAAGTTACGTTATTGTAAGCAGCATCTCAGGCAAGTATCCTACCTTTGCATTTCCTTTATGCAATTGGCATGAGTAAGAATGTTTCAGAATTATATTATTACTGTACAGATTATTAACCCTATACTATATACGCTCATTGATTATCAACATGTTAGTATATGGTAATTCAGATACATATATTCTGTTCGTTAATTTCTATAAATGGTTATACAAGTGTCCCCACTTGGATAATCGTTGTATTTAATCACATGTTGATACACCTTTGTTAATTACCGTATATATATATGTTGAATTATAGATTATTGTTGAACAAGATAAAACTTTTGGTTTGGAACCTGACAGGTATGAACATCCCATAAACGGAAAAACTTTTTATGGACCCAAGGTGGACAGAGTGAACGATACTATCGTTCTTGCATGTAGTATTGATCAATACAGGGCATAACGGGCTGATCACCTCCGTGCCCGTAAGTTATGACGGTTTGCAGATGAATTTCTGCTAAACCTATTCGAAAATTGAAAACAATGTTCATAGTATGTCACCTAAACCCCAATTATAGTCATTACGTAGTTTCAAAATTTTGAGAGTTGCTATGTTATTATTATCGGTTCAGATTACTTCATAACTATTGACTTGTTGTAGAAGGGTAGTACAAAGAAAACATTTAACCCTTTCAGCTAATATTTATAATTGTTATTACTTGTTGGGCAATTAAATGTTCACTCTTGCTTAAATTAAATATTTTCAGTTAAGTATGATCAACCAGAAGGCTCAGAAAAGAACAAAGGGAAAGGAAAGTTGTTCGAATGAGATTTCTAATATGTTGTGTAATAGTTATAGTTTATTAAGACAATGTTACTTATTATCTATGATGTAATGAATGTTTAAAGGTCTCGTACCTGGAAGTAAACTTTGATGCATATGTAAATTAAGTGTGAATTTTATATTATTGTTATTATTATTAGGATTATTCAGCTTATAAAAATGGTATCGTGAAGCACCGAGTTCGGGTTTCAAGTACCCGAATTTGGGGGCGTCACATAAGGTGGGAAATCTTAACCGTGGTTAACTTGATATATGAAAAATTAACACTTAACAGTCAAACGGTCAATCTATGGAGTACTTCCCACTGAGCGCCAACTGGTTGTTTCTCTAACCCCAATTTACCATATAACTTTAACACTCATTAAAGAATGAACTTTTTGCTATCAATGCGTTACTCTAATGCTTGGTTCTATAGTTTATACCCCTGATACCTATTTTTAACGACTTTTTTTTCTCTGGAAATACTTTTTTTCTGTTGATTTGATGTTTAAGATTAGATTCTTGCACTAGCATTTTGTTCAGGGGTATTGCTATACAAGCCAAACTCCCCACTAATGTGAAAAAGCGAGAGATAGGCACAAAAAGAGATGAAGAGTTAGATGTGTAGATTTTTATGTTAATTTGTCACATAATTGCCACATAAGTGAGTTTTGTGGGTTTTTATAGCAATTTCCTTGTTTATTATAGAGTACTTAGAAGAAGAGTATCATTTATCATCCTGAAAAAAGGAATGTTAGGTGGAAAACTCCTTGAGATGCCAATTGCAAAAAAAGGTACTAGTTTGAGATAGCCATATTGTACATTATTTGATGATATATGGAAGAAGAAATTCAAGAAGTTTATTATTAACTTTGTAGACCTGGCAAAAGAGGCCCAGGCCCGCAGGCCGGGCTTTGGGCTGCAATTATTTAGCCCATGAAAGTGCGGGCCTTTTTGGCCTGGCCTGTTTTTGGCCCGGCCCGGCCCGTGGCCCGCGACTTATTTTTTTTAAAATTAAAATGTTGCTACTTGTGGGTTGTAAAGCTTGAACACAAGACCTGTAAGTATATAAATAAGAGTTCAAACCAACTGAACTATAACAACTATTTGTTTTTAATGCAATCTTCAAAAATATATAGTAAGTTATAGGATAAAATATGCACTTCATGTTTTGTCACTCCCTACCTTTTCCCTGGCTTCCATATATCTTTATGCACAAGAAGTCCATATTAAATATGATAATTTCATGAAGTAAAATTAACTGGTAACCAAACCGACAAAGACTTTCATTCTAATATGCTTGACAACACAAATATATCAACATTTTCACTTCAAAGAAGGAGGTGAGAGTAATGCTACACAAATAAACACCCTTTTACAAGCTAGTATTATAATTAAATCCCTTAAGTTTTAATATTAATATTTTTATAATTAAATTAGTATTTTTATTCTAAATTAAATTAACTTTTTTAGTATTTAAATTAACTTCAAATTATTCTAAATTAAATTTATATATTTTTAAGTTAACTACAAATTTAACTATATTTAAATTTATGCTCAAATTATTTTTTTAAAACATATTTTAAATTAACTACATAAAAATATAAACTTAGAATACATTTTTTTAGTATTTAAATTAACTTCAAATTATTATAAATTAAATTTATATTTTTTAAGTTAACTACAAATTTAACTATATTTAAATTTATGCTCAGATTATTTTTAAGTTAACTACAAATTTAACTACATTTTACTATGTCTAATTTACATTTTACTTTTTCCATATATATGCATGTATGAGGTAGTCATAAACTTGGAACTTAATCACAGGAGCACCAATGAAGCTGTGATGTTCATCGTGGGAATTTTTATTGAACCGGCGCAATTAAAACTGCAGCACTCACAGATTGATGGCCAAAAGTTTGACATTATAGGGATTTCATGTTGTTTTTGCAAAAAAAAAAAAAAAATTAAAGGGAGGAGCCCGCGGCCCAGCCCGCCCGTGCCCGGGCCACGGGCCTCGCATTTCCAACCCACCAAAACCCAAGCCTTTTTGGCCCGGCCTGTCGCTGGCCCGGCCCGCGCTCGGCCCAGCCCGGCCCGCCCGTTTGCCAGGTCTATAACTTTGTTTTGTTATTTGAAGATAAACGTTGGAGTATTAATGTAATTATTTTAGTAGAATATTCTATAAGTTTTATTGATTTAATTATTTTAATTAGAAGAGTTTTAATTATAGTAATAGATTTTAATTAAGAGATTGTTTCCTTTCTAAATTAAGATTTTTACTTGGTCCCCAAGTATTGTATTTTCTATTTAAGCATTTTAATACTTTATTATTTGAAAAATTATTGAATGAATTAATTTGAGATTAAAACTATATGCTTTTTGTGTAAGTTTCCGATTCTCCACAGAGATAGGTACCCTTATTCCTTCTTTCCACCTTGTCCTATAACATAATGGTATCAGGTCAAAATTCAATCCATCCTCGGTCATCCCAAAATCGGTGTCATCACCTTGAGCCAAAAAAACCCGCCTAGCCAAACGAAGCCTTATCCAAACCCTAAACCATCTCCCAAACCCAAAGCATAACATCACATCATCGCCTATAACGTACTAACATTGTTAACCTTCATAATCCCCAAATTTCAGCCCCCATAGGGTTTAGTTTGCAGCCCACCTTTTCTGTTTCAATATAGACCAACAAAAAGAGAGGTAGAAGTAGAGGAAACGAAAAACTGAAAGAGAAGTAAAAACTCGCTGTCGTTGCACCTCACCATCTTTACTACTCCTTCCCACCGCTACTTCCCGCGGCTACTTCCCACCGTCAGAGTCATCTCCATTTTCATCGATAGCCTTTCATCTGCTCCTTACCAAACCTGCATTAATAATAGAGAATTGATATTTCCACAAGTAAATTTGACAGTTCTACAATGTCCTCTCTCACATGAGGTAGACCCCACTGACTATTCATGTAAGGAGCTTGTGGAACTATCAAATTTACTTATAGAAATATCATTTCTCTAATAATAAGAAGGCAAGAGACCATATCTGGGAGTTTAAATATCTCCTTGTAAATTACTCTTAGGTACTCCAAAGTTTTAACCATATTTTATTTCGTCCCCACTTTTGTAAATAGTTTTAAACCACCCATTATACTTTGAAAAATTTACATATCAGTCCCTATACTTTCATTTTCTTCCGTTTCAATCCCTGAAGTTTCAGTAGTTCCAGTTGAGCCCTTGTTTCTTTATACTTTCTGCACTTAAGCCCCTACAGCACGTCCAAAAAAAAGTATTTTTTATTTGCAGGAACCATGGTAAATGCCAGAGAAATCAACGCCAAGCTTGATGCTTATACGTTACAACAAGATGAGCGTCTCAAAAGGATTGAAGATTCCATCACAACACTGACGGCAAATGTGGCAAATGTTCAGGCTTCTATTACATCACTTGTAATAAAAGTTGATGTACTCACGGAACGTGTAGATAAGGGACAAGAAAATGCTCATAAGAATTTTGAAGACCCCATCCAGATCTTAATCATCTGAGACTACAGCGGCATTACCCTAATCCACGAGTTAATCATCACGTTAAAGATCCTAGGATGAATGCAGTGGATAGAGGAGCAAAATTAGATGTTGGAGATTTAAATGGCGATAATGGTCCCGAAACATTCTTCGATTGGATTCACAGCTTGGAGAGATTTTTCGATGGTATGAATTATTTGATGAAATAAAACTGTTCTTTGTTGAAGCAAATTTGAAAGGGACAGCTCGCATTTGGTGGGGATCAACATCAACGAAATTTATATACAACTGCAAGAAGATGGAAAGATATGAAAGCTGCATTGACACGACGTTTTATACCTTCGGATTATAAGCAGCGAGCATATATGCAGTTAAATGAGTTAGTACAAGAAAGTAAATCTGTAGCCGAGTATACTTCAATGTTCTACAGTTTGGTTACACGGTCTGAATTCCCTTGGGTTGAAGAAGTTTTAATCTTCATGTACTGTCGAGGATTGAATCTGTAAATTACAGGTGGTTTAGCTTTAGGTAAACTATTGCTCTTGGATGATGTTATTCAAGTTGTCACCCAAGTAGAGGATAATTTGAAAAGAAATTTTGTTAGGCCTCCAATACTAGCAGACCTAATCGTACCCTAAGTTCTTCTAATGCTAGCAACAACCATACGTCTAGGTGCTATAACTGTCGTAATTTTGGTCATGTCTTTTGAATGTCATTCCCCGAATATGAATGTTGCCTCTAGGCAACTTGATATTGTTGACAAATAGTGCGGGAAACCTGACTTAAACGAAGAGGTTTCCAAGCCGTTAGACATCGAATGAGCCTGATGAACAAGATTTGGAAGTTGATGCTAATTTGGAAGGATTTTTCGGTATTTTCCAACCTTAACTTGTTACTCAGAAAAATAAGGATGATCCTAAAATCTATCGTGGGTAAATTTTTCAGAAGAGTCATTATGTGCGGGACAGGTGTGCTCTTGATGAGTGGTTTTTATACCTATAAATTATGTACTTTTTGACTTGATGATTTGTTAGTTTCGAATATTTTCTATTCCTTTTTCTGTTTTTATGCTTTTATGTAGGAAATGAAGTTGGAAACTATTTGGTTGCATTTTAGTTAAAATGTTAAATTGGGAGCTATTTGGTTGCATTTTGGTCAAATTGGAGTACAATGTACAATTTCCAGCTATTAGGCAAATTGACATCTGAAGCTTGAATTGAGTTTTGGATGGTGTTAGAGTTTCAGAATGAGAAATTGGTCTCCATGAAGTTTTTGGAGGACGTCTTAAGCTTTTCAGAAAGGTCTGGTTTGCGAAAATCCGAGTTTGCTTGGGCCTCTAAGAAAATTGATCCGAACCCTAATTGGACTTGGATTCCTGTTCAGACCAGTAAACTTCAACGGGTCATAACTTGAGTTTTCGAAGTCCAAATCAGGTAATTCAAAAACCTAAATTCATCTACACTTCTAGGCCTACAACTTTCATGAAGAGCCCAAGTCGAGATTCAGTCGTTATATAATAGGAAAACAGCTCACAAGTTCCAGCATGAAATTAGGTTTCTTGGTCAATCTGTGGAGGATAGAGACCTAGCGCCGCAGTGCTAGAAAGACAGAGAAGCAGCGCCACAGCGCTATAGAGCAGAGCCGCGACACTGGTGCTGTGCATGGACTTGTCAGGCTTGTGTTGTGCATTCCTATCCAACTTAGAATGTTTTCAAGCGTTGAGTTCTTGTTGGATATTACTTCTAGCGTCATGAGGGCTATAAATACACACCCAAGGCTGATTTTCAGAGCTATTCATAGATAGGGAGATCATTCATAGTCATACATAGGAAGCTTGGATTGCATATCAGATTTCCGAAGGAACGAAAGGAAGACACCAAGGAGAGAAAACGTTGGAGAAGGATCGCGCTATCTCAAATTTTATTCTGTTATCCCTTTTATTTTTGTAATCCGAGGATGTTCTTTAACTTTGATATGTGCTAACTTTTTATTGAGATTACAATAGAACCCAATGATTAGTTTAAATTAATTTGCTCTCGTTTTGATTATTGATGATCATATTTGAATCATTTATCATATTTTGTGCTTAATGATGATTGCCTAGCTAACAATTATGTGATATAACCTAGATGACATTGGAAGCAGAATTCTAGGTTAGATCTGAATATGATAATGTGTTCTTGATTATTCTTTGGATTGAATAATTGATTTGTATATAGAATAAAAATATATTTTTAATGTCACGTGTAACTTTATTGAGAATTGATCTTAATGAATTTATTTCTTCTTATGTCACATACGAATATAGTGATTTAATTGGAGTAGATATTTTTATATAACTACTTGGAAAAGGGTTATTAAATAATTATAAATTCTCAGTTAATGATTCATTATAATTGATTAGTTGAAAAGAGAGGCGATTTAAACAATACATTGGGGAAAATTGTAATCTTACCTTTTAAATCTGATTTCCATCCTTGCTTAGTAGTTTATTTTTATTAATTTAATTTAGTTTCATAATTTTAATTCATTTGTTTAAGTAAGATTGAATTGATATTTGGCCAATATTATTAGCATATTCCTCGTGGAAACGATACTCTACTTACTACTATAACTTGTTGATCGTAATATTTCCACATATTTTGTCAATTACCAAATTGGACAACAAGTTTTTGGCACAGTTACCGGATAATTATTCTAATAATTTTTTTTCCAATATTAACTTCAATCAATTTGAACTTAATTTAAACATTATTTACTATTTTAATTTTCTTTTTATAAATTCTTTTTCACAGGTACACCATGGCCTTATACGAGAAAGACAACCTACAGCGGCAGGGATTTATGGACTCGATGTAATTTCTGCATTGGCTGCACAGATTGCGAAGTTTACGAAGAAGATTGACGCTTTATGGGCGAGTCAATTCAGAGTGTGTCATTTATTTGTGAAGTTTGTGTTGGAAACAATTCGAGTGATCAATACGCCTTCAATTTCAAGACAGCACAATATGGTGGCAACTTCGGCGACTATCCCCAACAATTATCATCATGATTAGGGGAATCAATAGATTTTTTCATGGAGCCATAATAATCAAGTTAAACCCTTTGCTCCAAGCCAATCATACACTCCAAAATTTCATAATCAAACCCCTCCACAAGAGGAAAAGATGTCAAACTTGGAAGAACTTCTTTCCAAGTACATAGCTTTGAATGAGGAATAGTCAGGAGGTTCGATTCGGATCTTGAGAACCAAAAGAACAGCTTGTCAACGCCGTTAACAATTGCCCCTCAAGGTGCATTTCTCAGCGACATGGTTTCCGAGACTGATGGAGTACCCACGCCAAGGCTACAAACGGACGTGCCAAAAGATGTGAATGTTGAAAAGGAGAAGAAGAGTGGGGACTAGGAACAGAAGGAAGGATTAGCTCATGCCTTAAGTTCCAATATCGATAAGCAGATTTCGATAGCATCTCATGTGCCTTTTCCCCGCTAAAGCTCAAGATCCGGGTAGCTTTACAATCCCGTGCACATTGGTAGTCAATTATTCGTCGGCAGTGCTCAAGCGACATAGGAGTCGGCATATGAAACACCCCAGTCCCACAACGAAAGATATATAAAAATTTGTCTGCAAATAAGAAATAAGTTACTACCAATAGTACCTTCAAGCCATGACCTT